>OY748302.1:19666776-19790158 GCA_963556515.1 Nudaria mundana | reverse complement strand
ATGCTGCGATTTGGTGGACAGGCATAAGATCCCAAATCCACAGCTGGGCAGAGACGAAACAAAATTTAATTAGCGCTTTTGGAGATCACCGCCCCCCCACACAAAATATATTTAGAAATCTTTAATAGCCCCCATAGGGAAGAAAATACAGACCTCTTCGTAGCCAAAATAAGGGCGCTAAGCATTGCATTGCGGGTCATACGCTATATGCGCTTCTTTTGCAAAAAGGCCAACGCCTTGTCTCTTCGACACGCCTAATTAAGCTCGCTGATGGTCTTGTTCGAAAGATGGATGTACTTTCGACTGAATTGGCTGTTACTCTAGAAAATAAGTTTTTAAGATTCCGTTTTTGATATTTCCAAATTCTGGGTGCAAAGGGGGCCCTTCTTACATCTATCGGGCCCCAGCGACCTCACCGGCTAGTGGCGCACCTGCTGATTAACGGACGAGGTTCGTATATTACGGTACCCATGTGGTGGCTTTGG
Organism: Nudaria mundana; assembly: GCA_963556515.1. Lineage (NCBI taxonomy): Eukaryota > Metazoa > Arthropoda > Insecta > Lepidoptera > Erebidae > Nudaria > Nudaria mundana. The sequence continues at coordinate 19,789,673 of OY748302.1, read as the reverse complement.
CCCCTACGTGGATACCAGGTGGTACAACAGAGTTGGTCCGGGGGGGTACCACCGTGCAGCTGTGCTAAGCCCCCCAAGTAACCCAGCCCAGGCTGGGTTGCGTTAGGGGTTCAGCAGCTGCACTGCCCGGGCCCGGGGCGGTGTATGGTGCGGCAGGCAGGGGTCCAGTGGGGGCGAAGCGGAGTCTAGTGTGGGTGGTGTGGGTCGATTCGCCGGCCAGGGAGACCCTTAGCAACGGCGTTGCTGCGGCCGCCCGCAACATAGTCATGGGGCCCGCCTGGGACCAACCACCCCAGTAGGCTGCCCCACATGTTGCGCATAATCCTGTTGTGGGGTCGCCGCTCCGGGTGGTAACCGGTGTGGGGTAGCGGCGGCCTTGCATCAGGGGGTTTGGGAGCCCTTCCGTCCGGCGGGTCGGCTCCGACCTAACCACACGGTTCTAGACGAAGCTAGCCTCTGCACTTTGTCACTTACTGCCGCACCAAATATCGCCCTGTCTTCACGCTTCCCCATATTTCACAATGACAGTGCAACAAGATAATAGACGGTACACAGCGGCCCCTAGAAACCCCACAAAGTTGATTTCGTTTGAGGTGGAGTTCGCGAATATCCGCGGACTCCATGCAAACCTCGATACCGTCCACCATCACCTGGAGACGGCACGGCCTTCTGTGATGTTCCTAACGGAGACACAGATACGCCGCCCTGACGACACGTCGTACCTCTGTTACCCGGGCTATATCATTGAGGAACAATTACGCGATAAAGCCAGGGTGTGCCTGTTCGTTAGGGCGGATGTTTGCTGCCGCCGGTTGCGCTGTCTGGAGAACCCCTCCTACTCCGTCCTTTGGCTGCACGTGGATCATGGCTCCATGAGCCAGATCTACGTGTGCGTCTACCGCTCCCACACAGGGGACACTGGGACAACAAGGCTTTTCGAATACCTCAACGAGATGGCTGACGATGCGCAGGTGCGGTTCCCGAACGCTGACCTGGTTTTCTTGGGGGACTTTAACGGTCATCACGTTGAGTGGCTGGGGTCCCTTAGGACCGATCATGCGGGACGAACCGCCCATGCATTCGCTCTCTCCCACGGGCTGACCCAGATGGTACAGGGGATCACCCGGATACCTGACAGGTCAGACCACACGCCCGCTTTGCTGGATCTACTGCTGACGAGTCGCCCAGCCGAGTACAGTGTGTCGGTACGCGCCCCACTGGGCACTTCCGACCACTGTGTGGTGCACGCCAGCTTCCAAGTGCCACCGCCTGCTCGTGCTGAACAAATGACTCGACGACTATGGCACTACTCGTCGGCAGACTGGGACGGTCTCCGCGATTACTTTGCGTCCGTCCCGTGGAGCCAGCGCTGCTTTGTAGGGAAGGCACCTTTGGATAGCGCTGCTGCCATTGCTGGCGAGATCAGTCTAGGGATAGAATATTATATCCCTTTCACTGATATCGCCAGCATCCGCAAAGCTCGCCCCTGGTTCGGGCGTGAATGTGCCGAGGCTGTCCAGAAAAAACAGTCGGCATATCGCGCCTGGGTCAGGGCTCGGGCGGCACGTGACCCGAACGTGAACCGCCTCAAAGCAGCGTACAATAGGGCCACTAGGTTCAGCAAGAGGGCTTTCAAGAGAGCGGATGCCCAGCGCGTCGCGCGGCTTGGTCAGGAGCTCACATCCCATCCCACGGGCAGCCGTGGATACTGGCAACTGGCCAAAGCCATACAGTCAAATTTTTGTCAACCCTCGCTGCCACCACTGCGTTTTCCTGATGGATCACTGGCTCACAAAGCCCAAGAGAAGGCGGACATGCTCGCAGACCTCTTTGCGGCTAATTCCCGGGTCGATGACCGTGGCATGCAGCCCCCCGCCATCGCCAACTGTGGCCACACTATGCCTGATATTGTTATCAGGCAATGTGATGTACGGGCAGTGCTGCGGTCACTCGACACGCGGAAAGCCAGTGGCCCTGACGGCATTCCGGCGGTGGTGCTACGAAAATGTGCTGCTGAGTTGTCTCCAGTATTAACGCGTCTGTACCGCCTGTCATACTCTATCGGGATCGATCCGATCCAGGCAACTATCGACCCATAGCTATCACCTCAGTCATTTGCAAGGTGCTCGAGCTTCTTATCAATAAGCAGCTCATGCGATACCTGGAGGATAACTCGCTAATCAATGATCGGCAATATGGCTTCAGGCCAAAACGATCAACGGGTGACCTCCTGGCATTCGTCACGCATGTATGGGGTGAGGCTATGGAAAAGTTCGGCGAGTCCTTGGCTATTAGCCTGGACATCGCCAAAGCTTTCGATAGGGTCTGGCATGCTTCGCTCCTTTCCAAGCTTCCGGCATATGGTCTACCTCCTCAACTGTGCAGCTGGATTGCCAGTCTTTTAAACGAGCGCCGAGTGCGGGTCCTCTGCGCTGGCTAGACTTGCAGATGACAGTACATTGCACGGGAGTTACTCGGTTCGTCCGACGGCGGGGCGATCTGTGATAGAGGAGGAGAGACGACATCTCGTGGGTGATCTCGACCGAAACCTCGACAGTATCTCCCAATGGGGTGCCGAGAACTTGGTCGAGTTCAATGCCCACAAAACACAGGCGTGTGCATTTACAGCGAAAAAATCCCCTTTCCTTCCCCTACCCACTCTTCAGAATGCAATATTACCAATGAAGGACAATCTAGACATCCTTGGCATAGACGTTCGTCGAGAGCTCAATAACACAAAATACATTGAGAGATGTATTGGGCTAGCTTCGCGGAAACTAGGAATACTGAACAAGGTAAAGCGATTCTTTACACCGCACCTGAGGTGTCTGCTGTACAAAACGCAGATTAGACCCTGCGTTGAATACTGCTCTCACCTCTGGGACGGCTCCGCGAAGTATTTGCTGGACGCACTCGACGCTATGCAGCGACGTGCCGTTCGCATTATAGACTGTCCGGAGGTAACGGGAAGCCTTGAGCCGCTAGCCCAGCGCCGAACAATTGCTTCCTTGGCCGCGTTCTACCGTATTTACCACGGTGAGTGTTCTGAAGAGCTATTCAACCTGATCCCACCCTCTCCCTTCCGATCCCGAACAACGCGTGCCGGGCAGAGATGTCACCCTCATACCGTGGAAACCGTCTTCGCGAGAACCGAGCGTTTTAAACGATCGTTTCTCTGCCGAACGATGGTGGCTTGGAACGCCCTGCCTGCGCACGTGTTTCCTCCAACATATAACCCTGGGCTCTTTAAGCGAAGCGTGAAGAGGCACATTACTGGGTCGTCAAGTTGAGGGCCACTCTCTATAGTATTCCTGTGTACTGTGAGAGTCGCCCTCAATTGCCAGACGTCGCCTCAGCTTCCCATCAGACGGGTGGCGTCAATTTGTCGACCTAAATATATAAAAAAAATGAAACGCTTCAGGGCATCGATTTCATCACAACGGCAGGCCTTATCATCGACTTTGATAGAGAAGAATGGCATTTCAGCGGAAGTAACACGAATTATAAACTGCTTTTTGAACCAACCTCACAGCTAAATTGGTATGCCTCAGTAAGTGTCCTCCGAGATGACGAAGCCATCTTGAACCAGCTCAGCGTACTGCGCTCGCCGAAGTTCTCAACATACACTCGAAGATCTTCGAAGAAAACGGAAGCGCTACGCCGTATGCAGAACATTGTATAGATACAGGTAACCAACAACCTATAGCAGGCTCACCCCAGCTAAAAAGGAGATAATGTAGCAAGAGATCGAGAAAATGCTAAAAGAAGGTGTCATTGAAGAATGCGAATCGGCTTGGGCTTCTCCAGCGTTGTTAGTTCCCAAGAGTAATGGCAAAGTTAGGTTTTGCGTTGATTACAGGCGCCTTAATGCTATCACCAAGTCCGATAGCTACCCGATGCCCCGTATTGACGATCTTCTCCAGTCTACAAAAAGAAACTGTTATATGAGTACGCTAGATCTCCGCGCCGCATATTGGCAAATTAATGTCAGGGTGTGTGATAAGGACAAGACGGCTTTCATATGCCCATTAGGTACATATCGCTTTACAAAAATGCCGTATGGTCTTAAGACAGCCCCACTAACATTTACGCGTCTGATTGATAGAGTACGATCATGTGCGGCTCTAAAAGACGTCACAATCTTAACTTACTTAGATGACATTCTATTAATATCAGAAGGGTTCCAAAAACACTTAGAAGACCTGAAAATGATGTTTAAACGTTTGGCGGAATTTAATCTCCAGGTAAATAGAGAAAAATGTTGTTTTGCCCGAACGAGTGTTAGATACCTTGGTCACATCATAACACAAGATGGCGTGTCCACTGACAAGGAAAAAGTGAGTGCAGTGTTAGAGATGAAAGAGCCAAGAAATCTAAAACATTTGCGGACTTTCCTTCAAACATGCTCGTGGTATAGAAAATTCATACCGAATTTCTCCGAAATCGCAGAACCATTAACTCGTCTTACTAGGAAAAATCTTTAGTTGTAAAAATCTTTAGCTTTAGTTTGGACCTGGAACCCAGAACAAGGTAATGCTTTCAACGAATTAAAACGGTTATTGACCTCAGCTCCCATTCTAATTCAACCGAACTTTAACAGTTCATTTTTTTTTTTTTTTTTTTTTTTATATTTGGTTCGCCAAATTGACGCCGCCCGCCTGGTGGTAAGTCGTGACGACGTCTAGCGATTGTGGGCCACTCTCACAGCACACATTACTATTGAGAGTGGCCCTCAACTTGACGACCTACTGATGTGCCTCTTCACGCTCCGCTTAAAAACCCAGGATTATATGTGGGAGGAAACACGTGCACAGGCAGGGCGTTCCAGGCCACTATCGTTCGGCAGAGAAACGAACGTTTAAAACGTTCGGTTCTCGCGAACATGCTATCCACTGTGTGGGGGTGGCATCTCTGCCCGGCACGAGTCGTTCGGGATCGGAAGGAAGAGGGTGGGATCAGATTGAAGAGCTCTTCAGAACACTCGCCGTGGTAAATACGGTAGAATGCGGCCAAGGAAGCTATTGTTCGGCGCTGAGCTAGCGGCTCAAGGCTTCCCGTTACCTCCGGACAACCAATAATACGGATAGCCCGTCGCTGCATAGCGTCGAGAGCGTCCAGCAGATACTTCGCGGAGCCATCCCAGAGGTGAGAGCAGTATTCGACGCAGGGTCTAATCTGCGTCTTGTACAGCAGACACCTCTGGTCCGGTGTAAAGAATCTCTTTACCTTATTCAGTATTCCTAGTTTCCGCGAAGCTAGCCCTATACATCTTTCGATGTAGTTTTTATTATTGAGCTCTCGACGAACGTCTATGCCAAGGATATCAAGGTTGTCCTTCATTGGTAATAATGCATTCTGAAGAGAGGGTAGGGGAAGGAAAGGGGATTTCTTCGCAGTAAATGCACACGCCTGTGTTTTGCGGGCATTGAACTCGACCAGGTTCTCGGTACCCCATTGAGAGATACTGTCGAGGTTACGGTCGAGATCAGCCACGAGTCGTCGTCTCTCCTCCTCAATCTCAGATCGCCCCGCCGTCGGACGAACCGAGTAACTCCCGTGCAGTGTGCTGTCATCTGCATAGCAATGAATGTTCCCGAGGGATAGCATATCATTGATATGCAGAAGAAAGAGAGTTGGTGATAGTACGGACCCCTGCGGTACCCCGGCATTCACTTGCAAGAAGCGAGAAGCCTGGCCATCGCAGAGGACCCGCACTCGGCGCTCGTTTAAAAAGCTGGCAATCCAGCTGCACAGTTGAGGAGCTAGACCATATGCCGGAAGCTTGGAAAGGAGCGAAGCATGCCAGACCCTATCGAAGGCTTTGGCGATGTCCAGGCTAATAGCCAAGGACTCGCCGTGCCTTTCCATAGCCCCACCCCAGACATGCGTTACGAATGCCAGAAGATCACCCGTTGATCGCTTTGGCCTGAAGCCGTATTGTCGATCATTGATTAGCGAGTGATCCTCTAGGAATTGCATGAGCTGCTTATTTATAAGGAGCTCAAGCACCTTGCAAATGACTGAGGTGACAGCTATGGGTCGATAGTTGCCTGGATCGGACCGATCCCCTTTCTTGGGGATCGGTTGTACGTTCGCCTCCTTCCAGACCTCCGGCACGAGCCCTGAAGAGTATGACAGGCGGTACAGACGCGTTAATACTGGAGACAACTCAGCTGCACATTTTCGTAGCACCACCGCCGGAATGCCGTCAGGGCCACTGGCTTTCCGCGTGTCGAGTGACCGCAGCACTGCCCGTACATCACATTGCCTGATAACAATATCAGGCATTGTGTGGCCACAGTTGGCGATGGCGGGGGGCTGCAGGCCACGGTCGTCGACCCGGGAATTAGCCGCAAAGAGGTCTGCGAGCATATCCGCTTTCTCTTGGGCTTTGTGAGCCAGTGTTCCATCTGGGTAACGCAGCGGTGGCAGCGAGGGCTGACAAAAGTTAGATTGCACGGCTTTGGCCAGTTGCCAGAATCCACGGCTGCCCGTGGGATGGGAAGTGAGCTCCTGACCAAGCCGCGCGACGCGCTGGGCATCCGCTCTCTTAAAGGCCCTCTTACTCGACTTTGTGGCCCGGTTGTACGCTGCTTTGAGGTGGCCCACGTTTGGGTCGCGCACAGCCCGGGCCCTGATCCAGGCGCGATATGCCGACTGTTTTTGTCGAACAGCTTTGGCACAATCTCGCCCGAACCAGGGACGGGCTCTGCGGATACTGGCGACATCAGTGAAAGGGATGTAATAATCCATCCCTAAACTGATCTCGCCAGCAATAGCAGAAGCACTATCCGAAGGAGCCTTTCCTACAAAGCAGCGCTGGCTCCAGGGGACGGACGCAAAATAATCGCGTAGACCGTCCCAATCCGCTGACGAGTAGTGCCATAGTCGTCGTGACGTTTGCACAGGACGTGCAGGAGGTGACACCTTCATGCCAGCGTGAACAACACAGTGGTCGGAACTACCCAGTGGGGCTCCTACCGAAACACTGTACTGGGCTGGGCGACTCGTCAGCAGTAGATCCAGCAGAGCGGGCGCGTGATCTGACCTGTCTGGTATCCGGGTGATCCCGCATACCATCTGGGTCAGACCGTGGGAGAGAGCGAACGCATGGGCGGCTCTACCCGCATGATCAGTCTTGAGGGACCCCAGCCATTCAATGTGATGGCCATTGAAGTCCCCCAGAAACACTAGGTCAGCGTTCGGGAACCGCACCTGCGCTTCATCAGCCGTCTCGCTGAGGTACTGGAAGAGCTTTGTTGTCTCAGAATCCCCTGTGTGGGATCGGTAGACGCACACGTAGATCTGGCTCATAGAGCCATGGTCTACGTGCAGCCAAAGGACGGAATTGGAGGGGTTCTCTAGGCAGCGCAACCGGCGGCAGCAAACATCCGCCCTAACGAACACGCACACCCCGGCTTTGTCTCGAAATTGTTCCTCGATGACATAGCCGGGGTAACACAGGTAAGACGTGTCGTCAGGGCGGCGTATTTGTGTCTCCGTGAGGAACATCACAGCGGGCCGTGCCGTCTCAAGGTGGTGGTGGACGGTATCGAGGTTCGCATGGAGTCCACGGACGTTAGTGAACTCCACCTCGAAATGTGAAGTTGTGGGGTTTCCTAGGGCCGCTGTGTAACGTTTATTTCTTTTTTGTTGCACTGCCATTGTAGATTTTGAAGAAGAAGCATGAAGACAGGGCGACATTTGGTGCAGCAGTAAGTGACAAAGCGCAGGGGCTAGCTTTGTCTAGAACCGTGTGGTTAGGTCGGAGCCGACCCGCCGGACGGAAGGGCTCCCAAACCCCCCTGATGCAAGGCCGCCGCTACCCCACACCGGTTACCACCCGGAGCGGCGATCCCACATCAGGATTATGCGCAACATGTGGGGCAGCCTCCTGGGGTGGTTGGCCCCAGGCGGGCCCCATGACTGTGTTGCGGGCGGCCGCGGCAACGCCGTTGCTAAGGGTCTCCCTGGCCGGCGAATCGACCCACACCACCCACACTAGACTCCGTTTCGCCCCCACTGGTCCCATGCCTGCTGCACCATACATCGCCCCGGGCCCGGCGGTGCAGCTGCTGAACCCCTAACGCAACCCAGCCTGGGCTGGGTTACTTGGGGGGCTTTAGCACAGCTGCACGGTGGTACCCCCCCGGACCAACACTGTTGTACCACCTGGTACCCACGTAGGGGCCGAAGCCACTCCATAGGTACCGTAAATTAACGAGCCTCGTCCGTTTATCAGCAGGTGCGCCACTAGCAGGTGAGGTCGCTGGGGCCCTATAGATGTTGGTAGAGCCCCTTTGCACCCAAAAAAATTTACACTAAGGACCGACGCCAGTAACTACGCACTAGGAGCAGTCCTGTTACAAGGAGTAGGGAATGAGGAGAGACCCATCGAGTATGCAAGTCGACTACTGAATGACGCGGAGCGCAACTACTCGACAACAGAACGGGAAGCACTCGCCGCAGTTTGGGCAGTCGAACGGTTCCGTTCTTATCTCGATGGCCAACCAGTAATAATTGGAAGCGATCACCAGCCTCTGCGATGGTTACTATCATTGAAATCACCAACGGGTAGATTGATCCGTTGGGCCTTAAAGCTACAAGCTTTCGACATTAAGTTCGAATACACTCCGGGTAAATCCAACGTCGTAGCAGATACGCTTAGTAGACCAATTTGCTTAGTAGACCAAGACCAAGATAGTGGTATTTGCTCCGTTATATGCGATCTTCCAGCAGAGACACCTGGTCAGATAAGACAGCAACAAACATCCGATCCTGAACTGATGAAAATCATCAAGGAACTCGAAAATGAAGATGAAGTCGCCTCTCAAAGATGGCATGAACGTGGGTACCTAATGAATCAAGGCGTTTTGTACAGATACAACCCAGATTCAGAAAGCGAATCCCCACCGTTGGTTATTCCAGCGGATCGAGTAGCAGGTATCATGAAAGAGCTTCACGATTCATCATTAGCAGGCCACCCTGGAATTGACCGTACAAAGGTAGCACAATTATACTACTTCACAGGAATGCGGAGAATAATCACAGACTACATCAGATCCTGCATTCACTGCCAAAAGTATAAAGCGTCCAACACCAAACACAAACACCCCTACTGAGCCAACGCAACGAAGTGCTTGCCATGGATTTATTTGGGCCGTTACCAGCAGGAGACCAGGGGGAGCGTTGGGTATTTTTAATTGAAGACACAGCCACGAGGTGGGTAGAACTATACGCCCTTCAAGATGCTACAGCCGAAGCATGTGCTCGTGTCCTTATAGAAGAATATTTTTTACGGTACGGCCTACCACGTCGTATAATATCTGACAATGGCGTACAATTCATATCCGCTGTCATGCGTCAATGCATGTCCGTATTGGGGATTAAGCAGAACTTCGTTCCACTCTTTCACCCCCAGTCAAATCCAGCAGAACGAAAGAACAGAGACCTTAAAACTATGTTAGCTTATTTAGTGGAAGAGAACCATACATCATGGCCGCAGGAACTACCGCTAGTTCGTTTTGCTCTAAACAGTTCAAAATGCCGAATAACAGGTAGAACACCAGCATATTTAACCTTTGCCCGTGAGATGAGGTCTCCCACAGAAATAACACATGACCTAAGGGCAGTCTTAAATAAAGAAAATTTTGTCGAGCAAATAACTCCTTACCTTAAGAATTTTGTAAATTCACTCTCTGCAATCCGTGAGCGTGTTGAAATAGAGCAAGACAAGACAAAAGCATATGCAGATCAATCTCGCCGCCCAGCAGAAACCTTTGAGGTAGGTGATCTAGTATTGCTGAAATCTCATGTCCTCAGCAACGCCTCGAAGAATATTACATCAAAATTTGTGCCTAAACGTGATGGACCATATAAAGTTTCAAACAAAGTTAGTCCAACCACATATATTTTGTCGCACGTAGATCAGCCAAGTCAAGTCTTAGGTAGATATCACGTGCAAGACATATCAGCATTTAAAGGCGACAAAGATAACTCTCCACCAGACCCGGTTATCCCGAAGAAAAAATGCGGTCGTCCGATGACTAAAATGATAGGGCTAGTCCAGGAGCGAGGATGTCCTCCTGAACTAGAGGGGGAGGATATAGTAAACCGCGTTACAACACTACCGATTAGGACCACTCGCGGTCGTCTCCCCGCTCGATATAATATGTAAACCGTCGCCTGTTGAACGAACGCCCAACACTAGTTGGCGTCGCCAGTCAGTCAGTCGCGCCTACGCACCGCTCGTGAGAGCGCGCGTGCCTCCGTACCTACTATTTTGTAACCGACATTTTGGACAATTACAATCCTTTCATCCTGAAGTTTCTTGTGTTTACTTTCATGTGAGGACCCGCACCTCATAGGTGATTTTTTTTTTGCCGTTTTGGTACGGAACCCTTTGTGTGCGAGTCCGGATCGCACTTGGCCAGTTTTTTTTTACATTCAGAGGACATTTATCGATAAAACGAAATACCTACCAATTATAAGTCTGGTATCTCGTCCACTTTTTAGAGCCCAATCCGCTCAGTACAGTCAATCGACCCCGATTGACTGTACTGAGCAAATAAGTGAAAGTGAACTTTGACAGATAAGTGGGATACTTTGTACAATAGTTTAAAATTTTGACTGTAAAACTCGACTGTATTTTACTTTGTTAGTGCTCTCATAACACTTTTCAATCGTAAAGGTTAATTAAATTCTCTAAAAACTCATCAGTCCAAAAAAACACCTGATTTTCTACTCTGTCAAAGTTACCGTCATTAAATGGTAACTTTGACACACATAGAACCATTCATAGAAAAGTAGTAATAATTGTGTTTTGTATCAATCTGGGTAACATTAGTTTATATTTTTCTTCGAAATGGGTGTTGCCGACTTAATAAAACCATTTATTTCTAATTTTGTCATTTATTTTATAAAACAATCAATGAAATCAGTCTACGACATTTGGCATTGTTATACATATTTTTAATTAGTATCAAGTCTTTAAAATTACGTTTGAGGCAACATTTTTGGTTTCACTAAACAGAAAAGGTAAAATAATTAGAATAAGAGAAAAAATTGTGAACACTTGACGAACAAAAAAGAAGTTTTTTCTTGTTCTTCGAACCTTGTGGTCGGCCTCTTTTACCTGAAAAGGGGTAACTTTGCCAGTGTCAAACATACCCAGATATCATTCAAAAAACGAATATTTACATTTATGCGTTAAATTAGATAATGAGACGTAATTATAAGCAAATGTTATATGAAAATACGATAATTCCATTACAAATGGTTCTAAATTACATCTCACTTACCTCGTTAGCAACCAAAATAACAAAATATCCGAAAAGTTTTGCACTGTTGCAGAGCACAAACCTCGCGCGCAAAATTCAGAATAAAGTTTTGACATAAACTCTGTTTGACACCTTAATTTTTTTTAAAGGTGTGTTTACGGAGCTATTTTAAAAATGCAAAACTAAGAAGTATTTGTAAATTGTGTTGATATCATACGAAAAAAAAATCTAAACTAGTTCATGGTCCCACTGTCAATGTTACCCGAACGAATCAAAGTTACCCAGACTGACTGTAAGGAATGTATAACTTCGGTAGAAGTCCTTTACCGATGCAGACTAATTGACACCACAACGAAAGAGTATTGCTCTCTTTTTTGGCACACGAGTACATACACTTGCAGTATCTATCTAATATATAAAATTCTCGTGTCGCGTTGTAGTTAAACTCCTCCGAAACGGCTTGACCGATTCTCATGAAATTTTGTGTGCATATTGGGTAGGTCTGAGAATCGGACAACATCTATTTTTCATCCCTCTGAACGTTAAGGGTAGTCCACCCCTAATTTTTTTTTTTAATTTTTAAATTTTTTTTTTTTATGATACAGCATTAGAAAATACATAAAACCCTGTAGAACTAGTGGGAAAAAAAGTTCCCAGTAGTTCTACGGTAGAACTGTTTAGTAGGACTAGTGGGAACGAATCAATTTTCAACCTTCTACGATCAACCCCTATTTTTAATAGTCCTTATTGCCTTTAGACACGACAGTTCTTATGAAAAAAAAAATGTGTTACGAAGTTCGCCGGGGACAGCTAGTAGTATGTCTTCCTGCTGGCTCCTCGGCATAGATATCTGTGCTCCTGGGACTTTAATTTGATAAAATCCTCAAAACCTAGATGATTGTAACACGTTTATAAAGTAGTATTAAATCATTTAAGATAATAATTGTACTTATTAGTCAGCTTCAGAACCTCCGAGGAACGGAAGTGCCTAAGAAAGCTGAATAATTATGAATAAAATAAAAATACTTTTAATTTTAAAACTTTATTTATCAAATACCTCAATAGGTAATACAAAAGATCATAATCGAGTACAAAATTAAATATTAAAGTAGGAATGACTACAGAAATGCACAAGTTCATGTCATGTCTAATAATTGTTACAAGGTGCGATACCTTGTTTCTGTCCAAATTCTAAACTAGGTATGCAATGCATGCTAATTGCAAATGTTGAGCGGAGCAAATGTTTTTATTACATATCAGAATCAGAATCGAACACTTAAATAAATTAATCGAATGAAAAAAAAATCTATTTTCATTGTTGACGTACGTGTTTCCATGGCAACCATTTAATCATCTGGTTTTTCGGTAATGTCTAGGACATTTTCGGTGATTATTCCTCCGTGGTCAGCTCTATTTTCATGATTTCATGAGATATGCACTCCCGGGTATGATGTCGACCAGCATGCCAAATTTGGTCAAAATCGGTAGAGCCGTTTCGGAGGAGTTGGCACACAAACGATTTACATTTGTCGCCTAAGATTGAGCTCCGCTTCGCTCCGCTTCGCTCCGCTCAATAAAGCTACTTCAAAAACGCAGGTGTAATGTGTAACGTGCGAGCGAACAGCGAAGTTTACTACTTAAGACTATGTTAATTAGGCAATAGTACACGGGAAATGTGTCCGTACATCATAGACTATATGAAATGTGTCCGTACATCATAGACTATATGAAATGTGTCCGTACATCATAGACTATATGAAATGTGTCCGTACATCATAGACTATATGAAATGTGTCCGTACATCATAGACTATATGAAATGTGTCCGTACATCATAGACTATATGAAATGTGTCCGTACATCATAGACTATATGAAATGTGTCCGTACATCATAGACTATATGAAATGTGTCCGTACATCATAGACTATATGAAATGTGTCCGTACATCATAGACTATATGAAATGTGTCCGTACATCATAGACTATATGAAACATAACTATATGTTATATTCTAGACTAAACAGTAAGAGCGAGACTCACGACCTAATACTGAAACGTCCCTCAACTATTTAGGAGCTGTTTAAATGCTTGAGCAGCTTTAAACTTAAATATTTCATACCCAAACGTCACTTTTGAGTATTTGAATATTTGAGTGACGTTTCAGTATTCGGGTGTCAATGTCGAACTGGCCAATTCAAAACAGCTATTGTGGAAAATATCACTCATTTAACAAATATTATATTATTTATTCTTATAAAATCATATCGAAATTAATAAGACAAGCCACACTTATTAAAAATTAATTCTAATACATAATCAATTTTCTTATTAATTTATCTATTAAATACAGTTTTATTTTCTTGATAACAGATGGCGCTGTTTTTTAACTTTTTATAAGATTTTGTAAGTACTTATTTTTGATTATATGTAATATATTATTTGTATTATTACCGAGTGATATATTCACATACTTAGTGCAAGAACATGTCCAAAGAATCTCACAAAACTAAACCTAATATTTTTAAATATAGGATATATCATTTAATACGTTTTGGTAAAACTCACTCCTCATCGTAGATTACATTATTTGGCCAAATTATATAATTATTAAATAAACTTACACTAAATGATAATATTACAATTTGGATTCGAGAACATTCCACACAAATTAATGTTCGCTCCATCCGCGAATGTTGGGATTAGTTTTTATTTTTCCTCGAGACAAACAAACAAAATTGCACTTTAAATATATTGTAAGATGACTGATAAACTTCAGTAACAACATATATAACATTTAGGCATCTTTAAGATTTCAATATTCCTCTTTTGAACACGTAGGTTAATGAGTCGGTAATGTATTTATTGATACAGAGCGAACAACCAGATATGGCTATTATACATATAGTAATTACTGCATTATAATTATGTTTATAAAATTATGATTAAATGTAGTGCTATTACATTTAGTATAATCGCTAAATAATTATAACATTCATTAGTTTTAGGTAATTAAATAAATTGCATTGTAAAGAATTAATAGTGTATTGATAAAATAAAGATGGCGGTAAGAATAAAATTACATTAGAAATATAGTACTCGTTTTAGGAATAAGTTGCTGAAAACACAACACACGCTCTAATGGTGATATAACTAAATCTAAACAATTCCCCAATGAGAGAGACGTGACAGTATGTACAGACAGAATACCACACAAATAGGAATACATTAAATTATATGTTTTAATGTATAAATAATACATACGTAAGGCTTGTAGTTGTACATAAATAGTCGTATAACTATGAATGTAACTACACAGCTGTCATATACATTAGTGTAAGTTAGAAATCCTATGTGTAAGTATTATTTATATACTTAATTTTTTTTCTAATAAAAGTAATTTTTATTAGATATACTTAGTGCAAGATTTACAATATTTAAGCAGACTTTAGCCACATAATTATTTGGAACCAGATAGAGGCATGTGTGACTGACTACTTCTTCATAATTATCATGTGTGATGGGAATATTATTGGAGATTTTAAAATCATATTTGACATTTCATCAATATGAAACAACAAGCTTGAATAATAAGGATTTTAAAGTCTCTGAATCGAATGAACTGAATAAAATAAAATAATAATAAATGTTTTTAGACATTCTCATACAGTGATTTCGCCCAAATGAAGTTTACATAAGCCTGTGCCATAGGATCTAGCTAGACAACTCTAAATACATTCATAATATACATAGAAACTCCGAAATTGGATCACACGAACATTTGATTCGACCCGGGAATCGAACCCGACACCCCAGAATCGAAAGCCGAAAGTTGACTACATTTATTTATTGTAAAAAATTATGTATTCATTTAATTTAATTTTGATGAAATGTCAAATTGGTCTTACTTTAATGTGTGTATAAGTGGGATAGAACCTTGTCTCAATATCCGCTCGGTGACGTCATCTACCGCTGAACAGTCCGGATAACAAAACTTGTAGGTTAATCTACGTCACCAACATGGCCGCCAGTCCCATTGTCATCATGCGCGGCTCATCATGTTATATGTGTTGTGTGTATGTGTGTGTGTGTGTATGTGTGTGTGTATGTGTGTATGTGTGTCTGTGTGTCTACTTCTTCTTGCTCTTGCCAAGTGTGAGCGTGTGATGAGCCTGTGCGGTCTGTTGCTTGCGTCGGTTCAGCTCGATGGTTTCGTCCTCTATCTTCTTGCGAACTTCCTCCAAACGTTTCTTCTCGTCGGTGTGATCCTTCTTTAGTTTGTCGAACTTTGAATGGAGCTGGAAAAAAAATGTATAGGGGTTTTCTAATACCTATATAATTAAATATAATGGTGAATGCGTTGCAAAGTGTGAGAAAGTTACGTTTCGTATATTACTGCAGGGACAACAGAGAGAGTTCGCGTGGCCTAAGCTCACTCGCTTTTTTATTGAATGGGGAGGAAGTGGGGGAAAAGCCTAAATATGGTTTTTAATGACTATATTTTATGAGCAACGAAGTATACTAACTTTGTCTCATATATGTTCACATACACACACATACACATACAAACCGCAACAACTATAGTCTGACCAAGACACCACTAGCTCAAGACCTCTAATATTGCTATCAATATCGCGACTTACAGCGTCGCCAGAGCGCCATCTACTAACAGTTGAGGAACTAACCATTATGGTAGGTTGCTGAGAAGCAGAAAGAAAAATAAATAAAGAATATGAGTAAGTAATAGCTGTACCTCCTTCTCAGCCTCCTTGAGCTCGGCCTCCTTCTCCTTGACTCTCTGCACGAACATCTGGCGCATCTCGTCCTCCTTGTGCTGTAGCTCTGCAAGATGAGCACTACGCTTCTGTTCGAACGTCTGCTGGAACGATACCTGCAACCGTAGTGGGGAGGGTTAGCCGAGTAGCCAGGTTACATCACAGGAGCTGATCAATTGGAATTCCTGGAGGACATTGGTTGGTTCGAAGAGAAAAGTGTAACTTGCAAAATGTGAGCTTCAGTCGTGGAGTTGTGGAGACCCACTTGTAGTGGGTCTCAACAAGAGCAAAGACACCATGTGAAGATCTTCAGGACCTATGTCCTCACCTGCAACCAGTTTATGATAGTGATAAATATTAAAATACTAGCTATCCCGGCAAATTTCGTACCGCATACATTTTCTAATGTTCCGCTAAACTATTTTTTTCCTCCATAAGAACCTTCTCCTGATAGTAATGATCACAACGAATTAACGAAATCGGTTCAGCTTTTTATATATAGAGATTATTGAAAAGACAGCTTATCAATACCTAGCCACTCATCGTCTGCAGGTTCAATTGTACAGGAGCTACTGTTAGACACTGTCGATGCTGGTGCAGCATCTGTCAGCTGATGCCAGGACAGATGTTACACACCACTAAACAGAATCTCTGCAGTGTAAGCATCAACATCAACATCTTTTGTGCTGGATGTTCAAATCTTGGATTGAAGTAACAGCGATAGGCTTAAATTACCCCCTTTTACATAGGACCAACTAAATTACTGGCAAAGTGACTACTATTTTTAAAAATAACGGCGATAATTTTGAGGGTATGTACTGCCAAGTCATACCTATCACAGTACCTTATCTTTTCTTTATACGATTTGAATAGAACAAGTTATGACCGTTTTAAAAATCGAAAATATCCCGAGTGTCTAGTACCAGCTCCTTACGTTAATTAGCTCGAAATACGTTTCCGTATTCCTCCATACATTTCCGCACAGTTCCCTGACGCTACCGCTAGGGGCGCTGGGGTGAGAGGTTTGTACGCACCGGCTTGTTGTCGGCGTCGACGTCGGAGAAGCCCATCTGCTGCAGGCGCCGGCGTCGGTACAGCTCGTAGTGGCGCGCGTGCGTGTGCTCGCGCAGGTCCTCCATGTTGGTGCGGATGAGCATCTCGCGCAGCTTCACGAAGTCGCAGTGCGACTCGTTCTCAACTGAAATATCGAAATAGGTTCATTCCATTAGTTTGAAGTCCTCCTACGTCCGTTGCCAGAGTGACATACGGCCTATGCCTATGTTTATTTGTTTTGATTGGTGTTCAGTGTTTATACAACGGTGAAGCTTCTAGTAATACATAGTATTAGTTAAAGTAATATATAATAATAATAATATCTAGTGAATACTGTAGAATTCGTTTGATAATGCTCTAAGACGAAGCCGGTCAAAATAACTAGGAATTAGAACACTCTTAGGATACTTTAAAATTTACTTGTGTTGTAATATCCATGTTTATGTGACAGATTCATAAGCTACTATTATAAAACTGTTGCATTAAACGTATTTTAAAACACGAGTAGTAGCTTAGCGACTAGCTTTTAATAAAATAAAAAATTACCCAGTCAAAGTAATGGTAAGTAAGATGTTAAAACTTTTCAAAATATAATAGCATTATTTTCGCAAAAACAAAAGACAATAAAACGTCGACAAATGTTTCAATAGTTTTATCTTTTTGAATTCCTATTTTGAATTTTGTTAGCACAACTTAATGTTTCTACCCACAACAAATCCTACATCGCGCTAGCGATATTTACACATTCATACTTAAAAGCAAATACGTTCTAGCTTCATATTTTGCTGTTCTCTCTGAGACAGTCTTGAGAATGCCTCGTTTAGAGGTGAAACAATTGTCGACGTATTATTGTCCTTCGTTTTTGCGAAAATAATGCTATTATATTTTGAAAAGTTTGAACATCTTACTTACCATTACTTTGTCATGGATTTTCGCCAGGTAACGCCTGTTTCTAGGCAATTACCCAGTCGCAAGTTATACTAATTGAGTACCTCCTCCTCTTACTTCTAAAAAAATGTACAGAATGTAAACTTACCCTGCACAGTACCCCAGGGGTACTGCCTAGCTCGCACCGTCTTGTTGCCAATCTTCACAAAGTCTGTGGAGCCCACCACAGCGAACGGTATGTGAGAGTTCATCACACTGTTCACTTCTGTCACCGACTCATCGTCTACTGGGAACTGGTAGATCTCTACGCTGTTGGCTTGTAGCTCTTGGATTATCTTCGACTGGGGAAAGAACGATATAAGCATTAAATCAAGACTTTTGCAGAGGGAAGTATAAACTATGTTGAAAGAAATAAGTTGAATTCTTACAGCCATTGTTATGGGCAATGGCTTTGTTGTCACATAGGTGGCAAACTTATTGCCGCTTATCAAAAGCTTTTATATTTGTCAGAGCCTTGTCTTTGATCAGCAGGTGTATGTACCACTTGCCGATGAGATTTTAATCAACGCAAAGATTTTAAGGGAATTGACTTATGCATCCTATTTTCAAAGTATGTTTGAAAAAAAAACCGGCCAATGTTGTATGGGAGCCCTCTTAAATGTATATTATATTGTTTTTTTTTTAGTATTTGTTGTTAGAGCGGCAACAAAAATACATCTATGAAAATTTCAACTTTTTAACTATCACGGTTCATGAGATACAGACTGGTGACAGACGGACGGACAGCGAAGTCTCAGTTCCCGTTTTACCCTTTGGGTAGAGAACCCTAAAAAAGTAACTTACTTTGAATTTCTGCAGTTCTGTCTTGGAGATGGTGTCTGCCTTGGCAATGATGGGTATGATGTTGACCTTCGTGTCCAGCTTCTTCATGCACACCAGGTCGATCGACTTGAGACCGTGACCTGGAATATTTACACACTGCTATAGAATTTATGAACTGACTGCCCACTGCCCAGAAACTTGAAGACTCTTAAAGGATCCACACACTAACATATCGTCTGCAGTCCGCCGACGCATATCGACCTGCAGTGTAGTAAGCAACCTGTATATACATACATGTGTGTGTTTGTGTATGTAACAATACTTTAGCTTTGTAAGCATTATAATAAGAAAGAACTGGAATTATGAGTTGCCTGGGAAAAAGCAATAATAAACCAAAACTTAACCTAGTCAGATGCGTTTCATTTACTCCGACACTTCATGGCGACCCTGCCAGTCAAAGCCACCGGTCAAGGTGTATCATTTATGTCAGAGCTTGAATTTGTAGCCAACTTCACCCTTTTTTTTTTTTTTTTTTTTGTTTTGGCAGGAAAAAAATGTACCTCATGCGCACTTCCACGGGCGCGGGGACGCCTGTGGGGCATGTGGGGCTCTCACTCACTAAAACCAACCTGCCGTGTACCTTACTCTGCGCCTGGTGAGTGGACCATCGGGGGCTGTGGCATAACGTCAATGATCCACTCAGCGCTGGCCCGCAGGTGAGATGCGGGCCCCGTCTTCAGACTTAGTGATGCCCCGCACACTTGGGCATCACTCCTCGCGGGAGGCACTAATGTAGGTGGAGGGATCTTCCCGTCCCATCCACCCGCGGCCAAACTCAGGGCGGAATAAGACGCGCAAAAGCGCGCCTCCTTCGCCCGGTACGCCGGCGGCGGTTTGGGTCAGCTAGGGGATTCTCCTCTCTGATTCGCTCCGCCGCTTCCTTCTGCGAGACCACGTCTTCGCAGAAGGTGGCGACCGCGGTAAAACAACCGTCGCTATCAGCCATGGAACGCAGGATGGCTGGTAGCGAGAGATCGACTCCGAGTGTTGCGGTGAGTTCACGGCGGTGCACGACCCAGGCCGGACAGACCTCGAGAGTGAGCTGCGCAGAATCCTCACCGCAATCGCAGTGATGGCAGGCGGGACTCAATTCCCTCCTAGCGACGGAGAACAGGTACTTTCCGAAGCAACCATGCCCTGAAAGCACCTGTATCAGTCGGAAGGTAAGGGTCCCGTGCTGCCTACCCGCCCAATCGACTATGACCGGTTGGAGAGCCGCGACAGTGCGATGACCTGCACGTGGTTCTTCCAGCCGGGACGACCAATGAGTCATAATGACTCCGTGAGCGGCTTCCCGCCACCCACGTACTTCTTCGGGTGGTGGCCGTTGACCACCAGCACCCGCCCGGTACTCGGCCGTCAGTCGGTAGACCTCGGCGAGCACCACCGCCTCTAAGTCCCAAGGAGGAGTTCCGGCCAACGAGCCAACTTCACCCTTATCCAACTAATTGACAGGCCTATATCCTACGGTGCATGCGGCGCTTTAAACTACTGTTTGATAATTTAGTCTTGTGTTCAGTAATGTGAAACAACTTCAGTGTTTCTAGCACCAGTTCCTTACGTTAATTTGCTTGAAATACGTTTTCGTATTCCTCCATACATTTCGCACAGTTCCCTGACGTTACCGCTAGGGGCGCTGGGGTGAAATGTATGGGGAATACGAAAACGTATTTCGAGCAAATCAACGTAAGGAACTGGTACTAGACACACTGACTATCCAGAAGATTAGAAAACGCTAGTAGAAGTTAGAATTGGTATCACGCGAAGGACTGACTACGGCCAATAGGAACGGAGCAGAAGTTGCTCTAAACATATTATTTCTTTCTATTATTTAGTTTACTGAGGATCAGGAATGAGAAAACTAACCCACGGCAGAATCCGGGATCGCTCAATCGAAACCGCTAGTTACAAAGAATACGAATATACCACGTTGTACAAATGTAATAATTATATTATTGTTCCACATAATATCAAAGTAATAACAATTGATCGATGCACACACAATGTTTACTAAACTCACCAACTATGTGTCGATTGTCGGTACAGTCACATTCAAACATATTTCTGATTTTCACATTAGTAGTTAAGTTTAGTAAAAACTAAATAGTATTTTCTTCTAATATCTATATTCTTTCTTGTGTACTTATTAATAAATAAATATACACTACGTATTAATCCTCGAAGGAGTATACAGAGGCGTTTAATACAGCCGCGTTTCGCAAACCATTTACTTAATACAGGGAGAGCATACTACGATATTTCTGGGTTCTTTGGATTTTTCCAATGCTTATTTTATTGGATGCCTATTTCCGTGTTAAAAAAGTAACATGATAATTATCGAATAAAAACTGCCATCTGATTCAAATAGTTAAAATATTGGAGAATACAAAATCACCCGTGACCACGGCTCTTATAACAGGGTCAAAACGTCGGGTAATAAAGAGGTATGTATATATCTCAATAATCGCGTAAAAGACTCGTTTGTCTAAGTTTAAAATATGTACAAAACGCGGAAGTTAAAAGAAAAACACAAAATCACTTCTCAATTCCCTAAGGATTAGTTAGACAGAAGCGTTCATTAGTTCATTACGCTCACATTTTGCCAGTCAATGTTGGTCCACGTATAACTCGTTGTCCAACGACTACGTGAGCAACAAACGCGACGTGAAAATAACCGCGTACAGTGAGTATGCCATGAGCCCTGGAGAAGTTGATAAGGTGTTTAACAGGCTTTTGAATAGGGCCAATAACTTTTTATTTATATTGGGTTCGCCAAATTGACGCCGCCCGACCGGTGGTAGGTCGTGACGATGTCTAGCGATTGTGGGCGACTCTCATAGTACACAATACTACATATAGGTTGCTGTATTAGGTGCTAAAAGATTGGAAAACAAAAAATATCTAAACTTAAATTGTTACATTAGTAGCATTGGATAACAATATTTCTGTTGTCAACTGTACCTCGCCTCGGCTCGTATCGCAATAAGTTAAACAGCTCTGTGTACGTTGCACTTGTTTGTTTACTTAACTGTCCCGGTGAAACACATAACACACTAAACAAGTGTGTCAGTGCGTAGGAATGTTAATAGATTCCTTTATCATAGGAGTGGCAACGGAACTTATTTGGTTACAATTTTATAAACAAATGCACAATGACAGTAAACGCGGTGTTGATATAAAAATATCTATTTTTATCTGTCTGCTTGTTGCGGCGTAGCTCTGAAATGGCTAGACAGATTTTAACAAGAGTTTTACTGGCCACTGGAAATACTTTCTGGTGTCACCAGAGACGCCCGCAGCAATGGACATGGGAGCAGCCGCGGCCTCGCGGAATAAAAAATAAATAAAAAGTGTTTTACTGGCAGATAGCTGATGTTGTGAGGAGTTATTTGGGCTACTTTTGATCCTGGGAATGTGTTACCGTGGGATTTGGGAACTAGAAATCGAAAGCGTCTCATTCATCTCAATTCATCTCGGAATCTTCATGGAATTATTAATTTATTATTGGAATTAATAATTGACTTAATTTTAGAGCCTAAGATTTGATATCATGAATTCTATTTATACTCGGACGAAATTTTTGTAGTGTTGTTGCCAAGCGGAAAGAAATAATTGTATTTACTATCTCTCTAAAATGTACCTACATTCTATGCAAATAAATGACGATTCTAATCTATTCACTGACAAATTAAAATTATTGTTTTTGGATTCCACTTCGGGCATAGGTAAACAGCGAGAGGCATGTCCATAACACGTACATGAACCTCTTACAGTCATTTCATATATAGAATAGTAATCAATGAAAAAACCCATTAGAATAATATTAGTACAGATAAAAACTCTATACAAATGTAATTCAATTATAAACTTTCCTTTTTACACTACATAGTAGGTACATAGTGAATATATTAATTTGTAAGTGTAACAAAATACCGCTATTATTATAATCCTCGGTAGGGTTCACAATTCGGCCACTGGTATATTACGGTCAGGTCGCACGCGTACTGAATACATGTATATAAATTATACAAACAAATATAATGTTTGTATGTATGTATGTATGTAAGAGTCAAGGACATGTATCCAGTACACCTGTACTCCACAATAGGCAGTGAAAGTACAACGCATATCAAATTAATACTGTGACCCACTATTTGTATAATACTCTATGAAAATTTTTGTTGGGTTGATGATCAAGTTGATGAAAATGTGGCCAAGCGCGAGTCGCACACAAAGGGTTCCATACCATACCATACATAAAAAAATCACGTTTGTTGTATGGGAACCGCCTTAAATATTTATTATTTTGTTTTTTTAGTATTTGTTGTTATAGAGGCAACAGAAATACATCATTTGTGAAAATTTCAACTTTAACTATCACGGTTCATCAGATACAGCACAAGACAGACGGACAGACGGATGGACAGGAAAGTCTTAGTAATAGGGTTCCCGTTTTGCCTTTCGGGTACCAAACCCTAAAAACTACAGGATTGATCTTGATAATATGTATGAAAATGGATTGAGATTCTGGAGAAATATATGGATATGTTTAACTCAATATTTAAAACTATTCCACACATGTTATATTATTATGTTATAATTTGTCTGTATGCTCCAGCTAATCACTGAAACGGCAGACCCGATTTTAACAGGACTTTTACTGGTATATAGCTGACGTTACAAGGAGTAAATAAGCAATGTTTGTGTGTGGGATATAATTGTACAGAAATAAAGTAAAATCTATTCTAAATTCGATGAAGTAAAGAAACCAGCCAAGTGGTAATCGTCTTCGCGCCATTGGGTTCTGTACTAAAACAACAAAAAAATATCGTTTGGTGTATAAGTAAACAATATAATAAATATTTAAGGGGGCCTCTTAAATATAAAAAATATTTAATTTTTAGTTTTCGTTATTATAGCGGAAACAGTAGTGCTTCATCTGTTAAAATTTCACCTCTTTCGTTCATGAGATACAGCCTGGTGATAGATGGATGGCTGGACGGACTACGGCAGCGGTATTTTAGTAATAGGGTCCTGTTTACCCTTTGGGTACAGAACCCTAAAAAGAGTGATTCTAGACATATATTTACTGCCAGATTCACAAAGCTACAGGTAGAGCCTGTGAGTAAGAATCTGGCAAGAAATCTCACAACATTACTGGGTAAACTATGTTATCTACACTGTGGTCAAACTTACAAAACAATACTCTTTATAAACTCACCAGTGGGGCAGATGAAGTACAAACATACATGAAGTCTACTGTCGTGGTATACAGGCAAAGATCTCTTTATCTTGAGTTCCTCTTGAAGGTACGCCTCAAACTGTGCGTCAATGTAATCCACAACGGCTTTGAAACTATCCTCTTTGTTCACTTGGTCTCCGTAGCCCACAGTGTCACAAATGGTCAGCTGTAATAATATACAAAATTCATTTGTTGAGCAATATGCTCGGTATGCTCGGTCAGCAAAGATTCTATTTATTGGTATGTTACATCTGTTCTGGCTGTTGACAGCTGGCTTGCCACCTGAGAGACCAATAAAAATACTGAAAAAGAATAGGTGTGTAATGCACCTCTGCCTACACCTTCAGAGATATAGGTGTCATGATAAGTATGTGCCAGTAATCTAGTAATCATACTTAGAACTTTCTGTCCTGTAATAGCATCATCACTCATTTAATTCGTAAGCTCTTTTTAGTTGTTCCATCAGTTGGGAAGAGATGGCTGCAGGTAGACGATAAGGCCGCCCATTGTAAATGTAATTACTGTGATCCATTTTGTTTGTTTGCTAACTCATGTATTGTATAATGCCCAAGACCATCAACCTCCATCATCAGGGTCTGAGGAGGCGGAATAGCCATCCGCCGTCCTTGCAGAAGCAGGCTAGAAGAGTCTCAGTCCTGCAGCACACAACCATATTCACTCAACGTTGCGGGATAAAACCCTACCCCAACGACAATCCCCACCAAACCCCTGAAGAGGCCAGACAGGTGGCCAAAGTACGCCGGGCGCCACTGGAAATACCTCCTGGTACCAGAGACACCCGGCAACGTACGAAGGAGCGGCTGCGGCGCGAATACGCGGGTTTAAAAAAATAGTTGTTGTTTAATAAAGTTTTCTATTAATTATGCAATAGGATTTTACAAAGTTACACGCTGTCCCCAGCACAAATTAGCACATAGCCAAGTACACTACCTCTCCACTTGACAATGATGTCAAATAAGCTGTGTCTCCGAGATCCACTGCCTTTTGTTTACTATCCAAGAAGATTTAAGCTATTATACATAGATGACCTTTGTAATATTATTATCACACAATCAGTATTTCTGATACAGCGTGTAATTATATCATAAGGGTATTGAACTAAGTCAATATACCAGTACTGTTTCATAAGTATTCTACTTGGCAAGTAAGTGTTACATACTACCTAATTACTTACTTAGATAATGAAACGTACCTTCAGCCGAACACTGCTCTCTTGGAGTTCATAAGTATGAGCTTTTAATTTAACAGTAGGCAAGTTGTGGGGGCTCGGAACTGACTCAAAATTGGTATTAAACAGGGAGTCCATCAGTGTTGATTTGCCTAGACCAGTCTCGCCTGAAACATGGATGTTACATTTACTATACAATACTAGTGATAAAATTAGAGAAAACACTTCAGTGAGTCATGTATTAATTAAGGCCTGTACATGGTGATTCAATTTGTCAATGTAGACATAACAAAAATACACAGGAGGTAGGCTTAGAGTTCACAGAAGTCAAGTCAACCACACTGAATCAATGGTACATAGGCAGAAGAAGTATACGCAGTGGTTCTACAGCAGTATCACTGCTGGTACTTGTCAATCAGCTCCACTAAGACGAAATGAATCATAACATAATATCGATAAGTACCTATACATAAGATATTGAACACAAAACCATTCTGGACGCTCTTGTTCACCAGTTGATCAGGCAGACTGTCGAACCCGACGTGCCCGGCCAACTTCAGGGTACGGGGCAAGTTTTCAACCTACAATGCATCACATAAATACGTTAATTTCGAGTTTAAAATGAACTACTTGAATGAAAGTTCAGCCATACAGATATATAATACGGTATGACTGCTAACCATTACAGTTTAATTTACTAATATGAGTTCTAAAGATTAATAACTGAAGTTCTAGATTCTGGATAGCAGAACAAATTAGAAATCATTAGTCAATGAACAATTTAAAAATTGTAAGAGCAACGCCCCGATTAAACTATGTATTTTTGAAGTGAAAGATTTAACTACATTTTTTTAATGGTTACTAAACGATACTCCATTTTAATCAGAACACCAAAAATCACACACAAATTTAGTATTCACTTTATCACTGAATTTCACTCACTTTTTGAGGCTCAACGTCGATTGCCGCCATGTTTACTTAACTTTTGACTGATCACTGACGTGACGTGAACGCTTTGAACAAATCAAATCAAATGAGACGTATCAGACGTAAATGAAGTTGTCTTTTGTGATGCATTGTTTTCACTTCGCAGCTAACTTCGGTGTGCATTGCTGACAACATAATAATATATAAGGGTTAGGATATACTTTAAAGTTAGGATACATTTTTTAACCGACGAAAAATAAAACACAGAGGGTCTCAAGTCGCGGTAATTTTTTACATTTGCAAAACCAAACTATGCCACTGGAAGCATGCAAATATTTGAACTTTTACACACTGTAAAAGTCCTCAAAGTTGAACAGTTTCTATAATCATGATTTCTATAATGATGATTATTAATTTGATTTTTTATTTATTATTCTATTATTTGATTTTGTATAATAATTCTGTTTTAGTTACGTATATATCATTTGTTTGATTGGAGTATTGACAGTTTCAATGGCAGCGTAATCATTGTACCAGCAAGCCATTGCAAATGCATATTTTATTAAGTATTATACCCGCTGTACCCGAAGTATAACATACATAGACTCAATTCTTATACCAATTTGTGTTTTTAATATTAAAAAAAATTTACTAATTGTGTACGTTTTGGTGTAATATTAATAATCCAATATTTTTGAGAAACAAGAAGCACGGTGGCGGCGGCCACAGCTGGCATCGGTAATCATTATAAAAAATATTTCAATTGTGTATACTCTTCCTTTCAACAGAGTAGTAATGTTGGCTGCATAGGTTTGGTATTGCCATACTTTTGAAATTCGATTCTTAATAAATCGCTATTCAGATTATTCAGTTTTTACCTTTGAGATTTTGCCATATCAGAATGAATAATTGAATAGCAGCCTGAAATTATTCTTTTGATTATGTACTAATCTGTGACTGAATTAAAGAATTTAATATTTTTTACCTTACTTCGAGTTTCGTACCATTACGAAAGTAGTATTTGCGTTTCTCAAGTGGCAACCTAGATTTAAATCCAAAATGGCAGATTGCGACTTTCGTGTGTTATCATGTGAGCCGAGGAAATAATGTTTTCTTGAATTTCATGATCGTGAGTGGATTATAAAATTGTGTATCAGTGAATTGTGACATAATAAACCATGGCGGACTTAAAATCACCGCCGTTCAGTGATATAAAAAGACCCGAAGAAGTGGTGAGGATGACGACAAATGATAGTCTGAAATTTGCAGTTCTTATCGGGCTCATTGAAGTTGGACAGGTGACCAACAGGGAGGTAGTGAATACTGTTCTGCATCTGGTAAGTCTATGTGCCCAACTTCAAACACACAAACATAAATTGCATCGATATACAGTCTTATTAGATTCAACTTAGAAAGGTTATTAGATTAGACATGATAGTGATGTTATTTTTATAAAAAAACATTAAGTAAATATAATACAGTTTACTAGTATAAACTTTATTAGCTTCCTATAAGTATAGCAGTAGTGATAACTAAATAGAAGTAAGCTGAGTGTTTCTATTTTCATTGTTTTTATCGATCGCCTTTGGTTATGAATCGAAGTACAATCGCGCGGCTACCTTGCCAGCAGCGGACCCGGCCGGTAAGTCAAGTTTGTTTTGATACTTTGTTGCCGTAATACTTTCACCATAGGTACTGCGTCTGCGACACTTGGTGCTAATCTTATATTATTTTAAGTTGATTGATAACCTCGTGTTGTTTTCAATCTACTATTTGGAATGCAATTGATGCGTGTATAAATGACGTGGTTTACCTTGAAATAAACAAACTGAGCGCTTAGTTTCTCAACACAAAATTAGCTAAAGTAATGCGCTGGCGTGTTGTAGGTACCCTTTCCAACGTGACCACTTCAATACTTAGCATTTTTTCATGGTAATATAATTTACCATGAAAAAATATGTTAAGCATCGTATAGTTATCACGCTCAGGTAATAACTGAAAATAATGATTCTACTTCTATTACTACCTACGTAATTTTGTATATCTGCAATTTAATTGTGATT
Source organism: Nudaria mundana (assembly GCA_963556515.1). Lineage (NCBI taxonomy): Eukaryota > Metazoa > Arthropoda > Insecta > Lepidoptera > Erebidae > Nudaria > Nudaria mundana. The sequence goes on along the minus strand of OY748302.1, from coordinate 19,761,377 downwards.
GGAGCGTGTAGGTATCCACTCTCTAACCTAAGTATTTAGTTGATTTGGTATAATATAAATAAATAACAATTCAGTGTTGCACACACCGGAAAAATATGGTTCTCGTTTTACCCTACGTACGGAACCCTAAAAAGAAAGACCATGTTAATTTAATTAGTAATTGAAATAGATCTCGTGGTTAGTTGTAGACAAGAAACAATTTCACCCCATTATCTTAGATTCCATGCAACACTACATTAAAATGAACGAACTCTATTACTTATAAAATAGGAGGTAGGTGACGTGACCAATAAATTGGCTTAGACAGAAATTTACTTGAATTAATGGAGGCTACGACCAGAGTAAGTTCGATTGCCGGGTGTCCTGGGCACATCCCAGGGCGCCAACGACGGCGGGTTATGTTCATGTAAGAACGAAATGGACTAACTAATTTACGGGTGCAGTAGCGGACGTTCGCTATTACTGTCAAAGGCTGTTTTCAAATACAAAGTACGCTTCGTGGATCGATTGGTTTCACATGGTAATGATATCAAAAATTAATTAATGTAATGCTACGTGTGTCACTGCTGTAAGCAATTAACCCATAGGTTACATAATTTCTAACAATGCTTTATAACTGATCTTTATAACCGCTGTTCAAAGCCACGTCAGCTGTTACAGTTATCGGAAATATTATGTAAAAACAAACCGCGACAATCAGGGAAATATCTACGCTCCTTGATAATTTTGGTTCCAAATACATATGTATGTTAAAACGCATAGCAAATAAAGGATATTTCTATAACAAAAATATCCTCTATTTCGACCGATATATCGATCTATCGATTGATTTACTGGCCATGTCAACAAACACGTTTGGTTACCAATGCACCACACGTACTAAGATCACTCAAATGTGACCAAAAAGTAACCACCTACACAGCACTTACGAGCATAACATTCATATTTCCCGGAATTTACAATTCTATGTCCAACACATACAAATAAAATAGTATCTTTCTTCCCGAAGTTGTCAACGGCGGTCTATTTCGCTCACAGTTATTTTGTTGCTCCCACTTAACAGTATACAGCCTAATGTTTCCATAGAATATTTACCAGGGACCGCTCGTTTAACAGCAGGTGCCTCATAAGGCATTCCACTATTAGACGGCGCCTTCATAACTTTCCAGCTAATATACTTTATAATGTCTATTTTAAATTATCTGATAAAAATAGTGAACCGCGATAAGGTTAATGATTAGCTACGGATCATAAAACGATAAGAGTCGTGCGTCCTTATCATTTGCCATGTACTGATTTCCACGGCATTATGTTAACCCACTGACTCAAATTTTAAACTGCACATCTGTTAGTCAGCGATTTGTTTGAAGATTTTACCTGGGGTTTAGTGTGAATTGATAAATGCTTAGTGTACATAGCTGGATATTAATATGTATACATAGGTTATGTTATCTGACTTAGCCACCATTGTGCTTTCCGGAAGATTAATCATGATAACCTGCCATATGAACAATAGAAAAGAAACTTGGTGCTCTTGCCACTTAATATCTTCGCGGGCAATTCCCAAATTGCGACCAGCTTAATACTAAGATTTTTAGGCAGTGCTATCTCTCTGGAAGTTTTTAAAACTCGTTTGGCTCTGAAGGCATTTCAGCAGCGGAGTTGATTCTTTCGATTTCTATTATTTAAATAACTGACCGGGTTGAAAGCATAAAAACTAGATCTTTCAGCAATATTTTCAGAGCGCGCTTCCTACAAAGTATTGATCGAAGGTGACAGCACAGTTCTGACCACCCATAACTATTTATTACAATAACGGCCTGTGTTGGGACGAATATCGTGTCTCGCATTATTATTTTGGTCGTAACAATCCAATTAAATGTGACCGGCGGCAGAATATACGACGCAAAATGTCCTACCGGAGTGGACTAATGGCCCGTGCCCACGTTACTATGATAATGGATAAAGTCGCGGTGTGGGGACTCTCCAATTAAAAGTTTGTAGGAAATGCCTGCTTGTATTGATAAAGACAACAATAGACCTGTGAAACCATCCGAAAAAAAATAATCTTTTTGATTGACGAATTCGACAAGACTTTTCATTCAGATTGTATTTATTAAGACCAAGGCCCGATTTTGAAAATAATAGTCTTCTCCATCTGTCTTCCTTCTTCTGTCATACGGCAAAGAATCGATTAATACTACAAGAAGTTTGGACGTCCTCTAGTATGATTATACACATTGTGCCTGAATCTGTGTCGGTCGTGAAAAGGTCCCGATTGAGCAAAATGTGCTTCTGAACTTTTTGCGTTACGAAGTTATCTGTGTCGCATAGAGCCTCGACATGACCTGACTGACTAAACCCTTTTTTTTGACTTATGAAAAACGCGACCACTGCCATATAATGTTATGAGAAATGGTTCTAATTTATTTTAGAAAAGTTTTTTGCGGAAAATGGGAATATTAATCGTCCGTTAATCAGCAGGTGCACCACCTACAGGTGAGGTTAGCTTGGGTACCCAAGATCTTGAAGGGATCTTCTTCTACACTGAGAATAATAAATAGGTATACTCTAAAGCCACTAAATGTAGTAACAAAGTGAATTATAAAGACGTCGGAAAAATGTTCTGGGAAATGGACAGGAAATTGGAAAAGTCAGCTCATTGAGTCAATCTAGTTTTGTAGAAAATGTGTATCTGCTGAGTACAATGGCGAAGCTAAATTGTGAGGGTTTCTTTGTGGACGTCGCTACGATAATAGCTCGTAATGGGCATTATTGGAAGTTAGCGCTTTATTGAATAGTGACTTTTATTGGTGCTTTGCTTTACTACAATTCTTCTTACTTTTTTAAACTTTCGCGTTTTGTACACATTAAAAACCTTAAGACAAACGGGTCTTTTACGCGATTATTGAGATTTACATACCTCTTTATTAGCCAACGTTTTGACCCTGACCGTGACCACGGCTCTTGTAACAGGGTCGAAACGTCGGGTAATAAAGAGGTATGTATATATCTGAATAGTCGAGAAGACCCGTTTGTCTTAAGTTTATACAGTTCTTCTGTTTCTTTTGGGGCTATGAGCTCATCAAGCGCATAATTTCTTCTTATAAAGTTTGCTCGGTCTGCAGATTCTATTTAGGAGTTATGTAACATAATCTGTTGCGGCTGTGGGAATTTTGGTTTAAATTACAGTGGTTATGTTTTTTTTTTTTTTTTATATTAGGTTCGCCAAATTGATGCCACCCGCCTGGTGGTAAGTCGTGACGACGACGTCTAGCGATTGTGGGCCACTCTCACAGCACGTAATACTATAGAGAGTGGCCCTCAACTTGACGACCTACTGATGTGCCTCTTCACGCGCCGCTTAAAGAACCCAGGATTATATGTGGGAGGAAACACGTCTAAATTACTGTCTAAGCTAAATACATGAACGTATAACATAAAGACAACAACACAAACACACAAAACAGAACAAAACAACAGTAACATTGAGCCATTAATAAGAATAAGTCCCACACAAAGTAGTAGTCACACAAAGTAATATTATAACAAAAGAGCTTATCTACGACAATATAACATAAATCATAGGGCCTATTGACAATAATATTTTCGACATAATTTAAAACCTGCGAAGATAGCAATAGCCTAATGACATTTACCTGCTATATTAGTGTAATTTTATTTAATAAACGCCTAAAAGAAGTCTTAGATATCGAATGCGTAATATCTAGTACTTAGTAAGTTTTGAGTGTGTTATGCATCTCAACCTACCTCTTCAGGGATATAGGCGTGATGTCTTTTCTTGGCAGAAATGCCTAAAGTACTATTCGTTAACGTGATTAGAATCTATTCCACCGTTCGTTTATGTATCTACTAACATAACAGAAAAGTCTAGATATACTCCACATTGCCCTCTTTCTCGGCGCGGGCGAGGCGTACACAAAATTCTATTCATTTATCCGGTTTCAATAAGTCTAGTATTAGATATTCAATAGATTCAATAAACGTCTAAAACAAATGCATTGGTACAATAAGGAAATATTTTTTGTTACTCTATATTTAATCCTCATCATAATAATCTAAGAGCTAGTTCGCGTCGTTCTTAAGTAAGGAAACTCAATTTGTCTGCAACTGAAACATTTTACCAATGATCTCACTTCACAGACTTCAAAACCTGACCTCCAGTAAACCATCCTGTAAAAAGAATATCGGACGTATAATAAATCTAGTTTATATTTGCCAATCTATTAATTTAACGATATAATTTCTGTTAATCCAACAGACATAAACTGAAAACTGGATAGCGGAAACTGGTATGAAAAGTGCTCTTAGCGGGGCATTAATTAACCATATCCAATAGTCGAGTCTGCACCTGTAAATGGACTGCACTTTACCCCGCTGCCCGTAACGTCATGGAATCCATAATAGGATTTTATGGCGGAGATTGTAGGTAGCTGTAAATTGAATGTATTATTTGTTAATATATGACACAGTTGGTGCAATCTAATCAAAATTTCAACGCACCATACCAAATCCTTGAGGTGTTTATAAAGTTGTCAGTATTTTCAGCAAGTAAGTAAGTGAAACCAGCTTTCATCAATCAGAGCGGCGGAACTAATCCTCAAAGATGGGAGACTTTTTGTTCGAAACCATTAGTTCCGGATTTGGTCATAGTAAATCCTTTTTTTTATTTTGGTCTGAAGCGCCTATCACATTTAGCAATTTAACTGAATAAGATTTCACGGAAATCGGACCTAGTAAAAGAATTTAGTCTTTTAAGGTGTCTTCAATTAAATTTTTCTTTTCCTCAAAACTTTTGCCTCAACACTTTAACGAAGAAGTGAAATAGTTCACTGCTTTTATAGACTCTTGAGCATCAATTTAAACTCTTGCTGTAAGTTTTAGGAATTAGCATTAATTATTTCTCTCTCAGCTGTATTAAACTTTAGAATACTGGGCTTGAAGATTTCGGTATTTTCTTGTTCAATTAGTAAAATTTGTTGTCGCGTCATTGTTTGACAATCTTACTGCCCGTATTAGGCAAACGGCGAACCCACTGAAAAACTAAAATGACTGACCAATCAGTGAAAATGTGATTTCCCGAATACAAATTTGTACTTTTTGTAAACCTTGGACCAAAAAGTGTCGATTGGTAAGAAAACAAAACTGTGCCGGTGGACTATTAATTGTAATAAACATATCAATTTGTAAACTGATAAAAAGTTGGTTTTTATATTGGAAAATGATGTCTAAGGGTAAAACGGGCAAAATAGAACACTTTTTACTTTGTGATTTTTTCGAAAAAATGCGTTTTAAAGAAGTTACAACCATTTTAAAGCGCATAAATGGTCACATTCAACATTTTTTATCTCGCCGAGTTTTGATCGAATTCAAAAAAATCCTGCGGCATAATACTTATCAGATCTTAAGCTTCAACTGACTATTTTTCAAAATGAGAAAATATACATTTTTCACATCGTAAAATCTATTTATACACATGGCGTTTTTTTAGCGTTCCACAATCCGGAGGCAGTGAGAAATCAGATGCCAAAGCAAAAAAGTTCTTAGATATTTTTTCAACGATTTCCAATAAAAAAAAATCAAAACAAAAAAATTTTTTTTTTTTAGAGTTTGGAGTTCCTTATTGATTGCCCGTTTGAATCCTGTCAAATTGCACACGCTTTATACCAGTTGACGCGACTTTACATGCGTATAATAGTGTATCTTAACTCGGAAAAACGCTTCGTGTATAAATAGATTTTACGATGTGAAAAATGTATATTTTCTCATTTTGAAAAATAGTCAGTTGAAGCTTAAGATCTGATAAGTATTCTGCCGCAGGATTTTGTTTGAAAAAGTAAAGTTACCTTCCGATGAAGGTAACTTTAAATCCTTGGGCTTCGCTTAAACCTGATGGTATAAATTAGGGCGTTGTATTCAGTTTGGTCATTAGTCATTTTTATGGCGCCCAGTATCATGTACGCATAGGCATAAGAAGACTAGAAGTTAAGAGGATACGACAGGACTCCAGGAGTTTTAAAAATACAATATTTTGTTCATTCACCTTTTCTTTCTGTATCATGAGGAGGTAAGTACACCATTATTAAAATATTAAGAAAGAAATTATAAATAGATCACAAAAACTGATGTCATCGACGGGATAATTTTTTGTGACGACATCAGTTTTTGTGATCTATTTATAATTTTTTTCTTAATATTTTAAGAATAGTTTAAGCAAACTCATTGCTTTGAAATACAAAAAAACCATTAATAAACATGTGGGGAAGTAAAATTAATTATACATACCAAGTATGTATGTTTGTCACCAAAAATACGCGAACATCTTGACCCTGAATAAGAATAGAAGGAAATTTATCAGTCTTGTAAACGTAATAAGGTCGATAATTGATCGACCTGTTGCCTGGTCGTCCTTGATACCTGTGTGGGTGGGTCACCATCGGCGTTTGTTCAGTCGTGTGCTGTTGATTGATTGTCTGTGGGAGTGGTCACTGTTCTCGTTCTTCACCTAATTCCCACCACATCGACTCGGGGATGATTAAGTTGATAATTTTGTATGTTCTAAGTTCGGTCATGTTCTATTTCTTAAGGAATGCAGATAAACTTCCTTAAGGGGGCGGCACGCAGGCGTGTCCTCGCCATAAAACGTCGGGGTCACCTGAGTGGCGTCAGGTGGGGTCTTAGGACATGATGTTCATTCAATAGCAATTAATTAAATAAAAGTCAATTGTCAATGTCAACATTTTATACTGTTCACTGTATTATCCAACAAAATTAAATTATTATGACATTTCAAGTAGAGTTAGTAGAAAAATATCCCATTCATTTTAGTCAGAGTAAAATTATTACCGTGGTAGTTTAATCTAAAAGTTTGGTCGAATCCGGCCTAAGACACGCAAGCTATGTCTTGGACAGGTGGTTCTCCAAAAATGACCTCGCCTAAACAGAGGACCCATTGTATATACTGTAATAGTGACAACAGCGGGGTTCAGTATTCTTAACACGTGACATATTGTATGTTATAGGTTAGCAAGAATAGCTGCCCACATTATTATGAAATGCAGTGTAGTTGAAACCCCTCAGGGAACTCAGGGATAGAAACACTGAGCAGAAGGAGCAACTGCATGAGGATCTGTCAGAACTTGGAGAAGCTTATTAAGGAAAAGACTTCTACATTATATGTATCTTTTGTTTCGATATCTTTCTACGACTCAACGGATTTTTGCAAGAATATTCACATTGATTTAAGCTCGCCTTTCTAAATATGAATTCTACATTCAATTTTTTCAAAAAAATAATCTCGTACTGCTTTCAGTATTTTTCAATATGCATATTAAAATAACTATGTGACAGAGCACTCTGATGGTATGTTTAGAAATGTGGAACCAAGTTTAACCATCACCAGCAATCCTAACTAAAATATCCCTGATTGTCTCAAGGGATTCTGTTCTTTATTATTACAGAATTATATCATTAAAGAAACAAGTATCCCCTTTTTATTATCTAGTATTGTAGTCTAATATAAAGGTGGTCGTAAAGGTAAATGATATTGTACTATACCACCGGACATTGTGGTGTCGTAACACGAGTGGGGATCGATACTGCGATGGGTGATACGCTGGCAGCGACCACTGCACCTCCCACGTAAACAGACACTGCACACGTATCGATTTTTAACTCATTATACACGCGACACTTCAGCCACTGGCTCGTTGACGGAACATGTTTATGCAGAAGCCGCAATTATGCATGCGTTCTGTACGCATGCATAATGTTGCAGAAATATCTTTATATTTAATGAAAAAGTTACTGTGTTGTACTTCACTCAGAAACATATAACTTGCAAGTACTGGACTACGGTCTACGGTTGAGCTTTTTATTTTAATAAAAAGCTCAACCGTAGACGTTTTAGGCCGTAAATTCAGTAAAGTACTCCCAAGTAGGATCTATATCAAAGTGTAATCTTGGCTCACAGTACTTACGTTTTAGTTGTGACATTCTGAATATAAACGAGTTTTTAGGGTTCCGTAGTAAAAGTCTCGGAACCCTTATAGTTTCGACATCTCCAAAGAATCAAAGAATCAATTTCCTTTATTCAGTTTAGGCACATAAAGAGCACATATGAATGTCAAAACTTTACAATTTTGTCAAGTAATATTATAAAAATACTAAATTAAATAAGTACATAAATAACCATTAGAAAATGATTCTTTCGCTGGTTCGGTAAGTTGGTTCTCCTGAGAAGATACCAGCAAGAAACTCAGGTAGATTATCCATTTTCTTTTTTAATATTGTTTTGTTTACATTGTTACAATTAGTTTATATTGTATTATACGAGTGGCCAACAACAGAAGATTAGGGTGACCATGCATTTTTATCATTAAGATATTCGTCTACATTATAGTAGCCTTTCATCATCAAACATTTTTTAACTACTATTTTAAACTTATTAAGAGGCATGTCAACCAAATCCTGAGGAATTTTATTATAAATTTTTATACATTTACCTACAAACGAATTACCAACTTTATGAAGTCTAATTTTTGTCATTGCCAGTTTATTTTTATTTCTTGTATTAAAATTATGGTTATCGGAATTTTTTTTTAAGAGATCTTTGTTCTTCCGTACATATAAGATGTTGTCGTAAACATATTGAGAAGTATCTGTTAAAATATTAATTTCTTTAAATAGTTCTTTCAGCGAGTCACGGGGTCCGAGTCTATAGATTGCTCGTATAGCTCGTTTCTGTAATATGAATATTGTCTCAATATCGGCAGATGAGCCCCACAGCAGCAGACCATATGACATAACGCTATGAAAGTAGCTAAAATAAACTAATCGTGCCCTTTTTTCGTCAGTCAGTGACCTTATCTCTCTAACCGCATAGGCAGCTGAGCTAAGTCTTCCTGCCAAGGCTGTGATATGAGGACCCCATTGTAGTTTACTATCTAGAGTTATGTCAAGAAAAACTGTGGTAGTGACTATTTGAACTAATTCATTATTCATAGTAATATGAGTATCCACCTGTCTAACATTGGGCATAGTAAATTTTACACATTTTGTTTTCTTCGCATTGAGCAGCAAGTTGTTACTTGTGAACCAATGCAATATTTTCGAAAGGGTATTATTTACATCGTCAAGTGCTACTTTTTGTCTATCACTTTTAAAAATTAATGATGTGTCATCAGCAAATAATACTATCTCACATAGATTTTTAGTGAAATAAGGAAGATCGTTTACGTATACTAAGAATAAAAGGGGTCCTAATATCGAGCCCTGGGGTACTCCCATGACTAATGAGGCGCCAGAAGAGTCGGTGCCATTAACGTTTACTTTTTGTACTCTACCAGTGAGGTAAGACTCGAGTAAGCCAAGTGAGCTGTTCGAAACACCATAATAACCTAATTTTAGTAGCAAAGTCTCATGATCAACACAATCAAAATCTTTTGATAGATCACAAAATATACCAATGGCATCCTGCTTTTCCTCCCAAGCATCAAAAATATGTTTCAGAAGTGCAACTCCTGCATCCGTTGTGTTCCTGCCTTTAGTTTTTTTTTTTTTTTTTTTTTTTTATATTTGGTTCGCCAAATTGACGCCGCCCGCCTGGTGGTAAGTCGTGACGACGTCTAGCGATTGTGGGCCACTCTCACAGCACACATTACTATTGAGAGTGGCCCTCAACTTGACGACCTACTGATGTGCCTCTTCACGCTCCGCTTAAAGAACCCAGGATTATATGTGGGAGGAAACACGTGCACAGGCAGGGCGTTCCAGGCCACTATCGTTCGGCAGAGAAACGAACGTTTAAAACGTTCGGTTCTCGCGAACATGCTATCCACTGTGTGGGGGTGGCATCTCTGCCCGGCACGAGTCGTTCGGGATCGGAAGGAAGAGGGTGGGATCAGATTGAAGAGCTCTTCAGAACACTCGCCGTGGTAAATACGGTAGAATGCGGCCAAGGAAGCTATTGTTCGGCGCTGAGCTAGCGGCTCAAGGCTTCCCGTTACCTCCGGACAACCAATAATACGGATAGCCCGTCGCTGCATAGCGTCGAGAGCGTCCAGCAGATACTTCGCGGAGCCGTCCCAGAGGTGAGAGCAGTATTCGACGCAGGGTCTAATCTGCGTCTTGTACAGCAGACACCTCTGGTCCGGTGTAAAGAATCTCTTTACCTTATTCAGTATTCCTAGTTTCCGCGAAGCTAGCCCTATACATCTTTCGATGTAGTTTTTATTATTGAGCTCTCGACGAACGTCTATGCCAAGGATATCAAGGTTGTCCTTCATTGGTAATAATGCATTCTGAAGAGAGGGTAGGGGAAGGAAAGGGGATTTCTTCGCAGTAAATGCACACGCCTGTGTTTTGCGGGCATTGAACTCGACCAGGTTCTCGGTACCCCATTGAGAGATACTGTCGAGGTTACGGTCGAGATCAGCCACGAGTCGTCGTCTCTCCTCCTCAATCTCAGATCGCCCCGCCGTCGGACGAACCGAGTAACTCCCGTGCAGTGTGCTGTCATCTGCATAGCAATGAATGTTCCCGAGGGATAGCATATCATTGATATGCAGAAGAAAGAGAGTTGGTGATAGTGAAACCAAACTGTTTGTTATGAAGTAACTTATTGTCTGTAAAATGTGAAAGCAATTGATTAAATATTATTTTTTCAAGAATTTTACTGAGGGTTGGGAGTATGGAAATAGGTCGAAAATTTGAAGGATCACTTTTGTCTCCTGCTTTAAATAAAGGAATGATTTTAGTGTACTTCATAAGATTAGGAAACTGATTTTCATCTATACATTTATTGAATATGAATGCAAGGTGAGGCGCTATAGCGGGCACTATTGATTTTATTATATTAGTTGAAATGCCCCAAAGATCCTCGGTATTTTTTATATTTAGTTATTTAAAAGTTTTAAGTATAGTGACAGAGTCAATATACTGAAAATCAAAGTTAATTCTACATTTATCAACACTAGATTAAAGAAGAGAATTGGCTACGTTTTTTGACGAATTTAACTTATTTGTAGTGGTGATTGGAACATTTGTGAAAAAAGATTCAAATGCATTGGCCACTTCAGAATCAGTTTTAATATGTTTATCATCTATTTTTAACTCGAAGGATCGATCACGTGACTTTGCTTTACAAGTTTCTTTGTTAATAACATTCCATATTGCCTTCGTTTTATTATCAGATTTTTCAATTTTAGCCCGTATATAATTAGATTTAGCTGTTGAACATACTTTTTTGAATAGTTTGGAGTACTTTTTAATCTGTTCAATTACTTGTGCCTCATTAGTAGATGCCTTTGTCTCGTAAAATTCATACAATTTCCTTCTACTTTTATAGATTCCAGGCGTAGCCCAATCACTAAATTTAATTTTGAATTGATTTACATTTATTGTTTTTTTAGTGAAAATGTTATCACATTCGTATTTGATTACTCCGAACAAATCTCCGTAGTGATCATTCGGGTTTTTATCATTACTCAACTCCAAAAGAGGTACTTTATTCTTAATGTTTTCTTTAAATTTTTCTAATCTATAAGTTGTGATTGGTCTACAAACAATATTTTTTGATAATGGAACATGTTGGTACTTAAATCTAGCTAACTGACCTGCATGATCTGAATTTATAAAATGTATTATAGATTTCTCATCTATATCGCTGTTAGAAAAAATATTATCTAAGCAGGTAGCTGATGTGGCTGTGGTGCGAGTTGGTTCACAAAAAAGATTTTGTAAGTTAAAAGATTTAAAAAGGTTGAGGAACCTTAGCGAGTTCTGAGAGTTTTCTAAAATATTAATATTAAAATCGCCACATACAACTATAGTCTTCTTACATTTACATACCTTTTTTAAGGCTTCCTCCATAATGGACTCAAACATGTAGTAATCTCCAGAAGGAGGTCTATAGACGCTAATAATAATATATTGTTCTAGCTCTGCACATGATAGTTCAATATTTCGCTCACTTGTGAGTGCTACTACGTCTTTACGGTCTTTTGATTTTAATTTGTCTTTAATTAAAATGAGAGACCCACCTCTTATAGCGGAATCTCTAGTAAACGCACTAAAGATTTTATAATTATCAATATTAACTAAGAGTTCATGTTTTTTTAACCAGTGTTCAGTTAAACAAAGTACATGGATACGTTTTTCATTTAAAAATAATTCTAGTTTGCTACTCTCTCTAAACTCTTTGCCAGAAAAGCCTTCAATATTTTGATGAATAATATTCATTAACATGGACTTTTCCTTTGTCCTTAAATTTAATTTGCTAGGGACTTCCTCTATTGTCCTACAACTACTTTTTTGGAACAGATTCCAAGGTCACAAGACAAACATTGTCACTTTTCTGCTCAATAAAAGCAGATTGTTTAGCCAAGTTATTGGCTGAATAACTAATAAAATATGATAGCGAAGATGCTATCTGTCTCTTAAAATATCTATTCAAATAGAATTTATCTTCCGTCAATAACAATTTGTTTTCTAAATACATGTTAATGTCAATCAGATGGAATTTATTTGGATTATGAAATGTCAATGTATGTATTGTTTGATTTAGCTTATATCTAAGATTGTTTTCGGCCTGTGACAAGCTACGGCTATAAGGAAGGGTGAATAAAATAATGTTTTTAACATCTAATAAGCTCAGTAATTCTAAACAATTTACAATTAAATTTCTGTCTGCATTTCCCCTATCTCCCACCAAAATTAAAAGTGTACAGCTGCTGTTTAAATTACAATTTTTTTTTTTTATAATGTTACAGTAAGTTAATTCCGGCATACAATAGTAAGTAACATTTTGTTCTAAATATGAACTAAGTAACTGGCCCATTGATTTCCCTAATTCATCACCACCATTTCAGATTTAATCATATTTTGTTTGGTGAAGGAACCACTGGGTTTCTTGTTTGACTCAAGTGAAGGGCTTATGTTTGAAGTCAGCGAGGACTTACAGACCGGCTCAGGACTAATTAAATGGTTGTTTGATGTTAATGTGGAATTTGGACTCATAAGATCCTTCATGGCCAGAATGTATTCCTGATACTCACTTTTAACATTACAATACCTGTCAGTCATTATGTCTAGTGATTTTTTTAAATTATTAATTTCTGATTCTAACTATAAAATATTGTTATTATGATCAGAGATATTATTTTCAATTAATAATGAATACATGTCAAGTTCATCGCCTGTTGCCTTCTCTCATTAATAATCCGTCATTAATAGTCCGTCCGTCCGTCCTCGAGTTTCCTCCGTCCGTTCTCTCAAAGATGAAATTTTGCACGGAAATGTGTATTTACTATTTCGACAAAGTGCTAAAATAAAATTGTAAAAGCATTTTTTTCTGGGGTACCTACCTCCCCTACAAGTAAAGTAATAGATATTATGTTCCACAGATGTGAAGATTACTCTTTTCCGTGCATACCCTCTTTATATACCTGCAGTTTATGGGCTAAGTATTCACAAAAGGTCTACAGTGCTCTCCGTGTCCAATATAATAACGCTTTTAGGGCGGTGGTGGGGCTGCCTCGAGTTTGTAGCGCATCTGGCATGTTCGCTGTAGCGAACACTGACTGTTTTTATGCGAGTATGCGCAAAAGAGGAGCCTCACTGGTGCGCAGGGTTTGGGGCAGCTCTAACACCATCCTAAAAATGATCGCTGACAGAATGGATTGTCCTTACATCAGGCATTGCTGTCAAAGCCATGTACAGCAGTGCCCGATGAGAAGACTGTTTTAAAAATATAAGTAGGATTTAATTGTGTATATTTCATTTTGTAATAATGATTATTTTATTTTATTTTTATTTTTATTTTATTTTTGTTTTATTTTGATTTATATGTTTCAATTGTTATTTTCCAATAATTTAAATTTTATATATCGATAATGGATTATGCTCAATATGGGTTAAAATTACCTGAAATAAATAACTTTATTTTATTTTATTTATTAATTTATTATAAAGATGATTTTTTTTCTCACGTCAACCCTATTGTGTGGGGTATCATTAGATAGGTCGTTTTAAAGCATTGGGGAGGTTGCTTAGACAATTTTTTGATTTAGGTGTCCGTTTGCGAGATATTAAACTTTATTAAACTAAAATCTAAACGGCTAGCTCGAAGAATCTGAAAAAAGTCATGTTGTTAGTCCATTATGAACTTTGAAGGAAAACTATAACGGACTAGATAACTTTGTTAGTTTAGGAGTCATAGAGCCTGTAATGGGTGACTACGGAACCCTATATTATGCGTGGCCCGACACGCACTTGGCCGGTTTTTTTTGTGTGTATGGGCTAGTGTGACAGAAATGATCATTTAACCATTAATTATTGCCAGATATTAAATATGATAGGACAAAAGCCCATAAAAATACCTCTATAGCTGTCCAAGTATAATACATGGGGCACACTAAAAGTTTTGCACTTCTAGCTAATCAGAACTATTTGAATTTCGAATGTTATATTTTTTTGAACGTTGCAACCTTCTTAGTAATTAAAAAAAAACAATTGGCGGGATATCCATTGTCAATTGTTTTTTATCACACATCAAAGTTCTATATAAGTATGCAACGAAAATGGAATTAAGTCTAAAAGATTTTAGAGCGATGATTTTTTATGATTTATAAGTTCTCTCTCTCCGCAAGACTGTGTAGCTCGTCTTCAAAATGCTTTTGGGAGAGAAGCACCTTGTTTGAGCCCCGTGAGGCGATGGTTTGCTGAATTTGAGAGAGAATCAAAGAATCAAAGAATCAATTTCATTTATTCAGTTTAGGCACATAAAGAGCACATATGAATGTCAAAATTTTACAATTTTGTCAAGTAATATTATAAAAATACTAAATTAAGTAAGTACATAAATAACCATTAGAAAATGATTCTTTCGCTGGTTCTGTAAGTTGGTTCTCCTGAGAAGAGACCAGCAAGAAACTCAGGTAGATTATCCATTTTCTTTTTTAATATTGTTTTGTTTACATTGTTACAATTAGTTTCTATTGTATTATACGAGTGGCCAACAACAGAAGATTAGGGTGACCATGCATTTTTATCATTAAGATATTCGTCTACATTATAGTAGCCTTTCATCATCAAACATTTTTTAACTACTATTTTAAACTTATTAAGAGGCATGTCAACCAAATCCTGAGGAATTTTATTATAAATTTTTATACATTTGCCAACAAACGAATTACCAACTTTATGAAGTCTAATTTTTGTCATTGCCAATTTATTTTTATTTCTTGTATTAAAATTATGGTTATCGGAATTTTTTTTGAATAGATCTATGTTCTTCCGTACATATAAGATGTTGTCGTAAACATATTGAGAAGCAACTGTTAAAATATTAATTTCTTTAAATAATTCTTTCAGCGAGTCACGGGGTCCGAGTCTATAGATTGCTCGTATAGCTCGTTTCTGTAATATGAATATTGTCTCAATATCGGCAGCTGAGCCCCACAGCAGCAGACCATATGACATAACGCTATGAAAGTAGCTAAAATAAACTAATCGTGCCGTTTTTTCGTCAGTCAGAGACCTTATCTTTCTAACCGCATAGGCAGCTGAGCTAAGTCTTCCTGCCAAGGCTGTGATATGAAGACCCCATTGTAGTTTACTATCTAGAGTTATCCCAAGAAAAACTGTGGTATTGACTATTTGAACTAATTCATTATTCATAGTAATATGAGTATCCACCTGTCTAACATTGGGCATAGTAAATTTTACACATTTTGTTTTCTTCGCATTGAGCAGCAAGTTGTTACTTGTGAACCAATGCAATATTTCCGAAAGGGTATTATTTACATCGTCAAGTGCTACTTTTTGTCTATCACTTTTAAAAATTAATGATGTGTCATCAGCAAATAATACTATCTCACAAAGATTTTTAGTGAAATAAGGAAGATCGTTTACGTATATTAAGAATAAAAGGGGTCCTAATATAGAGCCCTGGGGTACTCCCATGACTAATGAGGCGCCAGAAGAGTCGGTGCCATTAATGTTTACTTTTTGTACTCTACCAGTGAGGTAAGACTCGAGTAAGCCAAGTGAGCTGTTCGAAACACCATAATAACCTAATTTTAGTAGCAAAGTCCCATGATCAACACAATCAAAAGCTTTTGATAGATCACAAAATATACCAATAGCATCCTGCTTTTCCTCCCAAGCATCAAATATATGTTTCACAAGTGCAACTCCTGCATCCGTTGTGTTCCTGCCTTTAGTGAAACCAAACTGTTTGTTATGAAGTAACTTATTGTCTGTAAAATGTGAAAGCAATTGATTAAATATTATTTTTTCAAAAATTTTACTGAGGGATGGGAGTATGGAAATAGGTCGAAAATTTGAAGGATCACTTTTGTCTCCTGCTTTAAATAAAGGATTGATTTTACTGTACTTCATAAGATGAGGAAACTGATTTTCATCTATACATTTATTGAATATGAATGCAAGGTGAGGTGCTATAGCGGGCACTATTGATTTTATTATATTAGTTGAAATGCCCCAAAGATCCTCGGTATTTTTTATATTTAGTTGTTTAAAAGTTTTAAGTATAGTGACAGAGTCAATATACTGAAAATCAAAGTTAATTCTACATTTATCAACACTAGATTTAAGAAGAGAATTGGCTACGTTTTTTGACGAATTTAACTTATTTGTAGTGGTGATTGGAACATTTGTGAAGAAAGATTCAAATGCATTGGCCACTTCAGAATCAGTTTTAATATGTTTATCATCTATTTTTAACTCGAAGGATCGATCACGTGACTTTGCTTTACAAGTTTCTTTGTTAATAACATTCCATATTGCCTTCGTTTTATTATCAGATTTTTCAATTTTAGCCCGTATATAATTAGATTTAGCTGTTGAACATACTTTTTTGAATAGTTTGGAGTACTTTTTAATCTGTTCAATTACTTGTGGCTCATTAGTAGATGCCTTTGTCTCGTATAATTCATATAATTTCCTTCTACTTTTATAGATTCCAGGCGTAGCCCAATCACTAAATTTTATTTTAAATTGATTTACATTTATTGTTTTTTTAGTGAAAATGTTATCACATTCGTATTTGATTACTCCGAACAAATCTCCGTAATGATCATTCGGGTGTTTATCATTATTCAACTCCAAAAGAGGTACTTTATTCTTAATGTTTTCTTTAAATTTTTCTAATCTATAAGTTGTGATTGGTCTACAAACAATATTTTTTGATAATGGAACATGTTGGAACTTAAATCTAGCTAACTGACCTGCATGATCTGAATTTACAAAATGTATTATAGATTTCTCATCTACATCGCTGTTAGAAAAAATATTATCTAAGCAGGTAGCTGATGTGGCTGTGGTGCGTGTTGGTTCACAAAAAAGATTTTGTAAGTTAAAAGATTTAAAAAGGTTGAGGAACCTTAGCGCGTTCTGAGAGTTTTCTAAAATATTAATATTAAAATCGCCACATACAACTATAGTCTTCTTACATTTACATACCTTTTTTAAGGCTTCCTCCATAATGGACTCAAACAGGTAGTAATCTCCAGAAGGAGGTCTATAGACGCTAATAATAATATATTGTTCTAGCTCTGCACATGATAGTTCAATATTTCGCTCACTTGTGAGTGCTACTACGTCTTTTCGGTCTTTTGATTTTAATTTGTCATTAATTAAAATGAGAGACCCACCTCTTATAGCGGAATCTCTAGTAAACGCACTAATGATTTTATAATTATCAATATTAACTAAGAGTTCATGTTTTTTTAACCAGTGTTCAGTTAAACAAAGTACATGGATACGTTTTTCATTTAAAAATAATTCTAGTTCTAACTCTTTGCCAGAAAAGCCTTCAATATTTTGATGAATTATATTCGTGAACATAGACTTTTCCTTTGTCCTTAAATTTAATTTGCTAGGGATTTCCTCTATTGTCCTACAACTAAGTTTAAATTATTGTCACCCTTTTCAGGAACAGATTCCAAGGTCACAAGACAAACATTGTCACTTTTCTGCTCAATAAAAGCAGATTGTTTAGCCAAGTTTTTGGCTGAATAACTAATAAAATATGATAGCGAAGATGCTATCTGTCTCCTAAAATATCTATTCAAATAGAATTTATCTTCCGTCAATAACAATTTATTTTCTAAATACATGTTAATGTCAATCAGATGGAATTTATTTGGATTATGAAATGTCAATGTATGTATTGTTTGATTTAGCTTATATCTAAGATTGTTTTCGGCCTGTGACAAGCCACGGCTATAAGGAAGTGTGAATAAAATAATGTTTTTAACATCTAATAAGCTCAGTAATTCTAAACAGTTTACAATTGCATTTCTGTCTGCATTTCCCCTATCTCCCACCAAAATTAAAAGTGTACAGTTGCTGTTTAAATTACAATTTTTAATTTTTTTTATAATGTTACAGTAAGTTAATCCTGGCATACAATAGTTAGTAACATTTTGTTCTAAATATGAACTAAGTAACTGGCCCATTGATTTCCCTAATTCATCACAAAACATCACTATTTCAGATTTAATCATATTTCGTTTGGTGAAGGAACTACTGGGTTTCTTGTTTGACTCAAGTGAAGGGCTTATGTTTGAAGTCAGCGAGGACTTACAGACCGGCTCAGGACTAATTAAATGGTTGTTTGATGTCAATGTGGAATTTGGACTCATAAGCTTCTTCATGGCCAGAATGTATTCCTGATACTCACTTTTAACATTACAATACCTGTCAGTCATTATGTCTAGTGAATTTTTTAAATTATTAATTTCTGATTCTAACTTTAAAATATTGTTATTATGATCAGAGATATTATTTTCAATTAATAATGAATACATGTCAAGTTCATCGCCTAGTTGCCTTCTCTCATTAATATACTTGACTTTTTTGTACATACTTTTTTGTCTTTTAATAAGTTTTTGTGTTTTTCTTATGTATTTATTAATTTTCACATATTTCTTAATTTTGTTTCTACTGCACTCAACTATGCCCATCTTGTGATTGGAACAATGAGCTGTTAAGGTATCATCCTTTGTTAAATCTATAGTAATAGTGGGTTCTAAGCTGGGTTCAGTAGCAACAAGGCTGGGCACACTACCAACTAACTCCTCAAACAAGTTATGGGTATGGGATACTATGGTGTCACGTTTCTCAGTCTCAAGGTGGGAAATGAGGTGGTGGGCTTCGTGCAGTTCCTGTTCCAAGACTGACATGCGCTTGAGACCCTGTTCATACTCGTCACTACACTCTCTGAACCCAGTCACAATATTTTGTAATCTGTCCCGCTCATCTAACACTAACCTATTCTCTGTGTGCATCTCAGCCATCTGCTTTTTTATGAAGTCGTATTTATTTAGGCTATCTAATAGTTCCTTTTCATTTTCATCTCTTTCCCTATGCAACTGTTTAATCAACGTTTTGGATACCTCTAATTCCTTCAATGTCAGGTCAAGTTTTCTCAAGATATCTTCTTGTTTAGCCTCATCACGGCGAGCAGAATACATGCGAGAGGTCGAGTTTCTTTACATGACGAATTTCGTGAAGGGCGGCCTTCAACTGCCGTCAACGAAAATAATGTGGCTACTGTTAAGCGTTTAATTGAAGAAAACCCGCGGATTACCTATGAGACAATTCGAGGACTATTGGGGATTGGTATGAGTCAAATCCAGAAAATTTTACAAGAAGAATTGAAAGTTCGGAAACTTTGTTGTTGTTGGATCCCTCATGAACTGACAGCGGAGCAGAAGCGGGCTCGCGTGGAATGGTGCTCACAGATGCTACTGAAGTACGACCACGGACATTCTAATGCTGTTTATGACATTGTCACAGGAGACGAAACGTGGATTTATTGTTTTGAACCCGAAAAAAAAACAGCAATCTTGTGAATGGGTGTTTGAAAATGAGAACAAGCCAACAAAAGTGAGGCAGGCGAGAAACGTTGGTAAAAAAATGATCGCGTTTTTTTTCTCAGCTACGGGTCCCATCTGTACAATTCCACTTGAAGATCAAAAGAGTGTTAATGCCGAGTGGTATTCTACCGGGCACAAGTCTGGAACTTGTGCCCGGTAAATGGTAATAGGCTCGCCCCCTATTACATGGGACCTAACATAGCTGGCGAGATGTGGGTGTGTTTGCACACCTCTGCCTACCCCTTCGGGGAAAAAGGCGTGATGCTATGTTATGGTATTGTACCATTTGTTTACCCAGGGTGTTAGAAAAAGTTCGCGCAAGACTTCCCAAAAGCTGCGTTCTCCTACATCATGACAACGCTTCTTCACACACGGCCAACAAAACAAAGTCATTTTTAGCTTTCGAAAAAGTACAACTCGTCACCCATCCTGCGCATAGCCCCGACCTAGCACCATGTGATTTCTGTATTTTCCCCAAAATCAAAGATTTGATGAGAGGTTTCACTTTTACCAACTCCGACAAGGCAGTGATAGCGTTCAATCAGCACGTAGAAAACATGCCTACAGATCTGTGGTCCTCCTGTTTAAAAAAATGGTTCGATCGCATGAAAAAATGTTTAAAATGTAAAGGACAGTATTTTGAAACGCAATAATTATAATAATTTGGTTTTAACATGTTGTTTTTTTAAGTTACGCAAAACTTATAGTGTGACCTACGACACTAAATGACCTATGACAATAAATAGCCCTCGCCAAAATAAAGAGAAAAAATTCTAAAACTGTTTTTAACTGTTTACTCAGTTGCATGGACTTCAGGATATTAACTAACTCACTATCTTGGAGTATCAACTTAAACTGTCACTGCCGGAGACCTAGCCGAGCGAGTAGTGGAGCGAGTCTTTTTGCTCTGGAACTCTAAAAAGTTGTCATGATGTGTAAATATTAAATGGTAAAAAATGCTAATATACCGCCTGCAAGCTATCAATTGAAGAACGACGTTTTTGGAATTAGCATTATTTAACGAAACAACGATGGAACAGAGATTCACATCGCAATTTTCAGCCCTTCGTGTTGGGATATTTATACAGGTATTTATACACATACGAAAGTTAGTTTAATTGAAAAAGTGTTCGGTTGTTGATATTCGGGTATTTGTAATCGTATTCGAATATTGAGCCATATTCCAATAACCTCGGTAGGCGACGACCTCAAATCTTGAATGCTTTATATATGAGAATGACTGTAAAAGTTAAATGTCAACGAATCCCTACAAACTCTAATGAGTATCCATCTCGTAAGGCATTTGATTAGTCACTCTGGCAAGAATGAAATGCTCACAATAGCTTTTTCCGTTGTCGCTGTATTTAAATGGAATTTCACGATGAAGTTATTCGATGATGATACGGAAAAAATACTTACCTACTGCTTTTGTATTAAATTCCTTGCCCCTTATGTTTTACCTTCACAAAAGCATCTCGGAAAAAGGTCCGTATCATCGCGAGGTGTTTTTGCCGCCAGCATGGAAGATATCCTCCTATCTCCTAGACTCTTCGATCAGAATGTGTCTACTGCTTGTCTCGTTAAGTGTGGTTAGTTAGTGTTATCAAGACTAAGTGTTACTGAGTCACACACTAAGTTTGACCTCACTGATGACGGAGACTAATTCTTTTTTCTTCGGTAATCTTTGCAAAGGGACAATTTATCTGCTATTCGTTTTCTCTGGCTGAAATAAGCAATGGCTTACATAATAAACTCAGGACCTACTTATTCTGCATTATGTATTACACTCATCAAGCACTGCTGATCGTGAAAATAATTCAGCCTTTTCTCGAATTTTGTCGACACAAAGAGATGTCCTTGATTCATTCGTTTCCATCGAGATCTGATAATCCTTTTTGACAATTTCATGTCGGCTACTTGATTATCTGATTGAAAACGTTGACAGACTTGGCTCAGGTACTCGTATGAGTTGATTGTCTGACAAACAACCCTGTGAACTTCCAATAGATATTACTAAATTTACCGTTCTTTCAAAGTCAAATTTAAATGATTTTAAATAGATAACACGTTCGTCCACTAGTCTGTTTGTTTGCTGACCGTTCGATGAGTACAGTACAATGCAAACAAATGTCTGTGTAATGCAAATTAGTTATTGTATTTTTGATTTACAGTTGTGTCGATGTTCCTCGAGGGTGTCGTAAATGCGCATGGGGTACCATTTATCAGTTGCATAGACAGTGGGTAATTATGCAAGTAGCCACCGTTATGAGGCCGTATTCCATTTATGTGACATGTTAGAGAAAAGAAATAATAATTTAAAACAATGACCGCGTTTGCTAGTCCTTAAAGAAATATTGTTAAGAAACTAATTTCTTTTATCGATTCGATGTGAAAATAATTGAAGCATTAAACATAGTTTATTCCACATATCAACCTAAATTATTGTCTTACGTTATTTTTCTCTTTAGTTGTTTTTTATTTTGTTTACTTTTTGTTTTTGTACATGACGTTATAGTGGAATAATAAATTATTTATTTCTTTCTGTCAAACAGCGTCTAGTTGTTTGCGAAGTAGTTTCTAAACTTATTGTTACTTTCTAACCGTCAAAGCTGTTGGTTTCAAACATGTCATATAGACGGCACTGTTGTAACTATTGAGGATACAACCTATGATTACTGGTCCCTTTCTTTACGTATCTACCCTACGTATACTGTCGTGTATAGAGTCATCATCATCTTAACCCATTTGACGCCCCCTGCTAGCCATAGGCCTTCCCTAAAAAGGAAGGGGGGGTGGATTCATCTTACATATACCACGCTGGCCAGACGGGTTGGGATACTGTTTTCTGTAATAGATTGAAGTGTATAAAGCTTTACATAGATTGTGCACGGTGCTTGCTAATCAAAGTACCCTTCTCATAAGAGTGAGCCTTATACAAATTAAATATACAATCAGGCCTGTTTCGGACAAAGGCATATTCTAAATCCTAACCTACCAAGCCTCATAAATTCTACTTTAGTAAGTACATACCTACTGCATTGTATAAATAATGCTGTACAAAAACGTGAAGGTAGAAAGAACGTACTTCTTTCTACCTTCACGTTGTTGTTCGTTCAATGAAACCTCTTCTGATTTTCTCTAAGGTCAGTATACATTTCTTTGAAGATATAGACTTTCAGAAAGCAAAGACGGAGTCACTTGACATTGTACTTCCACAGATAGGGAATTCGGAGAAATTTCCACCGATTACAAAGTAGTAAAATAAAGTGATAATAAAAGAAATATAGGTATAAAACCGTTGATAAAAGAAAAAATAATCATTAGTAACTATCTTAAAAAAAAACGGACTTGTGCGAGTCGGTCTCACGCACAAAGGAGTACCCTTAAATATTTATTATACTCTGTTTTTTAGTATTTGTTGTTATAAAGGCAACAGAAATACAACATCTGTGAAAATTTCAACTTTCTAACAATCACGGTTCTTGAGATACAGCCCAAGACAGACGAACGGCGAAGTCAGTAATAGGGTTCCCGTTTTACCCTTTGGGTACTGAACCCTAAAAAAGTAAACAGTAAGCAAGAAACATAATGATATGTACATGTACTCGTAATCGTTTCGTTGTTTAATCCCCACATCAGTTCTGATATAATGACGATTGATTAACATGTTCATTTAAAATTAAATCATATCACAAGATAAATTGCATATGAAAGGAATTATTTCAATATTTAGTAATGTAGTTCAGTTATTACACGCTACGAGCTCGAATCGATTGACAGTAATGTTGACCGGATCGGGGATAACCATACCACTGAACATTGAACCACTGTCTAATCTCATTCGCTCATTTCAGAACAGCCATTCATTGATACGCGGACATGATTGCTAATCGTCATTCAATAATTTATAAATTATAATTAAATTCAATTAAAAATACATTTACTTGAGATTTGTATATCAATAATATTCAAGTTACATTCGCTCGTCGCTCGTCAAGCCACCATTATTAAGGCACCAAGTATTAAAACGAGAGTAAGACCTACTTTGAAGATCACACTGCTTTATTTGTCAAGAACCTTACCTTTTAGCCGCTTTGAAATTTAGGCTAGCGCCAGCCTTACCTCTAGAGGTTTTTGTACTTAACACATAATTTATTGCAACGTTCACAGAACACTCTTGTTAATCGAGGGTATCAGAAAGATGTGACCGTTCAGTTTATTTGATTCACATCCTATCCGTTAGTTAGCGAACAGTTGAAATATATAAAATAAAGAAAATTTTAAGCCACTCGGGTAAGAGGCCCTGTCAACATATCTGGGGCCTCAATCACCCTCACTTGCACGCAGCACACCTGCTGATGCACGAGGCTCTGGCAAATATACACAAAGTGCGCTATATATGGCTATCTATAGGCTCAACCCTTATTACATGAGACTAACTGGCGAAATCTAGGCGTAAGAAACACGTCTGCCTTACTTCTCCATTCGTGGTAGAGATGTGATTTTGTTAGCAATATCACTATTGTCTATCTTCACACCGGCCATAAAGTTTCTACACAGATTTAAGTACCAAATGAACACGTCTCCAATTTCCTAGTGAGTTCCTCGTATCAATTTTTCTGCCAGCTCGTCTTTACCGGATGGATTACACTGCAATTACTCACGTTTACCGCTTCATTGTTGACTACAATTGATCGAGGGATTTACTTTCCCTTCCCTTCCCTTCCCTTTGTGTGATTGATATAGTTCAGCCAACTCCATGATAACGAAGTTTCTTAATTGTAGTTTTCTCGTGTTTGATTAATCTGCGTTAAATATATGATCCTAGAACACTTTTAAGCCAAAAAACTGCGAAATAGAATTTGATACAGATAGTTTGAGTCATGAGCAGATATCAGGCCACTTATTATGCCTCGTATTGCAGTCGAAGTCACCTATCTTACGTACGGCCCGAACATAAGTACAAACTTTGCGCCAAGTGAATCCTCAGGCATTTTAACAACCATGATTATCATTCACGTTACTATTAGAGTTTCGATATTGTGTTGTACTGTTGCAAGCGCCATGCCATGTACGAAAAAAGACACGGTAAATATCCTGAAACCTGTAATGGAAATGAAATCTCAATAACTAGATTTCTTCGTTAACAATCCTTACCCCTATTCCAACGATTACTTCAGATCGCCAATTATTTGTATTATCGAAATCCAATTAAGTTCCGATCAGCCAACTATTTGTCACGGAGCGACGGCACTAGCGTAATTGTTCGGTCGTTAATGGGACGGCAGTGGCGCTTCGGTTAACTCGATATCGATGTGCTGTATCGACACCCACTTGACGTCAACGCGGCGCGCGGCATAGTGCAGCTCTTAATGTAGATTTGATAACGGCCAAATTATACATACACTAGTTTGATAGAGACGCCATTAGACTAGAATTTAGGATTTGAATGTTAAGGTTTTAAGAATATGTTTTTTATTTTTTTTAAATAATAAATAAATGTGTTAGGCCAATTCACACAACGCCATCTAGTCTCAAACTAAGCAGAGCTTGTGATATGAGTATATATATAAACTGATATAAATACTTAAATACATTTTTTATAATAACTGATAACTGATACATAACTGATATAAATACTTAAATACATTTTTTTTTTTTTTGGAAAGACATACATATTACACATAGGAAACATCCAGACTTCTGTACAAACGTATCTGTCTTCACAAAAAGTTTGTCCCGACCGGGAATCGAACCCGAGACTCCAGCGTCGAAAACGGATCCACTACCGACCACGCCACCGCAGTCAGTTCGTAACTGTTGGTTCCACGTAATAGGGGACGAGCCTGATCATTACCGTTTCGAAGTACTATGAGTATTTTTGTGAGAGCTCTGTCTGTTTTCAAATTCAAATATATTTATTCGCAGAAATATGGTACATGAGGTGTTGGCAATTAACTATGACGAAGTTTTTAGACATAATATTTGCAATATTATGTCTACAAACTAGCTATTAAATTGTAGAATTTATTTGGAAAAAAATGTCATGGAATGTCAATCTAATTTACACATAAAAAAAAAACATAAAGTCATACAAACAAATTATCATGTCACTATTTCTCCACCATGAATTCATTAACTGAGTAAAGTAAAGCATACGTTCCAATGCCATGACTTAAGTTGTTTTTCAAACTTTTTCAGGAGCACCGCATGTTGGTGAGAATTACTTGGGCTCTAGAGACTTAACTTAACTTAACTCCTTAGCACCCTGAGCTAACTATATGACTATGAACCAAGGATCGTCAACTTAGGGCGTCAAATTATCATTCCAGACTTAGTAAGTTTTGATTAAAGTTCAATGTGGGTTTCAAGACGGTAGTTATATAGATATATCCAAGAGTCAACAATCGTGGGACTAGTGCTAAAAATAAACCATTTATTCTTAGAGGTAACTTCTTTGAGTTCGTTTCTTTTTCTGAACAACCAGGCTGAAAAGAAATTGCTACATTCGAGACAACATTACAATTTACGTTTTGTCCTGTTGTGATTAAGAGTTTCCATTTGTGAACGAGAAAACTATTTCCACAAAACCTATAATTAATATTGAGTGTAATCTTTGCATATAAAATTTAATATCATGTAAACCAGTAAAGGCTTACGAGTAGGCTATCCTGCAGAGCCTTACTTTAGCATAGTTAGACAATATAAACGGCGAATTTATTGGCTCTTTCTGCCGTGTCACGTAGTTAATAAATCTTTAGCGATACGACCGAAGCCACAACAAGCGCGAACCTTTTAACAATAGCCAATTTGAATACGCCCAAACAAATTTTACCTCTAAAATACTAGGCTCGTTACTAAATGATAAATCATAGCCAGATGAAAGTTAGATTTATCTCAGGATGTACCTATACCCTCTCGCTGGAGACCATGCTTCAAGCCATGGTCTCCAGCGGGAGTAGGTGGAACGCGGCCGTGTCCTTCTGCGAGCAAGTCGTGCTCGCGAAGGAGGCGGCCGAGAGAGAGAGGGAGCGTGCCCTCCCCGCCGAGTTCCGTAGTCAGCGGCGAGGCCGCCGCAGACTCATCTACGCCCAAGACCATCGACCTCCATGATCGGGGCCTGAGGACGGCGGGATCGCCACCCGTCGTCCTTACAGAAGCAGGCTAGAAGGGTTGCGTGCTGCGGAGCTTTTTTGCCCCATAGCACGCAACCAGATTCACTCACTGACGCGGGATAAAACCCTACCCCAACGACGCGGGATTCTCATCCCGACCCAACCCCCGCAGAGACCACAGAGGTGGTCAAAGTCCGCCGGGCGCCACTGGAAATACGTTCTGCTTGTAACCAGAGACGCCCGGCAACGGACGTTAGAGCGGCCGCGGCCTTGGTCGCGGAACTAAAAAAAAAAAAAAAAAAAAAAAAAAAGGATGTACCTATAATTCTAACACAAATTTACTTTTAACAATTGCTCCCTATTTACATAGAACCTACATACATAGGTACTATCAGCTCGGCACGCATTGGGACAGCTTAAATATATTTTCGATGAAATAAAGCCTTTTTTTTTTTTTTTTTTAATTCCGCGGCCTGAGGCCGCGGGCGCTCTAACGTCCGTTGCCGGGCGTCTCTGGTTACTAGAAGAGGGTATGTCCAGTGGCGCCCGGCGGACTTTGACCACCTGTGTGGTCTCTTCGGGTGTTGGGTCGGGACGAGAATCCCGCGTCGTTGGGGGAAAGGTTTTATCCCGCGTCAGTGAGTGAATCTGGTTGCGTGCTATGGGGCAAAGGCCCCGCAGCACGCAACCCTTCTAGCCTGCTTCTGTAAGGACGGCGGATGGCGATCCCGCCGTCCTCAGGCCCGGATCATGGAGGTCGATAGTCTTGGGCGTAGTCGCGGAGTCTGGGGCGCCCTGGCCGCCGACTACGGAACTCGGCGGGGAGGGTACGCTCCCTCTCCCTCCCGGCCGCCTCCTTCGCGAGCATGACTTGCTCGCAGAAGGACACGGCCGCGTTCCACCTACTCCGGCTGGAGACCATGGCTTGAAGCATGGTCTCCAGCGAGAGGGTATCCACGCCCAGACCCACTACGAGGTCCCGGCGCTGGCTCGCCCACGCTGAGCACTCCACCAACGTGTGGAGTGCGGTGTCGTCGTCGGAAACCTCGCAGTGTGCACACCGGGGTGTGACCTCACGATGCATGCGAAACAGATAGCTACCGAAGCATCCATGCCCGGCAACGATCTGCGTCGCACGATACGTGAGGTCACCATGCTGCCTCTGCAGCCAATCGTCCATGATCGGTCTCACCGCCGCGATGATGGTGGCACCCCACTTGGGTTGCTCAAGTCGCACCCTCCATGACTCCATGAGATCCTGGCGGAGTTGGGACCGCTGGTCCTCGATTTCTCGAGACGCAGGCCTGTGGTCCCGCTCCAGCGCCTCCTTGCGCCATTGGAACAATGACGCAAGGGCTCTCGCTTCCAGGTCCCATGGAGGGGTCCCGGCTAGGAGACATGCAGCCTCTCCGGAGATCGTGCGGTACCCCCGTATGGTTCTGACGGCCAAGGTTCGAAGTGGTCTGTTTAACAGAGTCACGTTCCCCTTGACCGCCAACCTATCCGCCCATACGGGAGCCCCGTATAGGGCCATACTCCGCACGATCCCCAGGTACAGTCTCCTGCAGGGAGCGTTGGGTCCCTTTAGGTTGGGCATCAGTCGCGAAAGCGCGGCCGATGCCTGCGTCACCTTGGGGACCAAACTTCGGAAATGTGGTCCGAAGTTCCATCGGCTATCAAGTACGATCCCTAGGTACTTCATCGAGGGCTTGATGCCGATGCTAACGCCCCCCACATTTATGCTGGAACCTTCGGGTGGACCGTTCCGAGGTCTGTGAAAACACAGAACCTCGGACTTGTGCAAGGCCACCTCCAGTCCCAGCTGCCGTATCCGACCCACGACTCGAGCAACACCCGTCGTGACCTTGAGTGCTGCCTCCTGGTACGTTGCACCCCGCGCAGTGACGAGGGTATCGTCGGCGTAGCACGTTACGCCGACGCCCCTAGGCAACGCACCCCGCAGCACCCAGTCGTACCCGATGTTCCACAGAAGCGGCCCCAGGAATGAAATAAAGCCTAATGTTTTCCTGAGAAAAGCTATCCGTATGAATTATGGTCGAGTTTCCAGCAGTGGACGATCACTAGTTTATTAGCAAATAATAAGTCGGCATTTATAAACAGCTTTTGTTACAAAAACAAATAAACATTAAAAATTAAAGATTTTGAAACTAAGTTAAAAAGTGAAAAAAAAATTTCACGTCTTTTAAAATAATTCTTACTCTTTTGCAGGTAGATACGAGTACTATAGTAACGAGATAAATCAATAAAGTAAACACACAACATAACGCTTGTTTCTCCGGAGGGGTAGACAGAGGCGCTCAATGCGACCACATTTCAATGAAATGTTAAGATGGAAATTATAAACACATCACAAAAACTGATGTCATCGGTAGGACTCGAATCCACGGCTCCTTACAGGGAGCTACGATGACCAATACCAACGACATTAAATTTTTGTTTCCCATCATAATTTCTCGATCGCGCTATTACGTTTCGCTGCTTTATTGGTCCTGTAATAGGTAGCGAGTCTATTGTCGTTTCACCTTAGGGACCTTCAATGATTTGCCAGAACCTCATGCATCGGTCAGCAGGTGCTCCGCGTGGTCTCGGGCAACCTTATAACCTAGTGCACACACACACACACATATCACGCCTATATCCCATAGGGGTAGGCAGAGGTGCAGTACACACCCACAATTTGCCAGTATTTTAGTCCGACGTAATAGGGGGCAAGCCTATTGCCGTCCCCGGGCACATTTATAATGGCCAAAATGTCCAAAATGGCCGCATGAATTTAATAAAAAGCAGCAGCTAAACTGCAATTTAAAAAAAATTGTAACACGTTGCCTCGCATTGAAATGTTGGCTAAAGGCAACATTATCTTACGTGCTATGGCACAGCCAATTAAAGTTCTGGGCGTCTCAGACTATAACTTAGAGCACACCTAAATAATCTCATTTGTGAAGCAAAAAGCTTAAATTAACGTTCAAATCAACTAAAGTAAGAAATCTACGAGTATTATCATATAAATTACCATAATAACTCAGCATTCATTCTCAACGGGGCTAAACCTCCCCTTAAATAGCAAAGACGGCTGCTCGTAATGGCAGCTATTTTATCTTTTGTAAATATTACTTTTCTTTTTCTTTTTCAGAAGTACGTTACTTATGAAAACAATTTGATACAAAAATAATTTGAACTGAAATCACTATTATTATTTAAGGGTGGTTTGCAAGATTTGTTTACTTTTAACTGTTGGATTCTAGTGGAGGGGTCTGTAAGTGGTGTAGGTAGCGTTTAATAACGGACGGCCCTTTAAAAACACAAAAATAACCGGTCTCTCAATAATAGGGTTCCGTTTTCCCCTTTGGGTACGAAACCTTCAAAACCGCTTAGCAGCAATAGATAGCGTAACCCCCGATTACGTAGGACCGACAAATTTACACGCGAATGATAATTTTAGCTAAAAACCTGATTATAAATTGTCGCAATGGGATCAAATTGAAACAGGGTCCTATTTACACGGGAAGCATCAGCTTGCTTTATAAAAGACTAGCTGATCGCCGCAGCTCCGCCCGCCTGATCTAGTTTACTCGTTCCCGGTTCCCGTGGGAACACATTACCGGGATAAAAAGTGGCCTATATTACTCAGGGTGAATGTAGCTTTCCAATGGTAAAAGAATTTTTAAATCGGCACAGTAGTTTTTGAGTTTATTCATTACAAACAAACACACAAAAAACAAATCTTTCCTCTTTATAATAGTAGTATAGAAAATGTTTTTAAAACTGGTTCACCCAGTCTAAAGTTATTATTATTTTGTTAAGTTTTGTTTTGTAGTTGTTAAGTTTGTATTGTGTTAAGTTGTTATTATAAACAAACATTAAAGAAAAATATACACTCGAATTGATAACCTCCTGTTTTGAGCCGGTTAAATATTAGCGTATATTATGCCTCTGCCTATTGCTTCGAGGAGACAGGCGCGAACATACCTCTACAATCTATATATAGAAATGGGGAATGTCCCCCTTAGCTCTCGAGAACTGCTTATGCTCCAATGATGGTTGACCCCTCTATGGATAGCCCTCGATCTGGAGGCAAGCTAAAAAATCGCCTGACCTAGCCCTAAGGGGTCAAAAGTTATAAGCCAAATTTGTTCACGTGGTAATTGGTAACGAGAAAACTTACCATACCACGTGCATGGATTATAAAATGTTGAATACATATGCAGGATTGGCAAGTTGTACCAGATGACGTCATTTATACCCGACCACAGAGGTAGGGTGTGGGAGGTCGTACCTACTCAGTATCGCTACTCCTGACACAGCCGTTCTTCTGTATACAATGCCTTCTCCTCCCTCCTTTTATAAAATTGCACACACACATACATACTCGTAGTTATTTTCCTAGTAAAATGTAAATACTAAAAGTATAAATAAAAGCGAACTTTAAACAATATAAATTCTGTGAGTTTTGATATGTGATTAAACCCCGCACACGGGTGGAAACCCGCATGTCAGTAAAAGCGCCTTAAGTGTTAACCTAAGTAGAGCTTCATGTCAACAGTTGTCACTGTGAAAATCTCTAGTAAATATGTTCAGCTTCGGAGATTAGCCCGTACATAGGTACACACAGATTTCTACTGCCTTATTAAAGTAGGAACGAGCCACTCCGGCTTTGCACGGGCAATGTAACCATAAAATAATACAATAAAACTTACATGTGGTTATGGATTTATGAAATTACTGGCAAAGTGTGAGTGTGTAATCCACCTCTGCCTACCCCTTAGGGGGTATATGAATGCATTTAAATTATTTTTTTGTTTGTTTATTTGAAGCGGCTCCGTAACTACTGATCCAATTTTGAAAATTCTTTCACTGATATG
Organism: Nudaria mundana; assembly: GCA_963556515.1. NCBI lineage: Eukaryota > Metazoa > Arthropoda > Insecta > Lepidoptera > Erebidae > Nudaria > Nudaria mundana. Next base: position 19,729,454 of record OY748302.1, on the reverse strand, counting down.
TAGCTACATTATCCCTGAGTAACATAGGCTACTTTTTATCTTGGTTATGTGTTCTCACGGGAACCGAGAACGAAAAAACTAAATCAAGCGGGCGGAGCCGCGGCGATCAGCTAATGTAATAATAAATACATTGGTTCTTCATGCATTATTTAACAGCATACGTTTTTCGTGCATATAAAATATATCAAAAACCCAATTACAAAGCGCGCTTCCTTTCCACTCGATAAGCACATTATATTTTGGTATAACGAAGAATAGAGCCAACTAATAGCTCGCCATTTACGGGGACGGAAACGCAAAGAGAATATTACAAAAGTGCACCATTACGCGTTTCGGAATTTCTTAGTTAGGAAAAATTGCTTAATAAAGTGCTTATTGACGTCTGCCATTTTAAGCTTGCGTGACTCTGTCTCAAGCTTACTACATACTGGATTCGGAGGCAAATTCCACCCGCGACAAAAACGTCTAAATTAATCTAGAGTGTATCTAGAACTCTTAACACAAGCTTACACACAATTAACAGGTCTGAACTGAACTAAATAATGTGGGTAGATTTGATTTTTAAAACTAAATGGATCATTGTTAGGCCGACTACTTTTCAATCCACCCTCGTATTACGAGGTGCTTACCTTGGGCTCTCTTTATTTTATATATAAGCAAATTTAAATGGTTTATTAATAACAACAAGTATTGTACAAGGTTCATATAAGCAATCCTTAATTATTTATAAATTCAATTTTATACCTACACTCAATTTAATCTCGTTAACTTATTAGGATGGCATAAATTAAAATATGTCTCCCATTTAACGCTTGACGTGTGGCTCCAGCGGTATAATACTTAGGACGAGAGTGTCGTGGCTTTGATACACTAAATAAGTATGTTTGCAATATTAATAGCAACACGCTCTTGAAATAACCGCACAGTTTCGCCACCAAATATGAAGGTTTTCATTTCTGTTATCCTAGTACATATTCTTTGGCACTTTAGTACCACTTCAGAGATTAGATGACAAAAATACGACACAGAATACTACCATTCATCGTGGCAAGTGTCGTACACCACCGTGCTACGTGCTTATGTCGTCGGACTACGACGTAGGCCGGTTACACGTGCTACGGTTGTAGCACTGGCAAATGGATGATGCATAAGTCGGCTTAGATATTCTTATGTTGAGAGCTTATGGACATAAAACATGTCGGCGCCGAGCTTAATACTTTATTTTCTCAGAATATACTAAGAACAAAATGTAACCTCAGGCTAAAACCAAAGCTAAGTCTCATTTTAGAGTTCATGTTACAATTTATGTTATGCTAAAATCACTTTACCTGTTGTATTTATTTCCCAAAGTGCTTCCAGTGGTTTAGTAAGCCGCTGACTGCTGCGCTTTTGTTTCTCGTGACATATTTGTAAGTATATTCTCGAGAGCTCCGCGAGTTCCTGTACGCCCGGTAGTTTTGTTAATGAGCGCTCGTCGCTCTCAATGTGCCGTGGTGGTTTCCAAAACATTTGCACTCTAATTTGGTTTTGTTTGAATAGTGAGTCTCTCTCAAAGAGATTCAAGGTTTATTATGTAAAATTGGGTTTACTGTACATTAGAATAGAAGTAAGACTGTAGCGATCTATTTTAGAATCAACTAATCTAATGTAATTTCTGGAGATGGAATGAAAAAAAAAATGGTTAAGTTTTAATTTTGGAAATCCACATTATTAATATTTTATGTACTACACCTACACATTATTCTACTTACAGAATATCCACCAAGGTTACAGAATCAACAGAAATTCTCTTTTAATTGCGCCTTCTCATCGTACACTTCCCTAGCTAGAGCTCGCGAGCTAGATGCCCGGTTGCCCGGGGGCTGGCAAGCCGGTTCTCACTCCACTTTCAAATAAAACTTATCAATTCGCACTTCATCGCCGCGGGCTTGAATTACAACCCTTCCATCATTATTAATACTAGTAGTTACGTTAATTTTACAAAATATGTAGATATTTCATCATAATCTAGAAAATCAATCAAAACATGTCTAGTTCTGGATCCAATTGCCGGAGTTACATCGTCATGCATATAAAACGATATCGATTTAAAGTCGAATCATTTGAAGTCTAAACAAGTTTGACGTTCCATCTTACCGTCTGCGTACCTAATGTCAATAAAACACGTCAAAAATTGACCCAACAACATGGGACCAAAAAATTGTCGAATGGGACCTAATTTTAATACCACTTGGGAAGTAGTAGCTTTCAAAGTTGGTTTAAAAATACAAGTAAAGTTTTCTTTACGAACTGTTATTATCTTCCAATTGTCTGTCTACCTACATGATATAATATTTATATTCTAGACTGCGAACAACACGCTTCCGTGGTTTATTGATTTTTTATAACATTTGGCGCTTAAACAGCTTGTAAGGGGTTGCCAGATGGGGTCAATGTTCTCAGGGTTATTACTGATATATTCGAGATGTTAACTTTGAGATACATTATTGTTGGTGAGGTTGGGGAATTGATCGATTTATTGTTAGACACATTGTTTTTGTTTCATACAAAAAAAAATGTCGCCCAGGACTTTAATTGGCTGTACCATAGCGGTTGGCACGTAAGGTTTTTGTTTGCCTTTCATCAACATTTCATTGCAAAGCTTCAAGGTTTCAATTTTTTTTCCAAATTACAATGTAGCTGCTACTTTTTAATAAATTAATTTGGTCATTTTGGACATAACCCATTATATGTGTGCCCGGTGACGGTAATAGGCTTACCCCCTATTACGTGGGACCAAAAATACTGGCAAATTGTAGGTGTGTAATGCACCTCTGCCTACCCCCTCAGGGATATACGTGTGATTATAATATATGTGTGTATTATGTACATACTAAAAATATCGTTTTAAAAGCTTTAATGACTTTATAAGGTTTGTGAAACTGTGGTAACTATAAAAAGTATCTTAATCTAGAATAATTAAGTCAAGTAGACTTCTCAGAGGGCATTGTGTCGAAATGTCCATAGAAGCCAACTGAATATTTGAGGCAGTAAGCACTGAAGAGACTCTAACCCTCCGGAGAGTTTCATTAAACATTTCTTAAGTACTACCCTCAATATCACAAGTATAGTATTACTTGAACCTACGTTACTAAGTGCTATTCTGAGCACGTTTGTCTTATTACACGATACTTAGTACACGATACTTAGTACACGATACTTAGTACACGATACTTAGTACACGATACTTAGTACACGATGAAGTACACTTATTATTGTAGTTGTTTTCTAAAAGCTTGTCTGGACTAATCATGTGTCAGCTTATCCCGATACAATCTGCAGCGTAATTTGATCAATCCTTACGTATGCTCAGTTGAGATTTCGGATATTCCGGCGATTTACTCTGTATTTTAGCTGAACTGGCTGATGACCGCTGCTCTGCCCGCGTGGAATAGTTTGCTCGTTCCCAGTTCTCACAGGAATACATCATCGAGATAAAAAGTAGCCTATATCATTCAAAATTGTGCAGCTACAAGTTAGTGCTAGAATAATTTTCTAAACAAGATAGGTAGTTCAAAAGATTATTATCCATTACATAAAATAAGGTGTAATGCTTTAACTTCGCACCTTGTCATTAGGTTACATAAATAAACAGGTAACCATAGTGATCTTTAGAAAGTAGATTCAGTTGTAAAAGTAAACAATGATTGTGTAGCCTACTCCTACCTACGTACCACACCATACTATACCTTATCTGCTATAGAATTCTCCCCTCTCTTGCATAACTGTTTACATTTGTCTCTTACTGGTAAATTATGATAAACTCACAATAAGTCTCTGATGTTGTGCAGTAATTACCCCGGGCTATTCAAGGGTCTCAGTGAGGGGTAAAGATCTCAACGGTCAAGCGTAATTGCCGATGATTCGGCTGTGTAATGAGGTGACGCCTGACTGTTGTCATCTGCTAGTCGGCTGATTGATGACAGTTGGAAGGATCCCTCATTAGGTCCTGCGTAATATTGCGTCATTTAACTTAATTAGTACGCGTCCGTAATGATGGCGACAGTTGAAGTTTCTCGTATAACGTATTGATTTTGGTATCAAAGTAGAAATGGATATTTGATAACGTTATGAACATTATCATGTCAGATATGAGAAAAATTTTACATGTGGCAACGGGAAAGACAACTCGATGGCCCAAGGCATCCTTCCCTGCACGTGGTGCACCTGCTGACAAACATATTGGGTTCTAGGAAAGGATTCAAAGTGCCTGGAAACAGCGATAGGCTCGCCCCTTAGTACTCGGGACCGTAGGACCTTTGGGACTTGGAGACGAAGTATATAACGGTACCTCCTCTCTAGGTAGGTCTGACTGCCTCTGGAAATTTCTTTCTCTTCGATGTCTATGTTGCGAATTCATGTCCTACAGACTTGAATATATTTTTATAATCAATAAAGTACCTATGCTAACTTTTTCTCAAATAATTTTGGACTGTTCCTTGGTTCAGTCGCTGGTCCGAGCCCAGGGTCATAGTTTTTGTTATTCAAATTGTAAAATTATTTTGCAGACTTATCTAATCTGCTTTAAGTAATCTTTACGTTCTTTCTCTCTTTCAATCAATTATTGGTGCTTATCGATCTTAGTGCTGTCATTTTTACTCGTATTTACTCTATTTTCTTCATATCTGCTTTCCCAAAACAACTTTACCAACTTGGTAAATGAAAAATACACATTGAACTTCTGAATAGGTAATAGCTAATATGTAAATTGGGGTAAATATTTTTGTTGTAAAGCATTTGCAGGAAATAGACATGTTTTAAAAATATTACAATCTATATATTTAATAAGACAATTTGTATCTGTCTGTCTGTCTGTCTGTCTGTCCGTCCGTCGCGTTTATCAATTTACATACATTTGCATGAAATATTAAAATATTCTTTTTTTTGTTTTTCTTTTTTTATATTTTATATACATATTTTTTTTTTTGAGGCGATACAAAGTTCGCTGGGATAACTATTACATTTTAATCCGAAATCCAAAAGGCATTTTTATTTAGACCGTGTGATTCCGTGTGTTTGTTTTATCAAATGAACGGATTTCAGTTCTCACAAACAACGCAGTTCGGTCAACAGAGCTGCGTTATTTGTGAGTACTGAAATGTTTACAAATTGTTATGTTTGCGACCGATTGTATTTTTCTGGAAGTTTGCCACGGCATTTGGTTATTGTCCCAACCGTATTATTGGAATTAATATACTTTTTGTGTTGGCCATTGCAAAATAGTTGCCGAAAAAAGTGATGCTAGTATAACATACATAAAAACGTTACAGTTTAGATACAAGGTATATACCGAATGATAAGAAATTATACCGAGGCCGCGAGGATATAATCCTGTGACAACTCGCGAAAGAATACGAATCGAATGATACCTCACTTTTAATTAAATTAAATTAAAGGGATGTTCATGATGATATGTGAAAATATTGACCTTCTTTGGGTAAGTCGCTTAGTAAAAATTAATTCCGATTACTGTTCTCCTCTCCGATTACTCTATTGTCAATTTGTGTAAATAAAAACACACCTTCAAGTTACCGAAATGAGACCAAAAAATGTGACCACTGAAAGTAGTAGCTTTTAATTACTAAATTATTATTAAAAAAAATCCAAATCGGTTCACCCATTCCAAACATCATAACATACCAACAAATATTTAAAAAAATTAAAAAAACATACAGTTGATTTGAAAGCCTCCCCCTTTTTTGGAAGTCGGTTGAAAAAGAGGTCAGAGAGAGTCATCAAATATAAGACAATTAAATAATGGCGCGCCGTGTGGGTACGACATGCCGGCTCGTCGGCATTCATGTGACTTCGACCGGCCATTTTCTGTACTATCGCCAGAAATGTGGCGGCGAAGGAATGTAGGTTTGCAGTTATGTCCCAACGTGTACCTCGTTAGAGACCCCTCGTTCTGTTCAGTAGGTTGCACATAGTCATCTGCCAATATTAATGCAGAGATATGTACGGAACTTTAACTTTTAGGCTATTGAATAGGCATAGCCATATAAACATATTCCCAAATCACAGTTTATTAATAATATTAATAAATTGTGATAAAATAATAATATTTGTGTAATCCACAAAAGTTCGTTTCGGAGCTTGGATGTTCTATGTATATTATGTATAGTGTATTTAAAAATATATAAGTATGTTTATCAGTTGTCTAGATACCATAACACAAGCTTAAAGCTTAGTTTGGGCTAGATGACGTTGTGTGAGATGTCCAAAATATTTATTATTAATGTCCCAAAATTCCTATAGTGTGGACGTCGCCTTTAGAATGCTACATTATCCCATTTAAACATAGGCAATATTATTTGACAAAAAAATACCACCCGTGCGACGCTGGGACAAACTTCTCGTGTGTGGTCGCCCCTGGTCTGACAGTAGACCTCGCCGACAAAAAGAGTTTTTAGGGATTTTACATCTTCCCCCCCAAAATTGTATTTAACTGTTTAAAAACAACTGCGCTGCATTTCAAGTTCACGGAAAAGTAGTTTGGTTCAACAGTCCTAAGTCGACCTGACTTGTTTACACGTCGAACCTCAACAAGTGTATCAAGAATTGTGTTTGTTTTATTTGACACGGCCGGGAAACTGGCCCAGATTGATTGCGTCGAGCCGCGCCCTTCTTAAACGTCCCCCATTTGATTATAGGACACAGTGTAAAAGTCAGTGGGGCATTCACCTCTGCACCGAATACGTACTTTACTCGAATTAACTTGTTTCTTTGAACTTCAGTGTATGTCTATTGTATGATTTGAGCAAATTGTCGATTTTTGGCCATAATTATTTTATTACTTTTTTAAGTTACTTATAACTATGACTATGTCGCATCATCATAGTCAATTTTTATCTATAATCTTACGTATTCTAGATAGCAGGTGTTCACTAATTTAGCTGAAGGTATCTGATCCAGTCCTATATTGGTCAGGATACCATTGCCCTGCTGTTCCACATCTTGCAGACATTTATCAATCATTGATGTAAGTTAATTTTTATTAACAATAAAAATTACAATTAACATAATTATGTACAAAAAATATTTACACTACAAAATGTCGTTTAAAAAAACCTCCGCGTCATTGCTGACTGGGAAGGTTCCCAGAATGATGGCTGTGTTGCACGTTGGATGGCGATACTTATTCTTTGGAAATATGTCTTTTTACTCAAACACATTGTGTTGTCAGTTTGAAAGAATATATAATGCTTTTATGGTTCTCCTTTTACATGTAACGTGTGTTAATCCATCACCAAAGTGGAGAAATATATTTTTTTATTCGTGTTTTCTAACAATTGTGATATTTTACAATATGTCTGAAACACACTGACGAATATATTCATCGAAATCCAATCTTGCTGGATAAGTAAATAGAAAAAATGCTTCTGTGAATTAAGTGATCAGTTTACCTAGTAGAACAAGACTAGATCAATACCTATCTTACGCATTGATTAGGACATAAAGAGCATTTCAACCTATTGTTCCATCGTAACACACGCAGTAGTCTATTATATGGAATTACGGATCATTCACTTGAACGCTTTCTCACAAGAAATGAATTATTAACACAATATAAGTTCTGAGAGGTCTTCGGTCCTCGTGGTTATCGCCCTGTGATTACACGCTTCAATAGATTTTCAATATGCTACCGAAACAAGTCAAAATATTTATCATCACCTTAGTAACTGTAAAAAGGGTGTCGCAATTTATAAAGTAAAGCTCCTAAGTAAGTCTTTTTGTGGAGCATATTAGCGTCAAACGGCCTAGAGATTGTGTATAAAAGTAACGCGAGGCCCGCGCCCGCGCCCGCCCTAATTATTACTTTGAAGCTATTTATCGCCACAAAGGTTGTGTTCACTCACTCCCTGGCGCAGTTTACGAGGGAGAGGCCTATTTCATCACTCGTATAGCTCGCATAATTCAACGTCACAACACAGTAAACATGCTTTGTTGTTTTAAAATGGAATTGTTCTACTTTGTTTCAATTCCTGTTACAGATTTAATTTAAAAAAATCTCATATCAACGATAATAAGCCAAAATGTGTAGATATATATATTGTTTTCTAAACAATATTACGTATTATGTAAAAATAAAATATAAAGAAATCATTGAAACAATATGCAACAGCAACTTATATATCTGTGTATATTTACTCGGTTAACCCCTGAGCACATGTGATTGTAACTAACAGCATTTCCAGCAGTTTCGTATCGTCGCCGCCAGTCCAATTACCGAGTAGGTACGTAATCTCTGCGAGTCTCGCGGAAATTGTCACTTCGCGTTATTAGAACACTTCAGTTTTGCTTCCCTTGACAGTGTTACCGCCCACCTTCAATGCAATTCTGTCGCCTTAGTACTAGATATACATCTAAACAACGCTTTTATGAGCACGTCAAGTACTTGAAGCTTTTAGCTCACACCATCACTTCTTTGAAGTATAACTTTATACTTTCATAACATTAACAAACTCGAAGTTTCACTGTGAAATGTTTACTCTTTAGACGAAAGTGTTTAAATACTATGTTCTTACGAAATGACGACTGAGTGGATGGTAAGACAATTTTGCAAGGAGATGATTTATTTCTCAATCTATATCCTTTTTAGTGTGTCTAGTTATGTGGAACACACACACATATATCACGCCTATATCCCCGAAGGGGTAGACAGAGTAGCACTACACACCCACAATTTACCCACGTAATAGGGTACAAGCCTATTGCCGTCACCGGGCACATTTATAATGGGTTATGTCTAAAATGGCCGAATGAATTTAATAAAAAGTAGCATTTCTATTGTTAACTAGCGGATGCTTGATAAATTTTATACACAAAAACCTTCCTTAAAAACCGATCCATTGATGAAAACCGCTTTTAAAATCCGTTGCGTAGTTTTAAAGATCTAAGCGTACATACGGACGGAAGCGACTTTGTTTTATAATATGTAGTGATGATGTATCGAATATTCTGTCATACAAAATCGTTTAAATATGTTTACCTACACACATACATAGAAAGTTATCACGCCTATATCCCAGAAGACATTACACATCCACACTTTGCCAGTAACTTTGTTGGTCCCACTTAATAGGGGGCAAGCATATTGCCTTTACCGGACACTATAAAAATCCATTTTCTGTAATTCAATTCCAAATTCCAACAGGCACGACAGACGTTACATACTCGTACCACAAAATAAAATCCAGTCGAGCGCACAAAATAACAATATCATGATCAATAAGTCAGAAATATTTAATCACGTATAAAAGGTAGCGGTCAAGATGTCTGGCCACCCCAGGCTATTGATTTTCGCCGGTAAGTACGCGACATTGTTGGTTCAAGTACATCCGTTCCCCAACGACCTTTGATCGCGCAATCTGTGCAGGGTTGCATCAATACCTACTTCAGGATTTCTGATTGATTTCTGCTAATGGACGCAGTTCCTTTTGGTTGGCTTTCTTCTCTTAGTTCTTGAAAGAGATTTGTAAGGAAGAAGTAGAACTTTTTACTTTTTTCGTATAAGTAGTCATTTCTTACTTCAATGTTTGTACACAGTTACATATATTACATAGTTACATATATTATAAGCTTTTTAACCGACTTACAAAAAGAGGAGGAGGTTCTCAATTTGACTTTTTATTGTTTATTACCTCATAATATAGAACTGGGTGAACCGATTTTGAATGTTTTTTCAATTGAAAACCACTGCGTTCCTGGGTGTTTCCTGTTTCATACATGAATCGCGGTGGACGCTTTTTGAAGTGGTTGTTTTGAGTTCCAGATTCGGACCATTACTACTTTTTTATTATTTTATAAACTTTGGTAATACTGTCGAGAAGAAAAGGTTTAATGAAACTATGAGTTGTAAAAATCAAATATTTAAAGTCTAAGTTTCTCTTTTTAACGATTTTAATTATTATACAATGTATTAAAGTGTAAATATAGGTAAATATAAAATATTTAATATAAAATATCAATATTAAACTAACAAATTCACTTTTTGACTTCACTTTTTTCTTTCACTTCACTTCAGTCTACAAGTGACGCTGAATCGTTCGACATATTTTTCGTTTATATGCGCTCATCTTTTGTGTCAGACAATCGCTAGTATGGGCAACTGCCATTGTTCTTCAATAAAACAAAAGTATGTAATGGACATAATATCTTAAAGAAAGTAACAAAAATTTAAATCAAAATAAAATATTAAAATCTACTTACCAAAAAAACACAGTTCACGTGCACAACTCTCGTCTTGGAACTAAAACCAACTGCATAGAAACGACGCTGTCGTTGGGTTCCAAATTCGAACCAATGTTATTTTACCACTACTGAACAGTCATACACGAAAGTGTTATTACATCAATTCATTTTTATTTACTTAGATGTAAGCAAGAGCTTAATAGTAGATCACCGTGCTATGTTATCGCTATCGCTATGGGGATTCAAACTATGTTTTTTGCTTCGATGCAATATTAAAATAATAATTATGTGGGTACTATGTTAGGTAATACATAATTATACAGGGTTACCTGGTAAGTCGTGCGAACCCCGTTCAGGGGTGGTAGTTCCCACCATTTCTGACAAATTTCACCTTGGACCCCTGCCCCCCAACCTAACCATTTTCAAATTATAAGGCTTTGAAGATTTTTTTTAAAAATGCCGATTTCTTGTAAAAAAAATCTGAGTTACCTCAACTAAATGGGTAACTATCAATCTTCTATCTACGACCCATTTAGTTGAGGTAACTCTAATTTTATTTTTCATAATGATGAAGAAACTAATCTGCTACACAAAAATCGTATAAAAATAAAAATTTGAACAAAAACAAACGAAAAAGATAGGCCAATAGGCAAGATATCGGCATTTTTTCAAAAAAATCTTCAAAGCCTTATAACTTGAAAAGGGTTAGGTTGGGGGGCAGGAGTCCAAGGCGAAATTTGTCAGAAATGGTAGGAACTACCACCCCTGAACGGGGTTCGCTCGACTTACCAGGTAACCCTGTATAATTATGTATTACCTAATATATAGTACCCACACAATTATTATTTTAATATTGCATCGAAGCAAAAAACATAGTTTGAATCCCCATAGCGATAGCGATAACATAGCACGGTGATCTATTATTAAGCTCTTGCTTACTATCTAAGCTTGCTTACCTGCTTACTATCTATATCTAATGCTTACTATCTATTACTATCTAAGTAAATAAAAATGAATTGATGTAATAACACTTTCGTGTATGACTGTTCAGTAGTGGTAAAATAACACTGGTTCGAATTTGGAATCCAAAAACAGTAATTCCGCATTCATACCAGTGGTATGAATGCGGAAGTTCAAAAAAAGACTGTGTCTTTCACCCCATGGGGTGAAAGATCCACTTCAAAAATTGTCCTTCAAAAATTTGCGAAATAGACTGTTTGATAAGTAGGCGATTTGCGAAGTAGGAAAACAGAGAAGTAGGTATAAAGAAAAGTTTGCTATTTGCGAAGTAGACCCCTGGCGCCTGAGCGAAATTTTTCTCGCTAAACAGTTACGTACTTCGTACTTTGTAGACTCGACTGCCATAAAGGCTCCTTTGGTGGAGACAAGGTGACTTTGCTTGTAGCTCTGGCTCTCCAGGATGCAAGCTTTCTCTTAAGAACTTCTGAAAGGAGATCTATGAACGTCTTTCTGACACCGTTTTGTAGCGCTGTTTATCATATAATTCATTCGTTTATCATATCATTCAGTGTATAGATTAATCCCCAATTCAAAATAAAATGACCATTAACACGCGTATACTCCACAGGTAATAAATTTGTACTTATTAGAGCTCTGGAAAACTACTTCACTCAATCCCTCCGGGGACATAGAACGCGGTTATTTATTTCGTAGAACACTAGGAGTTCAGAACAGTGAGAGTGTGTTATAGTAACAAGATTACGAGCCCGCAGAGATGAATACGCACTCACCTGGACCACGTGGGAAATCAACGCAGGCTTGTTGATGCCCTGGTACCTACCGAGTACACATACTGAAGCACGTCGGTTTTTATTACCTAGCACATACTTATTACGCCCTAGTAGCTTTTATGAAGTTGAATACTATAGATAGATGTTTCGTATGTAGATTTATTATGTTAAACAGAGAAAGCACACAAGACACTTTATATGTATACAGATAATAATTACAATTTTTGAAATAATACCATCACCAAAATCAATAATCATCTGCTTAGTTCTGTTGCCTGATATTATTACTTTTAGTGTCTATGTACATTGCATGCCTAAATAGGTAGGACATGTGTTTCTTGGACATCAAAAAGAACCTAAGAAGTACTTATGTCATAATGTTCAACAATAAAATAATTCATTTAATGAAACAAAAAAAAATGGTTGGACACCAATTGTTGTTTCCATCAAATAGTTTCCTGTTCCCTTTGGGCCCTGTCCGCCTATTCATCGCTCAAAGCCCCGGGGACATCCCCGGAAGGCGCAGTGTAACTTTGTGCCGAACAACTAAGACACCCTTGTTATTAAGTCACTTGTAAATACAGTTGCCAGTGTTGACTTTACTACTATAACTTTATTATAGAAACGATATAAGTTAATAGTTTGTAGAAAGTGCTGTTAAATTATCATAAAAGGGCATTTCATGTAAGTGACTAAAATGTGAGTTACCAATATTGATCAGGCATGTATAAGATGGCCTTCTCACCTAGATAATAGTAACTAAATGACATAAATACCGACTTCAAATTACCGAAATGAGACCAAGCAATTGTTGGAAAGGGACACTAGGAAAGCGAGTGTTTCTTGTTTCATACCAATAAAGTTCGGACCATTGGTATGAATCACGGTGGCCTACTCTCAAAGAGACCACTACGCATACTGCCTACTTGTCAAAGAACGACCTAAGTACAGATAAATAGAAAATTGTTTGTCACATTACCATAATTTCAGCAAATTTCAACCTACACGCGACAGATTCCCTTCGTCCACGACGTTTGTAACCAAGATATTATAATGAGCTGTCTCTAGCAAGGGCATTTCTAAACTGTCCAAATATATGTAAATGTAAATTAAATATAAATATGTGTATTATATTATTTATTAACCAAACATACTTAGAATGAAATTAAACTTAAACTGTAATGTAATAAAAAAAAAAAAACTTAAAAAACTAATGAAACTAATGAGGCAATAGGAGGGTAGTTGAGGTGTAAACACTAAAAAAATAAGCTCTCTATTAATTTTGAATTTAAAAATATTTTACTTACATTTTAATGTCAAATAATAGCTAAGAACTAAGTTTTGTCCACTATTGCACCCTCTCACTTCATAATATTCTCATAAATAAACTTCATCGCATATTATATTGATCACAATGGACCTATACACAAAGCTGTTCAACTGTATGGAGGAACTGTCTAATACTTTTACTGCACGGATGACACAGTATGAAGAGGACCTGAGGAATGCCAGTGGTGAGTCTGCTGTTCATAAGTCGGTTGCTGCTGTATCCCGGGACTTCGTGGAATTTAAGGGCCTTATTTGGAAGACTTTGGGTGCCTTGAAGTCTCAAATGGAGCTGTTGGCGATGGGCCTGGACCGGCATGAAATGGCATCTCGAGCTAAAGTTCTTCTGCTGCATGGTCTTGCCGAGGGTGATTCAGCGGATGCAGTGAAGAGCGTTGTCAATGTGTTCTCCGTCAGGATGAAGGTTAGTGGGATATCATCAAGGGACATAGTACATTGTCATCGCTTGGGTACAAATACCGAAAGACCTCGGTCCTTGCTTGTGAGATTCGACAGCCGTGTGGTGCGTGGTGACGTCTGGCGCAACAAGTCCAAATTGAAAGGTACCGGTTTAACGTTATCCGAATTTCTTACAAAATCTAGACATGAGGTGTTCGTTAAAGCGAGGAAGCTTTATGGGGTAAAAAGTTGCTGGTCTCAAGATGGAAAGATCATAGTCCTGGCGTCTGACGGTTCGCGGCATAAAATTGAATCATCGGCCGAGCTTCAACAGCTTTTAATCAAGTTCCCAGCGGATCCTACATTGGCTTCGACATCAAAACCTACCGGCTAGGATAAACAAGCCCGCAAGTTGTAAGTTGTAACAGTGACGTACTTCATAGTTTGTAGTTCAGTCTTTGTACTGGTTCACTCAGTCTATCGTTGGCCGTCATCTACTCAATGACGGTATGGTAATTATGTAACTATTTTGTTTTCGATTCTTTATAATTTATTTCACTTGATCGATATGACAAGAATTTCACATTTATGTAAACAATGACAAACGCGGTCATTCACTACTGTCAAATGTCAAGTGTCAAACTGTTGTCAAGCTTGTTACTTATTTTTTTTTATTTTTGTTTTTTATTATATTCATCCATTGAGGCGAGCGAAGGTATATTGCCATACTGCCTAGTCAAATTTTAAATTGTTTTTGGACTGTTGAAACATTCCTTACTAAATATTTTATTTTCTGTTTTGCTAGAAACTTTAATTTAATTTAGTAGGTATGGCTTGTTAATTTCTCTGTATGCGACTGGCGAGTGCATAGAGGACGAAGCTAGTTTTAGCTGACAAAAAAAATATTTTTTCAGTTTATTTATTTATATAAGTAGTAAAATCTTGTTATTTACGTATATTATATATATATACTTATTTTCTTTTGCTTTTTATGTTGGAAGATCTTAGTGACGCCTTCACCTCTTGCTCTTCTTCTTGTGTGTCCGATGATAGTTTTATTAGCGCGGATGGTGGGGATGATTCCATTAATCTTGGCAGCCAACTTTCCTCTATTTTTTCTCACTATCCCAACTATTTTAACGTTGTCCACATCAATGCTCAAAGCGTTCCGGCTCATTACTCCGATCTATTATCCTCTTTTAATTATAAACTTATACATGCTGTCCTAATTTCTGAAACTTTCCTAAAACCTGGAATTCCTTCTGTTCAAGTTTGTCTTCCTGGGTATAAGTTGGTGCGTAATGATAGGACGTGTAAGGGATATGGAGGTGTTGCCATATATCTTCGTGGCGACATCTCTTACAGCGTGGTTGATCAGTCTCCGGGGCTTTATTCTGGTTTTGCTGAACATCTGTTTCTCGAAATTGATTTTAAACACATTAAGACACTCCTGGGTGTATACTACAGCCCGTCATGTAATATTAACTATTTCTCTGCTTTTGAAACGACACTTGAAAATCTTTCCTCTTTATACGAACATCGAATTATCCTCGGAGAATTCAACACCTGTCTTCTCAAGGGTGACTCTCGTAGCAACAAACTTCGGACCCTTGTCTCCTCTGTTGATATGCATATCTTGCCCTTGGATATCACGCACAGACAACCTAACTGTTTGCCTTCTCTTATCGACCTCATCCTAGTTTCTGACTCCCACAAAGTCGCAACACATGGACAGCTTTCTGCTCCTTTCTCACACCATGACTTGTTGTATATGTCCTACAAAATTCGCCCTCCAAAGCGTAAGAGTAAATTTCTTCTTCTTCGCAGTTTTAAAAACATTAATCTGGAGAGATTGGAGGCTGACGTGGATAATCTGAACTGGTCTTCCGTCTACGGCTGTGATGACCTAGATGGGAAGGTGACAGCCTTTACTCGTACTTTGTTGGATGTTTACGATGTGCATGCTCCGCTTAGGAGAGTGAAGGTTAGACATCTACCTGCACCATGGCTGACTACATCAGTCAGAGCTTCCATGGCCGAACGAGACAAGGCAAAGCGCAGGTATCGCAAATACCCTACTGTGGAGAATTGGGACATGTACAAGAAATTACGTAACCGTTGCTGTCGTCTGTGTAGGGATGCTAAACGTAACCACATCCACCGTTCAATTCAAGACCTTAACTCGGGTGAAGTATGGCGATTTCTCAAAACTGTTGGTGTTGGTAGGGCCAGGGAAAGTGACATTACTTCCAACATGGATCTTGATGGACTGAATATTCATTTCTCGAAGTCTCCGACGTGTATCTCTGATAGTGATAAATTGTTGACCTTAAGTCACCTGTCATCTCTTCAATCGCCGTTAAATACTTCTTTCTCATTTCACCCGGTTTCAGAGTCGGATATTAAGAAACAACTGCGGTCTATTTCCTCTAAGGCTGTTGGTGATGATGGGCTCCAACTTCAAATGGTCCAACCCATTCTGAACTATATTACTCCTGTCATTACCCACATCATCAACTGTTCTTTATTATCCAATTGTTTCCCGTCATCGTGGAAAAAGGCCCATGTAATCCCGCTTCCTAAAGTTGCTAATCCTACTTCTCCCTCCCAGTTCCGTCCTATATCCATTCTTCCTATCCTGTCCAAGGTTCTTGAGAGTATTGTTCATGATCAACTGTCTCGCTATCTTTCCTCTAACTGCCTGCTAAGTCAATTCCAGTCTGGTTTTCGCCGTGGACATAGTACCGTAACAGCTCTGGTGAAAATAACCGATGACATTAGGCTTGCCATGGAACACAAACAACTTACCATTATAGTGCTACTAGACTTTAGCAGTGCATTTAATTCGGTTGATTTTGACATACTCTTGGGAATCTTGAAATCCTTGAATGTATCCGCGTCTGTTGCCGCGTGGTTTAAATCCTATCTTCAGGGACGTTCGCAGTCGGTTCGTGCAGCCGAGACCTCGTCCAGCTGGTGTGATCTTGCGGCGGGCGTTCCTCAGGGTGGTGTGCTTTCTCCTCTTCTCTTCTCTGTTTTTATTAACGTCATCACAAGAGTCTTGAACTCAAATTATCATCTTTACGCAGACGACTTGCAGTTATATCGACATTTTAGGGTTGATGAAATAGGCCAAGCTGTTGCTGCCATCAATGGTGACCTTGAAAATGTCTACAGTTGGGCCAAATCCTTTGGCTTGTTAGTTAATCCCAGTAAATCACAGGCACTAATTGTTGGAGGCCGGTATATGCTTGGTCTCGTGGATTATGAGTCTTTGCCTTCAGTTATATTTAATTCTGAGCCTATCGAGTACTCTAACAGTGCCAGGAATTTGGGTCTTCATATAGATTCGTATCTTTCATGGGAAGTACAAATTGCTGAGATAAGTAGGAGGGTGTACTACTCATTTCAATCTCTAAAATCTCTTCAGAAACTCTTACCTTTTCAAACTAAAGTGACTCTTGCGCAATCTCTTCTTCTATCATTGTTAGACTATGCTGATGTCTGTTTCCTAGATGCATCGGAGGAGCTTGTCAATAAGCTTGAGCGCTTGCAGAATCTGGGAATCCGCTTCGTCTATGGCCTTCGTAAATACGATCACGTATCTGAATTCCGGCATAGATTGGGGTGGCTTCCTATTCGGCAACGTCGTAAAGCTCATATCCTTTCTCTTCTCTATACTATCCTTCACAATCCTAATTCTCCTGCCTATCTGCGTGAGCGTTTTGAGTATTTGGTGCCTAGAGACAAAGCATGTCGTGTTTCCTCATCCCTACTTCTTCGAACTCCTGCTCATGCCTCTAGTTGTTATGACAATTCATTTACAATTCAGGCTGTCAGATTATGGAACTCACTACCACATGATATCCGTGCTAGTCGTTCATTGGACATTTTTAAGAAAAGGGTAAAGGAGCATTTCCTCTCCCAACTATGATTTTCCATAATTATTCTTTTGACTTTCATTTGTATCATATTATCTCCTTCTTATTTAGTAAGTATATTTACATCTGTATGTAGCATGTAGGTATTTAGCTTTAGTCTTATATTATTAAGTTCTTATGTGTATGTATTTGATTTCTGTTATATGTATTACATTTATTAGTTTAATTTCCTTCTTGTATTATATGTAATGTTGTATGTGTACGTGTTTACACTTTCCTCTTCTCTCTTCAGTATTATTTATCTCCTCTATACCTCTAAGGTCTGCTGGAAGAAAAGCCATTACTGGCTTAAGCACGCCTTTGTACATATTGTTAATGTTTGTTTTGTGTTTTGTAAATCTGTACAATAAAGAATAAAAAAAAAAAAAAAAAGAAACTTCAATCGCATGTAAACTGTTTTTTGTTAATATTCTTTAATTGTTATTTACAAACAGTAATTTCCTCTAGCAAAGAGGTAACGAATGTGCATTCTATTGCTATTATGTTATTAACTGTCCGAAGATGACATTACAGAAAAAAATAGTCAATTTGCGAAGTAGTTCAATTGTAAAATAGACGGAATGCGAAATAGGCTGATTGCTAAGTAGGAAATTTGCGAAGTTGTCTCCACGAAAAGTAGTCAAAATGAGAAATAGACAGTTTGATAACACAGGGGTCTACCCCTGGCGCCTGAGCGAAAAATTTAATGTACCTAAAATACACTTTTATACGTACGAGGGTGGATTGAAAAGTAGTCGGCCTAACACTGATCTGTTTGAAACGTGTGCGATAATTAGTTTTAATTTTATAAATTTATTAACAAAGCAATCTGACATCATTTCCGCAAATGGAGCAAATCGAGCAGCGTGCCGTCATTAAGTACCTCCATAAGAAGGGACTGTCATCAAAAGCCATCCATGATGATATGGTCAGTACATTAGGGGATTGCGCTCTTTCATATTCATCCGTCAAAAAATGGATAGCAGAATTCAAGCGTGGTAGAGAGAGTGTGAAAGACGAACCCCGCTCTGGAAGGCCTTCGACGTTCACTACTGACGAAAATGTTAAAAAAATACTCGACTTAATTATGGGAGACCGCAGATTGAATATTAGAGAGATAGCCGAGATTATAGGCATCTCTTATGAACGTACTCAAAACATAATAGTCAACGTGTTGGGTTTCCACAAGGTGTCTGCGAGGTGGGTTCCGCGACTGCTTTCAGTTGAGCAAAAAAGGATGCGATTGACTATTGCACGCGACTGTTTGGAGTTATTTGAAGCTGATGAATGTGATTTTTTGAATAGTTTTGTTACTATGGACGAAACATGGGTTCATTACTGTACACTGGAAACAAAACAACAATCAAAACAGTGGAAAAGACCTGGTTCACCACCCCCCAAAAAGGCTAAGTCGATTTTGTCGGCAAGTAAGTAAAGTAGATTCGTCAGAAGTTGGTGTGACTCTACCGAGGGTTCCAAAATGCAACGAGACTGAGAAGAGCCCTCAACTGAAGAAACTCAGCTCGGCTTTTTTCAAAATATTTCATCTTAAATCTAATACAGAGTTATTTAGAAAGGAGCAATTCGTTACGTTGTTACAACCAGGCCGCCTTGTCATCTAAGAAATCATTAATACTATAATAAGCTTTAAGGCACAATTTACTTTTTATTAGTTTTTTAAATTTATTGACAGATAAATTTGCATGACATCATTTCCGCAAATGGAGCAAATCGAGCAGCGTGCCGTCATTAAGTACCTCCATAAGAAGGGACTGTCATCAAAAGCCATCCATGATGATATGGTCAGTACATTAGGGGATTGCGCTCTTTCATATTCATCCGTCAAAAAATGGATAGCAGAATTCAAGCGTGGTAGAGAGAGTGTGAAAGACGAACCCCGCTCTGGAAGGCCTTCGACGTTCACTACTGACGAAAATGTTAAAAAAATACTCGACTTAATTATGGGAGACCGCAGATTGAATATTAGAGAGATAGCCGAGATTATAGGCATCTCTTATGAACGTACTCAAAACATAATAGTCAACGTGTTGGGTTTCCACAAGGTGTCTGCGAGGTGGGTTCCGCGACTGCTTTCAGTTGAGCAAAAAAGGATGCGATTGACTATTGCACGCGACTGTTTGGAGTTATTTGAAGCTGATGAATGTGATTTTTTGAATAGTTTTGTTACTATGGACGAAACATGGGTTCATTACTGTACACTGGAAACAAAACAACAATCAAAACAGTGGAAAAGACCTGGTTCACCACCCCCCAAAAAGGCTAAGTCGATTTTGTCGGCAAGTAAGTAAAGTAAGTAAAGTAGATTCGTCAGAAGTTGGTGTGACTCTACCGAGGGTTCCAAAATGCAACGAGACTGAGAAGAGCCCTCAACTGAAGAAACTCAGCTCGGCTTTTTTCAAAATATTTCATCTTAAATCTAATACAGAGTTATTTAGAAAGGAGCAATTCGTTACGTTGTTACAACCAGGCCGCCTTGTCATCTAAGAAATCATTAATACTATAATAAGCTTTAAGGCACAATTTACTTTTTATTAGTTTTTTAAATTTATTGACAGATAAATTTGCTATTTCGGTTGGCAATGTATTGTACATTCGAATAAAGTTCCCCGCAAAAGAATTACTCACTTTATGAAGCCTAAATTTAGGAACAGCCAGTTTATCCTTATTTCTTAAGTTTAGATTATGATTATCACTATTTTTCACAAATCTACTTTTGTTCTTGTGGGTATACAATAAAATTTCATAAATATACTGTGAATACACTGTAAGGATGTTAATATGCTTAAACTTATCTCTTAATGACTCCCGAGACCCCATTCCATAGATAGTCCGGATAGCCCTCTTCTGCAACACAAAGATGCATTCAATATCGGCAGCGTTACCCCACAGTAGTATGCCATATGTCATGATACTGTGGAAGTAGCTGAAGTAGACAAGACGCGCCGTTTTAATGTCTGTAAGTTGTCGGATCTTTTTGACAGCATAGGCTGCTGAACTAAGCCTGGCCGAAATTTTCCCGATATGAGGCCCCCATTGCAATTTGGAGTCTAACGTTATGCCCAGAAAGACAGTGTCATCGACCAATTCTATTATATCATCCCTAACCTTAACACTGGTTTTAACAAGTCTTACATTAGGTAAGGTGAATCTTACACATTTAGTTTTATTTTCATTTAATAATAAATTATTAGCACAAAACCAGTGGACTATCCTAGAGAGGGCAATGTTTATATCGTCAAGTTCGCGCTGTCCACGTTTAACTTTAAATATTAAAGAAGTGTCATCAGCAAACAAAACTACCTCGTGGTCGTCTCTTATGAGGTGAGGGAGATCATTAATATATACTAGAAAAAGAAAAGGGCCCAAAATTGAACCCTGCGGTACCCCCATTGCTACAGGAGAACCAGGTGACTGTTTACCATTGATCACTACTTTCTGGACCCTATCACTTAAGTAAGAATTGACGAAATTCAAGGCCGTCCCCCGGATTCCGTAATGATCAAGTTTCTTAATTAAAGTCTGGTGCTGAACGCAATCGAAGGCCTTAGATAAGTCACAGAATACTCCATAAGCATCATATGACTCATCCCAGGCCCTGTATATACACTCTAATAATTTAATTCCGGCATCAGTGGTGGACCGACCACGAGTGAAACCGAATTGTTTTGTATGTAATAGTTTATTAACGTTAAAGTGATTTTGCATTTGATTAAGCATAATTTTTTCAAAAATTTTACTAAATGTAGGTAGTACAGAAATGGGACGGAAATTGGAAGGATCTGAAGTACTACCCGATTTAAACAGGGGAATTAATTTACTAGATTTCATTAAATCAGGGAACACACCACTATCAACACAATTATTAAATATTATTACTAGTTCAGGAGCAACCATTTCAATAAAAGAATTTACTAAATACACAGATATGCCCCAGAGGTCAGCTGTTTTCTTGATATTTAAAGATTTAAAAGTTTTTAAGATAGTGTTTATGTTAACTTTACTGAATTTAAATATAACGTTACAACAAGGAACGTTTGCTTTTAACAAAGATTCTGCAATGGGGGTTGAAGAGCCTAGGGTTTTTGTCAAATCTACAGGAATTCGGGAGAAAACATTTTCAAATTCGTTAGCGACCTTGAAATCTGATGTAGTTATTTTACCATGTATATTAAGTTTAAAATGATTATCATTTAATTTTTGTTGACCTCTTTCCGCGTTTATAATTTTCCAAGTAGATTTAACTTTGTCTGCACTATTGAGAATTTTATCACTTATATATTTTGATTTAGCTGCTAAACAATCTGCTTTAAACTTTTTTGAATAAGTTTTAACATAATCTAGAAATTCAACTGATCTATTAAGCTGTCTTTCTGAGTATAGTTCATAAAGTTTTTGTCTACTTTTGTGTATACCCTCAGTGGCCCATTCACTGAAAGTAGGACTATCACTAATCATGACCTCCTTAGACTTGAATATGGAGTTGAACTCGTTGTAAAAAGAATCAAAAAATAATTTATACATTACATTTGGATCTAGGCCAGTGTCTAAGAATGGAATTTTATTGCAAGTCCAACCCTCATACGTTCCAAGCGGTCACCAGTTATTGGTCTACATAATATTTTACGTTTTATAACTTTTTCTTTAGTGATTTTAAAAGATGCTATTTGCCCACAATGGTCTGAATCTAGCTTTTTTATAATACTTTTACTTTCTGGCAACATATCGCTGTATATATTATCCAGGCAAGTGGCTATTGTATTACAATATCTAGTAGGCTCCAAAAATAAGTTTGTAAGATTGTGTGATTTAAATAAATTTAAAATATTATAACTCATAGGCGTATTAACAAGTAAATCGACATTAAAATCACCACATACTATTAGGTACTTATTAGTTTTTCCAAGTTTACATAGAACTTTGTCAATAAGTTCCTCAAATTCGCAAAAGGGTGAGGTTCCAGGTTTATACACGCATACTACTATGAATTGCTCCATTTCCACGCACGACAGTTCGACTTTACACTCTAGAGAAACAGACAATATCTTTCCGTTCTTTAAATTTAAGTTGTTTATTTAATAAAATCAAAGATCCCCCCCGTACTGTGGTCACCCTGCAGAATGCACTACCAACCCGGTGATTACTGAAATTGAACATGAGCTCATACGACTTACGCATATGTTCTGTAATACAAAAAATATCAATATTGTCTGAATTCATTAACAGTTCCAACTCTAACTCTTTGCCATGTGTTAAACAACCAATATTTTGATGCCCTATGTTGATATAATTTACATTTTTTGATTTGGTTTGATTTGGAGGGCATTTTTAACATAATTAATATTTGTAACTAAATTTAATTCAATTAATTGACTATTTGTGCTAAAGGGTAATATTGCCTCTGTTGTCGTAGAACTTAATTTAAATTACTTGGAACAGATTCCAAAGTCTTAACACTAAATCTACATTGCTCAATAAAAGCAGTTTTGTCTGCCAAGTTCTTGGCTGAAGTGTAAAAATAATTGAATAGCAAACTTGCTATTTGTCTCTTATAATGCTTTGGTAGAAAATACCTACCTTTGTTTACATAAACAATATGTTTGTTATTGTTAAAGTTACTGTCAGAAGTTGACAAATTGTATTTATATACAGTTCTCTTAAAAACAGAATTAAAGTCAATTACATGGAATTTATTATTATATTGGCTAGTTAAATTGAGTTGTAAATTTATCTTATATCTGAGAGAATTTTCCACGTCTGGCACACCTTTTATGTATGGTAATGTAAACATTACTACATGTTCAACATTTAAGTTTTGCATTTTGTCAAAGTATAGGGATAGTTCATTTTTGTTAATTTTACCCCTGTTTGAGCAGAAAATAATTATTTTACTGTTTGAGTCAAAATTATATTCTAGTATCTTTTGCATAATTTCATTTAAAGATGCACCTGGATAACAGTTATTAATAATTGAATAACAATTTGAATTAAATTGTTGTATCAGAAAAGAACTAAAATCAGTTCCAATATCATCACTAAATAAAACTAGTTTAGTATATCCAGTATGACTATTACTTTTTACACTGTCACACAATTCATACACTAATGAAGTAGAAGGTGAGCAAGTTGTAAGGGAAGCCTGGTTCTCCAATGATTGAGAAGGACTTGTGCAATTGATATTGCATGAGTGGTTATTTATGAAGGTATTAAGGCGCTCAGTATTATAATTAGATGTTTTGAGTACCTTATCTATACTTGATGAACACTTATTAAAGTCTTTTAGAGACCATTCATATTTCTTAGTTACATACTCTAATTCAAATTGCAAATTTTTTATTTGTGACTCTAAGCGTTGTGTGTCAGTGTAATATTTTAAATGACTTTGTTTAATTTCTAACATAGATAATTTAGCTTGTTCTCTTAATTTTAAACTAGAGTTAACATTTTTACACTTTTTGATTAAGATTCTATGATATTTTAATTGTTTCTTTGATTTTAAAATGAATTTCTTTATTTTTAGGTATTTTTTTAGTTTATTCCTGCTGCAAAAATAAACTGGCTTGTCCAGTTGGTATGAACTGTCATTGGTAAGATCTATAGTAGACAAGTCCAGGTTTGGAACTGTTGCAGAAGGAACAAACTGCGGAGTACCACTCATTAGCTCGTTATAAAGGTTATCCGTTTGTTGGACTACGACTTGCTTGGCAGCTGACTCCAAGTGTAAGATGTGCCCCTGGGCATCCCGTAGCTCCTGTTCCAGCAAGGTAGTCCTCCTCAAGGTCCCTTCATACTCGTCACTGCACTCTTGAAACCTATCTACTATTGATTGAAGGTGGTTCCGCTGCATTACAATTTCATCATAACTAATATGAAGCCTAGCTAGTTCAGATTTTAGTTTTTTACTATCGTCTAAAGCACCTATCAACAAGTTTTCATTTTCTTCTCTTTCTTTTTCTAATTGTAAACAGAGCTCTGTTTTAGATTTAAGTTCCTGCAACACCAGCTGAAGTTTGGGCTCCTCCTGCTGGCGGGATAAGGCTCTACGGCTACGGGTATTCATATTCTCGACAAATAAGTGCAATTAAACGCAATTTAGAAAATACAAGTAGGTAGTTCGAGGTTATGTTAGGTACCGGTAAATTAAAATCAAAACTTTTCTGTACTTACGAAAATTGATCGCCGGTTTTCAATGTTGAGTATATGAATATGATGATGATATAAACACGTATAATAAAATAATTTTACCTATTATAGGAGAAACATTATGTATTTACGTGAAATAACATTGAACAATACGGTCAGCTGATTCGTCACTTTTTAGCTTATTTTTACACTAATATACACAAAATTCTTTGAAATGATTATTTTTGCACTACTATTGTGATGATATTGGAATTATCTGATGTAATTTGTATTTATTTCACAAATAAATTTATAGGAGCTAAAATTTTACGACTGTTCAATAGTGTTGCCAGACGCAGAAAAAACGCACGTCTTTTACGAGAGGAAATAAAAGAAAAACGTCCAGGAATAATCAGAAGAAAAGTCCTGTTTCATCAAGTTAACGCTCGTGTTCACACGTCTGTCCAATCAATGGCAGAAATTCACAACTGTGGCTTTGAACTGTTATCGCATCCACCTTATTCACCTGATCTGGCACTGTCAGGCTTTTTTCTGTTCCCTAACCTAAAAAAGCACTTGGAAGGTCAAAGATTTTTGACAAATGACAAGGTCAAAGCAGCAGTAGACGCATATTTTGACTATAAGGAAGAATCATTTTTTTTTCAACGGGCTAAATGCTTGGAAGGGAAGATGGCAAAAGTGCATTCAACTTGATGGTGATTACGTTGAGAAATAAAAATATATTTCATTAATTATGTATTTATTTTCTTGGTTAGGCCGATTACTTTTCAATCCACCCTCGTATTATGAATAAATAATTTAAAAAACAAAAGTCATATTTCTTTGTGCCTTTAAACATAGCTTGTGATGACCGCAGTTCAGTCCACGTGGAGAATTTTTGTCGTTCCCGGTTCCCATGATAATCTTATATTATTGCTAGGGATGTTTTACAATCTCCAACCCTATAGAAACCCACTTCTCAGTTTTATATGTCATGAAGAAAAAAATAAACATAATCTAAAGTTAACTTTCCTGTGATCAAGATCCTTTTAGAAATTTTCCATGAAATATTTTCTTAAACTTCGCAAAGGAAATGATTCAATGTTTTTTATTTATTGGCAATTTATTTCTTGTTACATTGTATAACAGCTGACTATTATAGTTCACACGCTACCGCCTCTCTCTCTGTCGGTATGTACTCGTATAATTGGCAAAGTTTCAGATTGTCAATTCAAGTTTTGTACATTGTTTTTAGGTAGTTGGTTTTGATAACCAAGGAAGGGCGTGAATTCACTTAATATTTACTCACACTGTCTTGGTCTTGGAGTTCTTATGGAAGCTATTGGACAATGTAAACCCGGTGTAGTCTCACTTTAAACCTAACGGCGAATGTCTCAAGTCCCTGCACACTTAGCATTGTTAAGTCGTTTTACACACTCTCTCAAATTGCTGTGCTTCTAGTGATCACGCATGGGAAACATACAGTGGTGATATACATACCGTGGTATGTGTTATACACGTGTTTTTGTTTTTCTTGTCTCTTTATTGACTGCTGAAAGGTTGGTAGTGGTTTGCTCATTGTTGGCGAAGTGCTTCGCGTCTAGTCGTGATACTTTATAGATTATCGTGAGGCTGATTTTGAGGTTTATTTGTCTGATACAATGTAGGATTATGTCCGCAAATTCCACGTTCATAAATAAAATTACTCGTTATAATAGAGTTAAGATTGCACCAACCGCGATCAACTTATCATCTCCTGATACCTTTTATATTAGCACAATAATTGTTATCCATCAAAAGTTTGAATAATATGAATATCCTACTCTTTAAGGTTGTTGGTCCCAACTCCCACGTAATAGAAGGATACCCTATTGCACTTTCTGGGAACTGAAACAAGAATTCGAAGTAATGGCAGACACCTCTCCGTAATACTAGTTACAATAGTAAATAAATACACACAGAGACACATATCACGTCCATATCCCCGAAGGGGCAGGCAGAGGCGCATCACACACCCACAATTTGCCAGTATTTCCAGTTCCACGTAATAGGGGGCAAGCCTATTGCTGTCACCGGGCACACATATAATGGGTTATGTCCAAAATGGCGGAATGAATTAAATAAAAAAGTAGCAGCTATATTGTAATTTTAAAATAATTTGAAACCCGTTGCCTTGTTATGAAATGTTGATGAAAGGCAAAACAAATCGTACGTGCCAGCAGCTATGGCACAGCCAATTAAAGTCCTGGACGTCTCGGACTGAAATAATATATAGTAAATAAATATCTGTTAAATATTCCGTATATTAACCTGGTAGCAACGACAGCTTAACATACGTAATATTTTGTATACATATAGGTATACCTACATAGTAATCTGCTCGCATTGATCATCATAAACAGTGATATAAAGGTAGGATCATAAACCCCTGCTGCTTACGCGTTTTATGCAATTTTGTTCGTTATTTCGGGGGCTCGTACTCGTTGTTTACTCAAATTTACTGCTGGTGGTGTACTGTAGCCAACTCTTTGTTAACGTTATGTAAATTTATTTTATATTAAAGCATGCAGAGTTTGTATATTGATTGGCAAGTTGGCTCTGACATACATAAAAATACCCGATAAACGACAATAGACTCGCCACCCATTACGTAAGTTTAACAAAGTTACTGGCGAAAAGTAGCGTATAATATGCCTCTGCCTACCCTTTAGCGGAAACCGGAGATTATATTTATGTAAATATGAGTTGGCAAATGATAATGTTATCATTGCCAAGGCGTAGGTTGTAAAAACAATCTGTGAGTATAAACATTTGATAGTTTATTGACCGGAGCGAAGCGGAGCTGAATCTTAGACGACAAGTGTAAATCGTTTGTGTCCTCCGAAACGGCTCGACCGATTTTGACCAAATTTGGCATGCTGGTCGACATCATACCCGGGAGTGCATATATCTGAAATCATGAAAGCTGACCACGGAGGAATAATCACCGAATATGTCTTGGACATGGTGATGTCCAAGACATACTCAGTTTTTCGGTGGAAAAACCAGATGATTAAATGGTTGCCATGGAAACACGTGCGTCAACAATGAAAATAGATTTTTTTTCATTCGATTAATTAATTTAAGTGTTCGATTCTGATTCTGTAATGTAATAAAAACATTTGCTCCGCTCAACATTTGCAATTAGCAGCATGCATTGCATACCTAGTTAAAACTATTTTTAAGGTTTTCTTATCAAATTACTTGTCGTTTTGGGATTTATTCAACTAGAATCCACTTCTTAAACTTTCTTTTTAGTAGACTTTATTTTATCATTTAATTCCTTGTGCAAGCTTTGCTTTGCATGCAATACGTAAACGGTTGAAGTAACGAAACCATTTATCTACTAATCAGACAAGCACCGAAAGCGTCTCTTAATTAATAAACTTGAAACATTAGTGAAACATTAATGAAAGTTGAGGAAGCGAAAGAAGTATTCCAGGATCGTAGCTACTGGAAATTCGTGGTCTCTGCCTACCCCGCTGGGAAAGAGGCGTGATTTTATGTATGTATGTAGAATTCTAGGAAATGTACACTCGGATTAGTAGTTATTGTGAAAATCAATTATTTCAAAAGTTTCGTCGTGGGGTAAAAGAGTCCATGAATAGTTATTAACAACAGTGTAACATCAATAATTACAATGTTTTTTTTTATTTCAATAATGTTAATATTGGAAATTATTCCTCGAAAATTCTTCTACAAAAATGCTCAAGTGAATTATACTGTAAAATGATCAGAAAAAAAATTATAACCCCTTAAAGAAAATTTTCATCTACTTTTGTTAATAACTTTGTTATGTTTAATTCTACGACAAAAAGTAATAGCACAAAGTTGTACAGAATTTAATTTGCGACAAAAATTATGTCGCAAATTTTTTGTGCGATGAATAGTTTGCCCGATAGAGTGCGATAACGATTTGCAACCCTTTTTTAATATTGTCGTTTGGCAGTGTTGTCGTTAATTTCGGAGCGCTGAAAACCCTTATAAATAAATAAATATTGCTATGTTATTATTGGAAATCATTCCTCAAAAACTCATCTACAAACATGCTATGATGAATTTTACTGTAAAATTATCAGAAATAAAAATATAACCCCGTAAAAGAAATTCGTTCTCAAATTTTCATCTGTTTTTGTTAATAACTTTGAAATTCTACGACAAAAAGTTGTAGGACAAAGTTGTAGAGAATCTAATTTGCGACAAAAATGTGGTCGCAATTTTTTTGTGCGATGAATAGTTTGCCCGATAGAGCGCGATAACGATTTGCAACCTTTTTTCAAGATGGCGGAAAAACCCCACAAACTTGGATTTAGCTTTACATCACTTTACACGTGTGCCGTAATTCTTCTGATTTCTAAGTCATCTTCATGACTCGCTTCATGTTCTCGCATAAATTACCAAAAGTATTAATTAAATTCCTCCTAAACGTTTCTCTGTATTTTTAATTTGTTTTATGATGAAACAGTGAGTTATGAACAAAGATCTCTCTAAGTCTCCATCGCGTAGGAGCTAACAACTGTCTGCCGTACTCAGTCCCAACAACACACAAACTCTCTTTTCTGGTGTCCTGGTACTTACATTGTTTTTACAGAGTTAAATTTAATTTTCCTCTGTTCGCAGCGGTTTCCATTTAAATGAAATACGTTCAAGTTAAGAGATGAAGTTTTCCATAATCTCTTTATCTTACTTGGCTAAGTTGGAAGTTAAACAATTTAAAATTATCGCCGGGGTTCTGTCAAGATCGAACCGTCCCATTTGTTATCTGTGAAGCGAGGCTTTTGAGAGTACTTTATTGAAATTGAATTATATTTGTAAAGCATTCGTTTTAATTAATTTGTAGTTGAAGGTATAAAACATTAATGTAAGCGATTGTTTTTTGTGTTATCATTGATTGATAACAATTTTAACAAGACTTTAAATTACATACCCATGTCAACAAATATCTTTATTTTATCATACGTATTTGTTAATTACGCATGTGTTTCGGTCTTGAAAATGAGTAGATGTAAATCCCTACTGTATCCAGAATAACAGTTATAATTTTAGTGGAACCTAGGTGACATATGGATGAAATTTGACGTAGAAATAGCCGCAGGCAGGCATTGGATTGTCGTATTGTTTGTGCATGTCTCGAACAATTATTTTCTATGGTGTGGATGGATGCATGGATGGAAGTGGGATGGTCTAACAGTGGACTGATGTGGCGTGATAACGATGATGATACTGAGAAAATATGTTCTTCAGTGGCATACAGATGCAATTATCCAAATATTTATGGTACGTTCCTTTCTAGTAATTGTTTAAAATTCTTGAGACAACTTTGTGTTTGCAATTCTCTTAAGAACAATGCTGTTTCTTGTTATTTCTCTTGAGCTCGTGCTTTGATCACCAGATATCTGATAAATAGAAACATACTCGTGTGCTTTATTAACATATTACTAACGTAAATACTAAATACTACTAAACACCCAAACTCCGTTACAAATACATGCAGATCACACTAGTGTTTCTTTCTGACCTGAAGATCAAAAGTGTCACTCATAAGTCGGTACTATTGACTTCAAAACTCACTATTTGCCAACTCTTCGGATATAAATTCTCGACGTATCCTTGACGGTAAATTTGTGTGAACAACTGTGTAAATAAATTAGAGCGTACAAAAACTCGGCGACAATACGAATGGTTACGTCTGTGAACAACCATTGTGGCTGGAGAATGTCGCAGTACTAAATAAATTACACTCCTAAACCTGCCTTTAGACCGTACACTTAACTGTTAAAACGCTTACCCTGCTATTCATATTTGTTTAGCAATTGTTTTCTTATCTATACTTCTACACTACTACGAGGGTGGATTGAAAAGTAGTCGGCCTAACACTGATCCATTTAGTTCTAAAAATCAAATCTACCCACATTATTTAGTTCAGTTCAGACCTGTTAATTGTGTGAAGTTTGAAACGTGTACGATAATTAGTTTTAATTTTTTAAATTTATTAACAAAGCAATCTGACATCATTTCCGCAAATGGAGCAAATCGAGCAGCGTGCCGTCATCAAGCACCTCCATAAGAAGGGGCTGTCATCAAAAGCCATCCATGATGTGCTCTTTCATATTCATCCGTCAAAAAATGAATAGCAGAATTCAAGCGTGGTAGAGAGAGTGTGAAAGACGAGCCCCGCTCTGGAAGGCCTTCGACGTCCACTATTGACGAAAATGTAAAAAAAATACTCGACTTAATTATGGGAGACCGCAGATTGAAAATTAGAGAGATAGCCGAGATTATAGGCATCTCTTATGAACGGTATACCTTTCGTTAACATAATATATGTAATCCTAAAATGTTTTGGCACAATGAATTTGGCATACTTTTTTTGGCATAATTATACTTGGTCATAATTGATTTTTAGCAGCATATGTACTGTGGAATAATTATATTTAGGTCTAATATATCTGTGCATAGTTATAATTTGCACAATGTTTTTAGGCATAGTGTACAGTCGCCTAATAGTATATACGTAGGTCACACTATAAGTTTTGCGTAACTTAAACAAACAACATGTTAAAACCAAAATATTATGTTTATTGCTTTTCAAAATACTCTCCTTTACATTTTGAAAATTTTTTCATGCGATCGAACCATTTTTTAAAACAGGAGGACCACAGATCTGAAGACATGTTTTCCACGTGCTGATTGAACGCTATCACTGCCTCTTCGGAGTTGGTAAAAGTGAAACCTCTCATCAAATCTTTGATTTTGGGGAAAATACAGAAATCACAGGGTGCTAGGTCGGGGCTATGCGCAGGATGGGTGACGAGTTGTACTTTTTCGCAAGCTAAAAATGACTTTGTTTTGCTGGCCGTGTATGAAGAAGCGTTGTCATGATGTAGGAGAACGCGGCTTTTAGGTCGTCTTTCGCGAACTTTTTCTAACACCCTGGGTAAACAAATGGTAGAATACCACTCGGCATTAACACTCTTTTGATCTTCAAGTGGAATTGTACAGATGAGACCCGTAGCTGGAAAAAAAACGCGATCATTGTTTTACCAACGTTTCTCCCGCCCGCCTCACTTTTGTTGGCTTGTTCTCATTTTCAAACACCCATTCACAAGATTGCTGTTTTTTTTCGGGTTCAAAGCAATAGATCCACGTTTCGTCTCCTGTGACAATGTCATAAACAGCATTAGAATGTCCGTGGTCGTACTTCATTAGCATCTGTGAGCACCATTCCACGCGAGCCCGCTTCTGCTCCGCTGTCAGTTCATGAGGGATCCAACGACCACAAAGTTTCCGAACTTTCAATTCTTCGTGTAAAATTTCTGGATTTAACTCATACCAATCCCCAATAGAATTGTCTCATAGGTAATCCGAGGGTTTTCTTCAATTAACCGCTTAACAGTAGCCACATTATTTTCGTTGACGGCAGTTGAAGGCCGCCCTTCACGAAATTCGTCATGTAAAGAAACTCGACCGCTCTCAAATTCAGCAAACCATCGCCTCACGATGCTCAAACAAGGTGCTTCTCTCCAAAAAGCATTTTGAAGACGAGCGGTATAGTCTTGCGGAGAGAGAGAACTTTTAAAATGATAAAAAATCATCGCTCTAAAACTTTTCGACTTACCATTTTCGTTGCATACGTAGAACTTTGATATGTGATAAAAAGCAGTTGACAAATGATTTCCCGCCAATTGTTCTTTTTTATTACTTAGAAGGTTGCAACGTTTAAAAAAATATAACATTCGAAATTCAAATAGTTCCGATTAGCTAGAAGTGCAAAACTTTTAGTGTGTCCCATGTATTACTAAAATTGAATAGGTATAAATTAATGAAATGAATGAAAAATAAAAAAGTTACTTTAACCAGTATTTCCTATGCTATATAGTGTCAAATGTTAATAATTCCTATGCTATAAATGTCATTAGTCTAAATTACCATATGCCAAAATATTTTATGGTTATTTTTTTTATGCAAATGGATAGTGAACCCTTATGAACGTACTCAAAACATAATAGTCAACGTGTTGGGTTTCCACAAGGTGTCTGCGAAGTGGGTTCCGCGACTGCTTTCAGTTGAGCAAAAAAGGATGCGATTGACTATTGCACGCGACTGTTTAGAGTTATTTGAAGCTGATGAATGTGATTTTTTGAATCGTTTTGTTACTATGGACGAAACATGGGTTCATTACTGTACACCGGAAACAAAACAACAACCAAAACAGTGGAAAAGACCTGGTTCACCACCCCCCAAAAAGGCATGGTCGATTTTGTCGGCAAGTAACGTGATGGCTTCAGTATTCTGGGACTCGAAGGGTGTGATTATGGTTGATTATCTTGAAAGGGGTCAGACTATAAACTCTGATTATTACTGCACCTTACTACGTCGTTTACGAGAGGAAATAAAGAAAAACGTCCAAGTATGATCAGAAGAAAAGTCCTGTTTCATCAATTTATTTTTTTCCTTCTTTATCTGCGATCGGCTGTTCAACCATAATCAGATCTGTTCTGGGTGATTCTCGTTTTGAAGATGCCATTCCAATAATTGACACCATACTATGCTTAGATTTTAGTATCTGTGGTCTAAGTCCAGTATTTGCCATCTTTTAAGGCGAGTTACATTTTCGTGCCTGTTTAACAGGTCCTTTGCCAGCTCATTTGCGTAGTTCTCCAATCTCTCCATGTACCTCTTACTATTGTCATTGACCTCTTCCTTGACAGTGGGTATCTTCAGGTATTCGTGAATTTCCGTATTCCTTACGAACCAGTGTGCTTTAGATATTGTTCTCAGAGCGATGTTTTGGAATCTCTGTAGGATCTCTATATTGGAGTTACTAGCAGAGCCCCAGAGTTCTATTCGTTTCATCAAGATAACGCTCGTGTTCACACGTCTGTCCAATAAATGGCAGAAATCACAACTGTGGCTTTGAACTGTTAGCGCATCCACCTTATTCACCTGATCTGGCACCGTCAGACTTTTTTCTGTTCCCTAACCTAAAAAAGCACGGTCAAAGATTTTTGACAAATGACGAGGTCAAAGCAGCAGTAGACGCATATTTTGACTCTAAGGAAGAATCTTTTTTTTTTCAACGGGCTAAATGCTTGGAAGGGAAGATGGCAAAAGTACATTGAACTTGATGGTGATTACGTTGAAAAATAAAAATATATTTCATTTGTTATGTATTTATTTTCTTGGTTAGGCCGATTACTTTTCAATCCACACTCGTATTATAAAGAGGAAAGATTTGTATTTTTGTGTGTATGTTTGTAATGAATAAACTCAAATACTACTGTGCCGATTTCAAAAAAACATTCAGGATTGGAAAGCTACATTCACCCTGAGTAACATAGGCTACTTTTTATCCCGGTAATGTGTTCCCATGGGAACCGGGAACGAGTAAACTAAATTGATATTTTTAACTGATCTGATTTTGAAAATTCTTTCACTGATACATAGCTACATTATCCCTGAGTAACATCATTCTGGTTATGTGTAACGTGAACCGGGAACGAGAAAACTATATCACGCAGGCGGAGCCGCAGCGATCAGCTAGTCTGTCATAATGCAAGAACCAGAAATGATCTGAGCATAGGAGTAACATTATCCCGGTAATGTGTTCCCATTGGAACCGGGAACGAGTAAACCAAATCACGCGGGCGGAGCCGCGGCGTTCAGCTATTTTATTATAAAGAGGAAAGATTTGATTGTTTGTTTGAAGCGAATACGCTCCGTAACTGATCTGATTTTGAAAATTCTTTCACTGATATGTAGCTACATTATCCCTGAGTAACATAGGCTACTTTTCATCCTGGTTATGTGTAACGTGAACCGGGAACGAGAAAACTATATCACGCAGGCGGAGCCGCAGCGATCAGCTAGTCTGTCATAATGCAAGAACCAGAAATGCTCTGAGCATAGGAGTTTTATAAAAGCTTCAAGTTTGATTATAGATTAATTTGTTTTTGAAGTAAGTTTGCCCACTTGATTTAATAATTTTTACGTATAAATTGCTAAAACGAAAGTATTGGTTGTATTTGTTCACCAGTTCCTTGCAGCGGGAATGCTCTGACGAACCAACAGAAACATAACCTATCAAGTATCTGTAAATTACTGAAACATCTCAATCCGGAATGCGTCGGAAATATTTTAAGATTTAACTGTTTAATTTAAATTCAAACAATGAAATCTCTTTTATGGAGTCCTGCATATTTCAATTAAGGCGCCTCTGAGCCGGAATTTATAACTCTTTTAATTCGTTCATTTTTATTAGATGGGTGGGATTTGTTCACAAAATGTCCATTGAGGAAGTGTAACTAACTCGTTAAGGAGTTTGATAAGTTAAAGAACTGTGAGAAAGACATTATTTTCCACTTTTACAAGCTGTTACAGACTGTAACATTGACACAAACTCGTAACAAACGAGATTATTCGGGAGGGAACCTCGCCTGACAATTAGTCTTCTACTTCATTCTTTTGAGGATAGAATAGAATAGAATAGAATAAAACTTTATTTGTACACCAATACAACATATATATAACAAAATATTCAAGTTAAACATGTACAAATGGGGCCTTATCTCAAAAAAGTGATTTCTTACAGGCAACCTTTGGATGGACAAGTAGAAAGATTAGAATTTAAAATAACCAAAAGGGTAGGCATTGGTGGATGACTTCTAAATAAAGATATATCTAGCTTTTTGTAGACAAATGTTTAGGAAATAATGTTCCTAATTAATTTTGTTACCGTTGCATCATATAATATAGCGAGAGCCTTTGACTGATAGACATACCTCACGTTGTAAAGGCTGGTAATTTCTCAGAGCATGTTCCCAACACAGGTGAGAACGGTCAGTAAGTATGAAGTGTTGGTTGTGGATACTTCCGGAGATATCAGGTTGCAAAAGTGGGTAAAATAATAGCACATTACTTACGTAATTTTTCTAAAGCTTGTCTGAGTTGAGGTTAAAATGGATATTCAGCCTTAATTACTGACGGACGTATTGATATATAAATCATACTAATATTATAAACGCGAAAGTTTGTGAGTATGTATGTATGTATGTATGGATGGATGGATGTTTGTTTGTTACTCTTTCACGTAAAAACGACTGAATGGATTTTAATGAAACTCTACAATAATATAGCTTATACATCAGAATAATACATAGGCTACAATTTATAAAGATATTGTGAAATTACCACGCGGACGAAGTCGCGGGCGACCACTATTAAATAAATAATTTCATTTTCATTTATTTATTGCTGAACACAGGTAAATTATTACAAAGTTTTCCTAGATGATACAGGAATCCACCTCCGCTGTGCTCTGCCTCACCGAGCATGCAATATTTATGGGACGATAAAATAATGTCATATATTTACCTACATATTAGAATAAATTAGAAAAATGTCAAAATTATAAAATAAATTGAATTACAAATGTCTATAGCTATAAAATGTCAGTGAACGTTTCAAAAATGATATCAAACCACAAAAATAAATGTCAATAATTATAGGTGTAGATATAAAATGTCAATGAAAAATTAAATGTCCTAAAAAGCATAAATTAAATAATCCCGCACCGAATAATATGTCTTCCTTTTCAAAAAAACTAGCAGTTCTAGTTTAAAACTGTTCAAATCTCCAATTTCCAGAACAGACACTGGCAACTTATTGTATACCCTTGGAGCCATTGGCAAAAAACTCTTGTCATAGAGTGCTTTCTTATGTGACCTGAAACGAATTTTGTGTTGGTGCCGGGAGCTTTCCAACTTATCAAACAAATGAATGTTACTTTTAACAAACATAGCTACTTCAAATATGTATAAAGAAGGCATTGTTAATATACCGAGACTAAGAAACAAAGGCCTGCAACTGTCCGTACCTTTCATGTGGAACATAGCTCTAATGCATCGTTTTTGCGCTCTGAAGACTAATTCCACATTTGTGGAGTTACCCCAGTATATAATACCATAGCGTAGGGCCGAGGTTACATATGCATGGTATGCGGTCATGAGTGTGGTCTCATTCACCACCTTTGACAGATTGTACAGGGCATATGAGTACTGACTCAGGCGCTTACATACACTTTGGGTGTGAGTTTTCCACGACATGTCACGATCCAAATCGAGACCTAAAAACTTAGTTTAGTCAATTTCTGTTATTTTGTTGTTGCCGTATTGAACATTCGGTATTAATCGGTATTATGTTTTTAGTTTTTTGCTCAAATGTCATTATTTTTGTTTTACCGAGGTCGATACGCAGATTATTCGCTGTTAACCAGTCTACTAATACCCTTAAGCACTCGTTTACTTCATGCTCGAATGTACAGTCGTTGTTTCCACTAAGAATGACGGTACTGTCGTCGGCAAATAAAATCATAGGATGCGGAGTTACCCTGGGCATGTCATTAATATATACGAGAAACAAAAGAGGGCCCAAAAATAAATAAATAAAGTATGTTCCCTGGTTTTTTTATAACCTAACTCATCTGTCCTAACGTCTAGCTGGCTTTGCACATGGACCAGTATAGCATAACAACAATGTGATAGAACAAGCAGTTTTAAATTGAGTGATACCTGCCGCGGAGCCGGCGCGGGCGCTCGTAAATCGCATTTATGACACCCGGAGAAATAGTTTGTACTTCGTTTTATTCTTGGTGTATGTGTGAACTTGTGTGAACTACACGAGATTTCACATGTTTCTATTACGTGTAAAGGTATATTGTTCAACAATAATCTTTTACTTTAGCACCTACTTAGGGACTAGCGCTATTATTATGTGTAACATTGTATTTTTTCTTTTTAATTAAATCTAATGACATCTCATGCTTTTTAAGGTTCCGTAGTAAAAGTTTCGGAACCCTTACAGTTTCGTCATGTCCGTCCGTCTGTCCTCGGCTCTCCTCCCAAACGGTGAGTGCTAGAAACATGAAACATTGTGTTGATATGTATATTTACTACGCTGACAAAGTGCTAAAATATATATATATTTTTTTTATGTACGTCACTTTCCGGTTTCCGATTGAACCTTGCCCGCGTATAAAAGTAGCATGACAATGCAATATATTGATGATAAAAGCTTGATTAAAAAAAAATATTTTTCGTTATTTACACGTAAAGTCACTCCATTGCGTGGGGTATTTTAGATAGGTCTTTTAAAAATATTGAGAGGTTGGTAAGTCCAGTTTTTGATTTAAGTATCGGTTTCCGAGATATTTTACTTTTTTTTGAAGCTTAGCTTAGCTTTGAAGAGAAAGTTTTTGCGAAAACTGGGCGTCTTCCCCCCCCCCGGTTTTTGAATTAGGTTATAAACTAGAGATAAGCTCTGATAACGTCTGACTAACATTGTGTTTGCTTGTTTCAGGTAAGTTTTCCTGAGGAACGTACCTACACGGTGAGACTTTCCACAATAATCAATCAAGCGAGAAAGCTAATATAAGTATATTTAGTGATTCTCGTTTAAGGTGAAAAAGAAATACCCGCGGTGGTTTAATAAGTAGCTCTAAACTCAAACTCAATAATATTTATTAATATGGGTTACGTATAAAATAACACTTATTAACGTCAGCACATAAGAAATTACATTTAAAGCCAGATTCGCAAAGCAACGGGTGGAGCCAAAGAGAAAAGAACCTGACAATAAAAACTCCAGGCCACTCTTTTTCAACCATCAGTAACTACATTCATAGTATAATACACACAACGTATCCAGTAAGATGCTGCAACTGCAAAATACTTCACGCGTTATGCGTTAATTTAGAAAATTCATTTTCAATGATGTCGCCCTCAAACACGTAATGAACCCTGGTTAACACTATTATCAGTAGTGATGTAGTTAGGAGCATCAACCCAAAAAAGATAACACGAGTCCAAGGGCACTACGTTACAAGACATGACACTAAGCCTAGAAGGAAAAAATATACAAGTACAGCTATAGATACGTCTGTATCTATAGCGGTACTTACCTATATTATTTTTTACGAAGCCGCTGTCTCAGAGTATTCTGTTCCTCGGTTCCCGGGCTGTGAGTCTCGTCTAAACTTCTCCACTAAGTAAAAACCAAAATAATTTGACTTGCCGGGCCTGCTAGTTTTAATTAAAAATCTAAACAATGCCATTCAAAAGAGTACTTTCAAAAGGAGTTTTTACCTTGAGATTTTTCAAGTGATACGCCGAGATAAGAGGTCGTTATGTACTGTCAGTACGGCAACAGGACGTCTATGACCTTTAGATAAGAATTTAGTTGAACCAAGAAAGAAAATGCTTAAAGAAAATAACCGACCCACCCTCGCTAGGCTTGAAATTAAGATTGTTGGTGTTTCCTTTTAATATACGTAATCTACTATACTAATATTTATAAAGCTGAATTTTCGTATTAAAAATTCCTTTCTGTTGATGTATCTAACTATAGGAAGGCTGTATGTAGGACATAAAGTGTCATGCGACAGACGAATAGGAAGGGATCAGCTTTTTAAAAAAAGAAAGAAGGTACTCAATTTGACTGTTTTGTTTGTTTTTTACCTTACATCTGGTTGAACCAATTTTGAATTTTAATTGATTGCTATTGGACCAAATTTAGTCGCATTCCGGTTTTTGTATCAACGTTTGACGTGTTTTATTAATCTTCGTAAACCGGGGATGCGTATAAAGTCGCGGGCGTCCACTAGTAAACGGTAATTGGCTCGACCCCTATTGGGACCAAAAAAGTGTCTGGCGAAATGGGGGCGTGATAAAAGACTCTTTCTACTCCTCTGTGGCCCTCTGTCTTTCTCATCGCCTTCCTATATTAATGCGCAAGACATAAGCAATTTGCCGTCAGCTCACGTGTAAAGGGAGTAATTAGTACCGGGTCAACCATTCATACCAAAAGCTATGTGGTAGATCTAATACTTTTTAATTAAGCTCACAATATGAATGTTACTACGGGTTAACTCTTGCCCAATTTTCCTCATTTAGTGTACTACGTCTTGTTTAGATTCAAATCAATCAAACCCCGGCTTTCTGCAAACCTAATAACAAGTCATCTGTGTGAGTTGGGAAAGTTATTATTGCAATACGGGGGAGTGGAGAAGCTAATATTTATCCATTGATCCGGTATGTACATAACCCATTATGTGAAGAGTATCGGGCTTGTTTACATTGGAAGAAAAATTGTCTATAGTGTAATGTGATCGGTGTTGTGAACACTTTTTGTGTACACACGCACTTGTCGCGTGAAGTGTCGTTTAGGTGATATAAGAGCAGTCTCGCGAGAATTGGGCAAGTCTTTGTACTCAATTCAATGTATTTCGTATGTCTTTTGTGTGTTTGCTAGAGCAATTTTATTAGTAGTGTTTCGTAACTCTTTTTAGGGTTTCGCACCCAAAGAGTAAAACGGGACTATCGCTATCCGTCCATCTGTCTTGGGCTGTATCTCATGAACCATGATAGTCAAAAAGTTGCAATTTTCACAGATAATATATTTCTATTGCCTCTATAACAAAAAATACTAACACACTAATATTAACACTACAATAATAACAATTCATAATGCTAGTGTAAGTTTCCATTAGAAGGTTTAAATTGCAGAAGATCGATTAGAAAAGTCTTAAAAAAGAACAACGACTCAACCTGCTTATCTTGGCTAGACTGAAACCTAATAGAACGGTTTTTTTTCGTCTACTTCTCATACAGGGTGTGAAATTGGGAAGCCCCAGGATAAAAAGCCCTCGAACAGTTAAAGCTTGTGCTGTAAATTAGGGTAAATGCGATACTCATACAGTGTACACATAATATACACAGACAGAATTCAATTTCGTTTACGTAAATGTATGTACAGGACTGGGAATAAAAGCTAAAAACGCCAGTACCGCAGGCGTATATAAGCACAAGTAGGCTTCACTTCACAGCTGAGGCGGCGAAAATTATCCAAATACCCCAGTTTTGTTAATCCGAATGGCGCAGCGGAGCCCAAAATTAATAAATACGAATTAACCGTGTTTAGACTGGAAACAATATTCATTTCTATCTATATTTTAATATAATCAATCTCGGCACCGACCGCCAGCGT
This sequence comes from Nudaria mundana, assembly GCA_963556515.1. Lineage (NCBI taxonomy): Eukaryota > Metazoa > Arthropoda > Insecta > Lepidoptera > Erebidae > Nudaria > Nudaria mundana. Next base: position 19,688,605 of record OY748302.1, on the reverse strand, counting down.
TCACGAATCTCGACAGCTTGACATTTTACTAATGACGGTTGAACACCGTTCTATTTATATTTTATAAAAACAACTTTGCTGCACGAATATTACGGTTGGGTATTATACGACAGGAATTATGAATATTGTCTTGGTCACAGTAGGCCAATGTTGACGCTACGATATTTTAACCACAAATAAACAGCGAAAATTTGCGACCTCATCCTTCTTTATGAAGGTTTTGTCATCCTAAATACTTGTAATTTATGAGCTAATCATTTGGTTTTGCTAAATAGGTACATACCTAAAATGGCTAACACATGCTTATTTTACTAAAATTATCAACTTAGCAAATTCCGACATAATTTGAGAACTTGTTTTCAAAATCGCAATGATAAATTCCGAGGATCATAAATCCGTAACGATAGCTAATTATTACTTAACAGAAATGTACTTAGCAACCTAAAGACCAAGAGGACTATAAGTTAAGATCCGACTTGATTTACTCAGCGGTCGTTCACAGAGAATAAATATACTGATATATTATATCTGGGTAATTTGAACTAATTTGCATAACTCTGCATAACCCAAGTGTCTCTGTATTTCCTCAGACTATATTCAAGTTAACTTCGCATTGAATTACGGTCCTGTGGTTTAGTTATTAATAATATTAACGGCAGGCTTTATTCCCTGAGGAGGTTACATGGTTTAAATTATAGTTTCTTTTGTATCTAATGAAGTAATGTACATTTTTTCTCATTTCCTTTAAAAGCAATGTTCGTTAACCCCCTCCAAAAAGCAACTAAGTTTTTCACAAAAATTTTTATCCACAGAAAACTGTATAGTTCGTAAGACAAGTACCAGGACTATAGAAACAAGCGAGAGATTGCAAGTAGCAGTAGCATTGAGCCGGTGATTTATGGCTCAGTTTTTACAAGTCCGTATAATGTATCTTCTTTACTTCTTATAGTTTGAATTCGGACTGAGAAAGTTTTTAAGTAGCTTTTGTGTTTTTGGAAGTTTGATATATGTTTTCTGTGCATTTATAACGGATTAAAAGGTTATAAATTGCAATTATTTTTCTATATTCCCTGACATAATACATGAATACTTGTTTGCTGGCGAGAAAGTCAGAACATTTTCACCACAAGCTAACTTAGTTAATAGCTAAGTTCATTGGAATTAGACCCACGCGTATGAAAACTTTGCTAAATGCGGTAAACCTGGTAAGTAATTAGTTACTAAGTTACCCTTGGATGTAATTTCAATTTAGTTTTAAAGAAAATGTCCCATTTTACTTTATAAAAATTAAGGCAAAGAAGTCCGACGATGATTAATGCATTTTATTGAAGAGTCATCGGAGTCTGGGCTCGATTTGATTTGAACACGAGAAAGTAGAAATTGTCCTTGAATTAACTGGTGTACTGCGTAAAAATAATGTTATTTCAAGGTAACAGAATACTGTCAACTATTTGCATGTAACCCTTATCACACAGTATTTATTTCTGCTTAACTTTTCAGCCAAATCCAAGACTATAGTTCGAGACGCCCAGGACTTTAGCTGGCTGTGCCATAGCGGCTGGCACGTAAGATTTTGTCACCTTTTATCAACGTTAGATTTCAATATTTTTCAAAATTATATATTATTTACTTATATTATATACTTTTTATTAAATTCATTCGGCCGTTTTGGACTTAACCCATTAGGTATATGTGTGCCCGGTGACGGCAATAGGCTTGCCCCCTATTACGTGGGACTAAAAAATACTGGCAAATTGTGAGTGTGTAATGTACCCCGGCCTACACCTTCGGGGATATAGGCGTGATATGTGTGAGTATGTCCAATGTCCCTTAAGGCTCCAAGCACTCGTACGACAACAACATGACAACCACACAACATCACAGCGACAACAATTGGTTACGTGTGGATAGTCTTACTGCAGCTTGTTGCGGTTGCGTTGTAGAAATTGTAAATATCGACACCATGTCGATGGAGATTGATATAACAACATCGTTGCGTTAAAAGTTCAATGTGAATCAAACTATACCAATAGAGCCTTCGGGTACGATGTGTCCAAAGTATTAAAAAGTCCATAGTGACAAATTGTCTAGAGTATCATTTCGTCCAATATTATTTTGTCTAATTCTGCAAATGGTCTACAGTATCATTATGTCTATATATCCTTATGTCTACAGTATCATTTCGTCTAATGTGTATGAGAACCAGAAAATACCAAAAAACAGGCAGAATCAGTTTTACTTTATCTAAGGGTTTATTTTTTTCTTCCTCCATTTTTTTGTAGTTTATTGTGTATTTCTATAAATTTATGTTCATAGATATATAATGTTATACTGATAATTATTTATTTAATGGTATATTATTATGTAGGCTAATTATTCAAAATGAATACACTTTTCATAATTTAAGGATTTTTTTTTATTACGTAAATAAATGTAGTTTACATTAAAGTGAAAGAAAAAAATCGCTTATTCTTATTATATCATAATAATTATTAAAAATTAAGTCTTATGTACACTATTTTTCTTAGAAAATTGATTATGGTTATACAGCCATGGACCAGTTCTATCAACAATTCTTTATATTTTTTATCAAAACTGAAATGGCCAGTAAAGTGTGTAAAAAGTTTTTACTCAAACTACGAAAAACTAGACGTTATGATACTATGGACGAAATTATACTATAGACGTTATGATACTATGGACGAAATTATACTGTAGACGTTATGATACTATGGACGAAATTATACTGTAGACGTTATGATACTATGGACGAAATTATACTGTAGACGTTATGATACTATGGACGAAATTATACTGTAGACGTTATGATACTATGGACATTTTGATACTCTTGACGTAATGATACTATGGACCTTATGTACCGGAGCGCAATAGAGCCTTTGTTGGTACAGTAAGGTGTGTCAGAAAACTTCTATTTGTTTCACATTAGACCTCGCAGTGTTGATGAGATCACGCGCACAAAGTGTATTACTTAAGAAGTTAGTTTGTTTTGTTTCTCGTTTCTCAGAAAGAATCAATCCCATGTTCGATATAATACTAGAGATATATCAAGGTAAATGAACAATTCGTATTGTACAATTTGAACAGAGTTGTAATGAATGCCGTGCTGAAACATTTCACAGCACGTCTACTTGTATTCGATACTAGAAACTTCCCGACATTGTCAATCTTCTTTCAAACGAATTTCATTGAAACTTTATAATATTTAAGCTCGTACATCAAAACAACATATTGACTACTTATTTTTTGTTTTGTGTCCCCGTGAGAAATGGTAATAAGAAAAATATTCCACGATGGCGGAATCCATAGTTTATAATATCCGTAAGTTTAAGTTTATTAAAGATTTAGTAAAAGCTACTTTGTGCACAATGCACATTACAAGCGTGGCATATAATAAATACCGATCATTTATTATAAAGTATACTCCAAGCTTTCATTCTAAATAATATTTAAAGCTAAAACCTAAATTGAATCGACTAACGTGGCAACCACACAATCACAAATCCTATTGACACGGTATTACGTTTCAACTGATACGAGTGTGTTCAATGGTTCACTCTGACACTACGACTGAGCTCCGAAGTTCTCGCGGTTAAGTTTGACTCGACTTACATTACCGCAGAAATGAAGCGAATTTTTCTTATAGACTGCGAATAAAGAGAGTGCAATACCCTTGCGGTTTGTCTACAATCTGTTTTATTTTGGCTACTGGCAGGGTTGAGAGTAAAAAATATATAAACGTTTATATGTATGATTTACTTGTTGTTTAGTGTCTGTGAGTTAACTTGTTTGTATAAGCTGAAAAGTTAGTTTACTTAAAATTCGTTTATGTAGGTACTGTGAAATAGCCTGAATAACATCACTTTATGGCCAATTAGAAACTTTGCAGAAATCAAAACTAGGAAATTTTATTTCTTTAAGCGAGCTTCAGTTGTTTCCCACATTTACGAGGCTAGCCGTTGCCAGGTACGTTTAGTAATTCTGCAAGAGCCTGGTCTGTCTGTCAGCAGGTACACCGCGGGCAGGTGACGATGGCTTGGGTCTTGGAGATGTTGATAGGCCTCTTAGCACCGTTCTTTAAATAACTGACCACATCTCAATCGATAATATCAGGACACAGTTTCCACGTCAGCAAAGATATATTATACGTTTGAATCATGTTTCCGCCGTAGGCTGAAGCTTGCCAGTCTGACAGTTCTGAACTTGCTCTCGTTAAGATAACTCCTTTCACTGTTTCCGACGCTGGCTTAATCTGAGCGTATTGCTATCGCGCTGATGATATAATATACGACACATTGTATTATTTATGTGCGCATGGTTTCTAATAGTGCTGTAGGGGTCTTCTCAGTTTTATGAGGCGTGGTTTAGTTGTTTTGAGCAAAGATATGATAGAACAACCTGTATTGTAACGTCGTCTCTGCTAGAAGCATATTGAAAATCCAACGCCAATTTACTAACCACAGTTAATATAATTGCATTTTATCTACCACACATATTATCACGTCTTTATCCCCGAAGGGGTAGACAGAGGCGTATATATTTCACCAGTCACAATTTGGTTTCTGGAAGTTTTAGATAATTTGCTAGAGCTTTCATGCTTCACATATTATATTATAATGATATATTTTTCCCTGATTATAAACTGTATGTAGTTAGCTTTTAATAAAACTTAATATATAGCTAAACTTTAAGGTGTTTACCTAAATGGCACCTTTACGATAAGTTAACGGGTTGTGCGAATTAAATACCGACAACGGCTCGACGGTTTTAAATTACATTGAAACTTTACTCATTTTGAGTTAGCACAGGTCACTTGAGTCCAGTCCTTTTTCTTTGTTTTTAGTTACAATGAGAAGTAATACCGTAACAAACCAATTAGTTACGTGTGAACATACGAGGGTGGATTGAAAAGTAGTCGGCCTAACACTGATCCATTTAGTTCTAAAAATCAAATCTACCCACAATATTTAGTTCAGTTCAGACCTGTTAATTGTGTGAAATTTGAAACGTGTGCCATAATTAGTTTTAATTTTATAAATTTATTAACAAAGCAATCTGACATCATTTCCGCAAATGAAATAAAAGAAAAACGTCCAGGAATGATCAGAAGAAAAGTTCTGTTTCATCAAGATAACGCTGGTGTTCACACGTCTGTCTAATCAATGGCAGAAATTCACAACTGTGGCTTTGAACTGTTACTGCATCCACCTTATTCACCTAATCTGGCACTTATTTCTGTTCCCTAACCTAAAAAAGCACTTGGGAGGTCAAAGATTTTTGACAAATGACGAGGTCAAAGCAGCAGTAGACGCATATTTTGACTAAGGATGAATAAATTTTTTTTCAACGGGCTAAATGCTTGGAAGGGAAAATGGCAAAAATGCATTGAACTTGATGGTGATTACGATGAAAAATAAAAAAATATTTCATTTATTATGTATTAATTTTCTTGGTTAGGCCGATTACTTTTCAATCCACCCTCGTATTTTCTATATAACTGCCTCGGTGTCGTGGTATTTGTAAATCGGCCCTGATGTCTCGAGTTCGATTCCGGTGTGTGGTTTGTTTCGGAGTTTGTATATGTATTTAGAAATATATACAAGTTGTTGTTTATCGAAGTGTGCTTAGAGAAAAAAAACTCGTCACAAACGTGTCCGTCCAGCGTGATAAATGTAGGCTCCTCTTTGGGGGAGGGCTATGCCCAGCAATGAGCTGAAATGATGATGAACATTTTTATAAACAATACCTTTATCAAGCTCAAGTCTAGACTGCTATCTACTATCTATGCAAAAATAAACTCATAGGGGCGGAATTCGAACGTACTGTCTAACGTTAGATACATTGTCCTAACAGTTAGAAGGAAAATCGTATGCAGAAAATGATCTCGTAACTCAGAGAGACTCCGTACTATTGTATGGCGTACGACAGATAATATTACCGTATATAACACATAATATATTTGTCTACTCAGTCTTTTGTGGTGGAACGAGCCGTTTACACTTTTATAACTCCATTCTATGTGAAATGGTAATTTATATCTTTGTATTTATTGCCTTTTAAGTTGACTGACTCTACTTGTACATAAAATATTCTATCAAGTTCAGATGCGACAGTTATAGCAATGAGTTCATTGGTAACTATTGAGCTGTTACGTATACAAGAGATATCATAAATAAATGATTTTCAATTCAGTTGCTTTGATCGATTTTTAATATTAGACTATTTATTAAAACATCTATTTTACAGTATATACATAATTATAGACTAAAAATATTTACATTACAAATTATCGTTTAAAAAATCCTCCGCGTCATTGCCGACTGGGAAGGTTCCCAGAATGCTGGCTGTGTTGCCACGTTGGATGGCGAAACTTATTCTTTGGGCCAGAAAATAGCCAGCCTTCTGGTCCTGAGAAGCATCGATTAGGCGTTTAGCAATGTCTCTATAAAGGCGGCGAGCACTCGGACCCCATGACCCCAGTATCTCAACCCCAAACGGCTCAAATATGTAATCACCTGCTAGGTTAGCATATTTACGCCGTTTAAGGCCTTCAGCCGATGCAGCAGCAGCGCCGGCACATCCGGATGTGCTTGGAAGTTGTGAAGGTGCTAAGGTGTCAACGCATGTAGCGTCCCACACCAAAGGCCTTCCCATCTTCCACGGTAGCAACGACATACCGTCCGGTCTCTTTCCATCGCTTCGTGCTAAACCATTTGGTTCACGTACGGCCGGAAGACCTGCGGTGGAAAGAGCTCTCGAATTATGTCGTTTAGAATAGCGTGCTGAGGTATACGACCTGCGCTTCTGCTACAAGAAAGGCTATGGTGTCCCAGATTATCGACGGCTACTCCACAGGTGCAATGATGCGGGGATACACAAGGTGTACCCAGCCGAAGGCAAGTGGCAACGCGGAAGGTTGTGTCGTCCAACATTGTACCGATCTTGGGCGATGGGAGCGCCTGGATCCATAACCCTGACTCCCATTCTCCAACAGCTAGTAGGCGTGCACGCTCTGAAATATTGACAGAAATGTCAATTAGTGTATTAATTCTCAATTTACAGAGCGGTGAATCCCACAGTCGCTGTGAGCCTAGGCGTGAGGGCACGTCAGTGTCGGGGCAAGACAGACATCCTACAAGCATTTATGGCATCGGTCTTGCATCGCACCTCGGAATTAATCAGTGTATTTGACAAAATTTTCCTGACTAATTCTTCGGTGCTATGGACCGACGACAGAAATGATGGCAGACTGACATCTGTGACTCTACGAATACCTAGCCCGCCTAAGCGAACTGGAAGAGACGCTGGGACCCAGGCCCGGTCATTAATATTTACATTTAAAATTTTACACAATGAATTTGTATTAAGTTATCTAGTCTGCCCAAAATTTCTACATTTTTTCAAAATTGTCCTGAACGGAGGGCATGTGTAAATTTGGGTACGTAAAAACAAAAACGAAGAATAGTGAAAGCTGAATGAATACTGATAACAAATATTGGATAGAAACAGGCGTTACTTGGCGAAAATCCATGACAAAACAATGGTAAGTAAAATGTTTTTAAGAAAAAACCTTTTAAATTTATATAATAGCATTAATTTTTCGCAGAATTAAAAGGACAACAAAACGTCGACAATTGTTTCGCCTCTAAACGAGGCATTATCAAGACTGTCTCAGAGAGAACAGCAAAATTCGTGGTTGGAACGTTTTTGCTTATAAGTAAACGCGTGCAAATATCATTATCGCGATGTAGGATTCTTTACAATAACTAATGTGGGTAGAAACCTCAGATCATGCTAACTAAGTTCCAAAAATAGGTATTCACCAATACTTGACCTTATCTGTTTGATTTAATTACTATCTTTTGATAAGTTGCGTAGAAACCCAAATGACACACACAAACCAACAACAATTAATGTGTCCGTCTGTTCGTAAATAGATTAAGTAAGGGAGATGTGTGAAAATCTACTTGCTCGTTGAGTAAGGTGTCCGCATCTCTTCTAATTATTTCTAGCCTTTCCCAAACACTTAACTTGAACCCTTTCTCACATAAACGTAAAACTTTAAAAGTGTTACTATTGTTCAAGGAATGACCAGTGTCAAGAAGATGCTTCGCGAAGAGAGACTTATCAGGACAAGCATTGCGGGACGCCGCTCTATGTTCCTTATATCTAATATCGAAGGCCCTGCCAGTCTGTCCCACATACTTCAAACCACATTCATCACAACTCAACAAATAAACACCTGATCTGCGTGAGAATGACACCGAATCCTTGCCATTGCATAGCTCCCTCAAGGTGTTCTGCGTTCTAAAAGCAACAAATATACTACTTTCCCTCATGATCTTAGCTATACTCAACGAGACGGGGCCCACGAACGGCAAACAGGCCGTATACTTCCTAGGTGGATCTTGAATCGGATATAATAAATGAAAACTAGCCTTTCTGCGTTTTTTATTTAATAATGAGTGGACCATTCCTACGTCATAGCCATTACTTTGTGCTATGTAGCAAATGATGGACAATTCCTCACCAAATGCCTGTGGGCTCAACGGTACCGCCAGTAACCTGCTCAGTAAGCTGTGGAAAGCTGCCATTTTATGTTGCCATGGGTGATTGGATGAGTAAGGAATAACTGTGTCTGTAACTGTTGGTTTCCTATAGATACGGAACTCATGAACACCGTTCTTTCTAGTAATTGAAAGGTCCAAGAAATTGAGAGTGGAATCTGTCTCCAACTCTAGTGAAAAATCTATTCTAGGGTGTACTGAGTTCAACTTGGAGACAAGGACGCCGAGCTGACGTTTTGTTCCTGTCCAACATATAATAATATCATCCACATATCTAAAATAGTACAAGACATGAACGTTCCCAACTATTTGGTTAGTCTCGAATGCATCCATAAATATTTCAGCTATTAAAGGACTGAGTGGCGATCCCATAGCCAAACCATTCCTCTGTAGAAAAAAACTGTTGTTGAACTGAAAGTAATTCTGAGTCATACACAATCTTGTTAGGTTATAAATTTCTTCTATTTTATTGAAATTGATCCTTTTTATTGTTAATTTGTATTGTTGTATTGTTAATTTGTATTAAAAAGGATCAATTTCAATAAAATAGAAGAGATTTATAACCTAACAAGATTGTGTATGACTCAGAATTACTTTCAGTTCAACAACAGTTTTTTTCTACAGAGGAATGGTTTGGCTATGGGATCGCCACTCAGTCCTTTAATAGCTGAAATATTTATGGATGCATTCGAGACTAACCACATAGTTGGGAACGTTCATGTCTTGTACTATTTTAGATATGTGGATGATATTATTATATGTTGGACAGGAACAAAACGTCAGCTCGGCGTCCTTGTCTCCAAGTTGAACTCAGTACACCCTAGAATTGATTTTTCACTAGAGTTGGAGACAGATTCCACTCTCAATTTCTTGGACCTTTCAATTACTAGAAGGAACGGTGTTCATGAGTTCCGTATCTATAGGAAACCAACAATTACAGACACAGTTATTCCTTACTCATCCAATCACCCATGGCAACATAAAATGGCAGCTTTCCACAGCTTACTGAGCAGGTTACTGGCGGTACCGTTGAGCCCACAGGCATTTGGTGAGGAATTGTCCATCATTTGCTACATAGCACAAAGTAATGGCTATGACGTAGGAATGGTCCACTCATTATTAAATAAAAAACGCAGAAAGGCTAGTTTTCATTTATTATATCCGATTCAAGATCCACCTAGGAAGTATACGGCCTGTTTGCCGTTCGTGGGCCCCGTCTCGTTGAGTATAGCTAAGATCATGAGGGAAAGTAGTATATTTGTTGCTTTTAGAACGCAGAACACCTTGAGGGAGCTATGCAATGGCAAGGATTCGGTGTCGGTCTCACGCAGATCAGGTGTTTATTTGTTGAGTTGTGATGAATGTGGTTTGAAGTATGTGGGACAGACTGGCAGGTCCTTCGATATTAGATATAAGGAACATAGAGCGGCGTCCCGCAATGCTTGTCCTGATAAGTCTCTCTTCGCGAAGCATCTTCTTGACACTGGTCATTCCTTGAACAATAGTAACACTTTTAAAGTTTTACGTTTATGTGAGAAAGGGTTCAAGTTAAGTGTTTGGGAAAGGCTAGAAATAATTAGAAGAGATGCGGACACCTTACTCAACGAGCAAGTAGATTTTCACACATCTCCCTTACTTAATCTATTTACGAACAGACGGACACATTAATTGTTGTTGGTTTGTGTGTGTCATTTGGGTTTCTACGCAACTTATCAAAAGATAGTAATTAAATCAAACAGATAAGGTCAAGTATTGGTGAATACCTATTTTTGGAACTTAGTTAGCATGATCTGAGGTTTCTACCCACATTAGTTATTGTAAAGAATCCTACATCGCGATAATGATATTTGCACGCGTTTACTTATAAGCAAAAACGTTCCAACCACGAATTTTGCTGTACTCTCTGAGACAGTCTTGATAATGCCTCGTTTAGAGGCGAAACAATTGTCGACGTTTTGTTGTCCTTTTAATTCTGCGAAAAATTAATGCTATTATATAAATTTAAAAGGTTTTTTCTTAAAAACATTTTACTTACCATTGTTTTGAATACTGATATTACATAGACTATCAATAACCGGATCCATATTTTATTTATTTTTTCCTCGATAAAAGTGGAAAAGCCATCTTCTAAAATCGGGGACCCTAGGAGGCGTAAAGAAGTTTTGTCCAAAACTTTTATGTTGGGGGCCAAACAGTTGAATTTGGAGATTTTTGTTAATTTATCTGTGTTGTCAGATATACAAATCTCACATTTATTCCGGTTCAGTTCTAAGCCAATTGACTGAAACTCGTTCTTTATTAGGGCTAAATCTTGTAAAACTGTCTCTACTTTCCCCCCTAAAGTCCCGTCCTCTTTGGTACCAAATGTTGAATTTTGATTTTATTTTTTGAATTATTGGGTTAATGGCCAAACTGAAGATGACTGGTCCCAACGGATCACCTTGCTGACATCCAACAGCTGAATTCAAAAGTTGGTCTTCATAAATTAATTTTGTTGGCTGACTATAGCATTGCCAAAGAAAGTTAAAAATTTTGGGGGTTTCTAATTTGGCCTGTGTCAGCAAGGTGTCCCTGTTTACAGGGTTGAAGGCGTTCTTCAGGTCAACTTTCAAGATGACCTCTCCATCTTCGCTACTGTCAAGGTATGTTGCAAGCGCATGGATTGCGGCCTCACAACCTCCTTTTGAACCAAAACCTAATTGAAAGGGCTGAAATTTGGTAGTAAGCTCCGTACTATAAAAACGACAGCAAATTTTGGCTGCCAAACGCCACAAAGTGCTACCTACGGCAATGGGACGAATGCCACCATCCTTCTTGTGCAGGGCACATAAATTGGCCCCATACAAAATATCTGTGATGCCACTGTCCACATTGCCTGAGAGCATGAGGTTGACTATAGCTGTTAGCTCCCTCAGAAGTGCATCACCAACTTCCCCAGCGCTCGGACACAACAGATCCTTAAGGTGCTGCGGTGTCAGACCGTCAAGTCCACCGGCTGATCCAAAACGAAAGGAGTTAACAGCTGTGCGCACATCCTTGGCAGTAGTCTCAAGATTTTCTGTATCGTTGTTCGGGGGATCAGGGAAAGAGAGGTCAGCTGCGGATGGTGGGTGCTTACTCTGCAAGCCCGTCAAGGTTTCTGCAGAATAAGGAGCCAGCACGTCGCTATTAAAAAGTAATCCTGCCGCCCCACTGATGTCGCCTTCCCTTACTTTATTCTCTACAAGTTTTAATTTCTTGGCCTGAGAATAATCAGGGGCCGGAGTGTGGATTGAATTTGAATTTAAAATGCTTAATTGTTTGTACAATTTTCTTTGATTTGGACCGTCAAAGATGTCAACGGCCTTTTCTTTAAGTGTAGGATTCTATAAGGGAAGGTTAACATTTGTTGCCAAGCGCTAAAGGTATTTTCCCGGACTACTTGACCGATACCGGAGGTTAAACATTGAGCCACAGAGGGTCTCGCACCTCGGGGGATTAGACTGTTAAAATACATAAAAGTTTCTGCAGCCGCCTCATCCTCCGAGCCTTTTCCTTTCTTGCCGTGATGGTATGTTATGTCACCGATTAAATAATATTATGATTGTTATGATTATTATGATTATATACAGGGCCTCCCAAAACCATGCCACACGTGGAGTGATTTTAAAGACAGTTTTAAATGCATTCATACGTTTTTGAAAAATCACCTATGTGAACCGGGAATCGAACCGCTTCATAAACTGCGGTAAGAAGACCTAAAATAGTAGTAGTATGATTTCTTTGAGTTTCATTTACGGAACGTAGTATCCTGTCGCTATATCTCGTATTATTAAAACACGCCATTATTCATCCGGTAACTCGTTTCCTTTTCAAGATTTTGAACGAAACACGTCGCTTTTGAGTAAAACAAAAGGGCTTCGAGTGCGGTCTCACTTGTGTGACTATTGTTGCGGTCGTGTTAACTGCCCGGACCCTTGCTCCTGTAAATATACATTTGTAACAAATCATTCCTTTTTATTGTTTTAACTGAGAATTTTCTCAAGTATACAACGTTCCTGCTCCTGGGAGACTTCAACGCCTGGAGTGAGGCGTGGGGCTCCCGGGAAACCAGGGACAAGGGGAGGCTTCTTGAGGACTGGACCAGAACACGTGGTCTGGAGGTCCTCAACCGGGGGAATGTCGCCACCTTCTGGCGGCGGGGGACCAGCTCGGTCGTGGACGTATCGTTCGCGACCTCTGCCCTCGCCGCCCGTATTACTGGCTGGCACGTGGAGGAGGGTGAGGAGACGCACTCGGACCATCGGTACATCCGATTCGATGTCGTCCCCCCACCTGACCTCCCACAGCCGGTAGAAAATCCCCCGGATCCGCGTTGGGCACTTCACCATCTGGATCGGGAGGCTCTCCTGGAGGCATCCATCGTGCAGGCCTGGATTCCGGCACCGGACCGGCCTGCCGATGTGGATGCCGAGGCGGAGTGGTTCAGGAGAGCCATGTCGCAAATCTGTGATGCGGCGATGCCTAGGGTTACACCCAGACCGGCAAGGAAGCAGGTGTACTGGTGGTCGCCGGAGATTGCACAGCTGCGCGCAGCATGCATCTCCGCCCGCCGCCAGTACACCAGGTTTCGCCGGAGGCATCGCCGCCCAGACGACGCGGCAACCCGAGAGGCGGAGCTTTATCAGGCTTACAGGGAGGCTAAAGGTAATCTCCAGGAGACAATAAAGCGGGCCAAGACGGCGGCCCGCGAGGAGCTCCTGGAGACCCTGCAGCAGAACCCATGGGGGCGCCCGTACCTACAGGTCAGGGAGAAACTCCGACCTAGGGCGCCCCCACTGACCCAGAGTCTCCAGCCGCAGCAGCTGGAGCGGGTCATGGGCTCCCTGTTTCCGACGAGCGCGGAGGAGCACGTCCCTCCGCGCATGGCTCCGTCTCTGCCCGACGCGGATAGCATCAGTGAAGACGACGTACCCGAAGTCAGGGTGGGGGAGCTAGGTGCGGCAGTGCTCCGGCTTAAACGCCGGAAAATCACTGCCCCCGGACCCGACGGCATTCCTGGCCGTGCATGGGTCCTGGCCCTCGAAGAACTCGGGCCTCGACTGATGGGGCTCTTTAGCGCATGCCTCGAAAGGGGCCAGTTTCCCAAGGTGTGGAGGACGGGGAAACTGGTCCTGATTCGTAAGGCGGGGCGGCCGGTGGACTCACCGTCCGGATACCGGCCGATCGTGTTGCTCGACGAGGTGTGTAAGCTCTTTGAGCGAATTATCGCGGAACGCCTCGTCGAGCATCTCTCGACGGTGGGGCCAGACCTGGCGGACAACCAGTACGGTTTCCGTCGGGGACGCTCCACCGTGAGCGCGATCATGCGCGTCAAGAGCCTGACGGAGGAAGCAGTCTCACAGGGCAAGGTGGTGGTGGCGGTGTCTCTAGACATCGCCAACGCGTTCAACACCTTGCCATGGAGCTGCGTTAGGGAGGCGCTCGTGTATCACGAAACGCCTCTCTACCTCCGTCGTATTGTCGGGGCCTATCTCTCGGAGAGGGCCATAGCTTTCCCCAGCTGGCTCGGGCCAGCTCGGCGAGATGTGTCGTGCGGTGTTCCGCAGGGGTCGGTCCTGGGGCCGCTTCTGTGGAACATCGGCTACGACTGGGTGCTGCGGGGTGCGTTGCCTGAGGGCGTCGGCGTAACGTGCTACGCCGACGATACCCTCGTCACGGCGCGGGGTGCAACGTACCAGGAGGCAGCACTCAAGGTCACGACGGGTGTTGCTCAAGTCGTGGGTCGGATACGGCGGCTGGGACTGGAGGTGGCCTTGCACAAGTCCGAGGTTCTGTGTTTTCACAGACCTCGGAACGGTCCACCTGAAGGTTCCAGCATAAATGTGGGAGGCGTTAGCATCGGCATCAAGCCCTCGATGAAGTATCTAGGGATCGTACTTGATAGCCGATGGAACTTCGGACCACATTTCCGAAGTTTGGTCCCCAAGGTGACACAGGCATCGGTCGCGCTTTCGCGACTGATGCCCAACCTAAAGGGACCCAACGCTTCCTGCAGGAGACTGTACCTGGGGATCGTGCGGAGTATGGCCCTATACGGGGCTCCCGTATGGACGGCGCGGTTGACGGCCAACAACTCAACGCTCCTTAACAGACCGTTGAGGACCTTGGCCGTCAAAACAATAAGGGGCTACCGCACGATCTCCGGAGAGGCTGCATGTCTCCTAGCCGGGACCCCTCCATGGGACCTGGAAGCGAGAGCCCTTGCGTCATTGTTCCAATGGCGCAAGGAGGCGCTGGAGCGGGACCACAGGCCTGCGTCTCGAGAAATCGATGACCGGCGGTCCCAACTCCGCCAGGATCTCATGGAGTCATGGAGGGTGCGACTTGAGCAACCCAAGTGGGGTGCCACCATCATCGCGGCGGTGAGACCGATCATGGACGATTGGCTGCAGAGGCAGCATGGTGACCTCACGTATCGTGCGACGCAGATCGTTACCGGGCATGGATGCTTCGGTAGCTATCTGTTTCGCATCCATCGTGAGGTCACACCCCGGTGTCAACACTGCGAGGTTTCCGACGACGACACCGCACTCCACACGTTGGTGGAGTGCTCAGCGTGGGCGAGTCAGCGCCGGGACCTCGTAGTGGGTCTGGGCGTGGATACCCTCTCGCTGGAGACCATGCTTCAAGCCATGGTCTCCAGCGGGAGTAGGTGGAACGCGGCCGTGTCCTTCTGCGAGCAAGTCGTGCTCGCGAAGGAGGCGGCCGAGAGGGAGAGGGAGCGTGCCCTCCCCGCCGAGTTCCGTAGTCAGCGGCGAGGCCGCCGCAGACTCATCTACGCCCAAGACCATTGACCTCCATGATCGGGGCCTGAGGACGGCGGGATCGCCACCCGTCGTCCTTACAGAAGCAGGCTAGAAGGGTTGCGTGCTGCGGGGCCTTTGCCCCATAGCACGCAACCAGATTCACTCATTGACGCGGGATAAAACCCTACCCCAACGACGCGGGATTCTCATCCCGACCCAACCCCCCGCAGAGACCACAGAGGTGGTCAAAGTCCGCCGGGCGCCACTGGAAATACGTTCTGCTTGTAACCAGAGACGCCCGGCAACGGACGTTAAAGCGACCGCGGCCTTGGTCGCGGAACTAAAAAAATGAAGTTTTGATTCCTAACCAAGTTACCGTTTGAAAATAATCCGAAATTCAATGACCATTCTATAAGCTGAACCTGAATTTCAACAGAAGGGATGTTACCTACATACAGTCTCTGCACCCCGGGCAAAGTAAACCCATGTAGTGGTAATAAATCATAAATAAACTTAATCCGGACATGTGGCTAGTATCCAGCGCGAGGTACAACAACAAAGTGGTTGCATCCGACTGTTAATCCACAGCTTATCCGGGCGTAAACAAACTCTATAGCCGAGTGTAAACAAAGGTAAACATTTGTTAATATGTTGGTTCTTCTTGTAAGCAATATCTGTATTCAAAATACAGGATGATCGCCTTGATGGCCTTGATGGCTTTCAGTAACTTTTAAATCTTTATATGAACATCTCATAAGAAGCCTGAAAGTGCGACCATCCGTACGTATTTTATTTAGGCTACCAACGCACCAAACCTTTTGCCATCTGTGCTGGTATGTGCCCTAAGTCACAAAAAGAAGTGAATATTTTTTATATTTTTGACTGAATTGAAGAGATTCTAATTACTTCTACAATCCATACCATTTCAATTTTCGATTCACCTGTACATTGTGCTTCAAAATAACCGTCAGATTATTTAACTCGCTCTACGGGTGCTACGAAGCCTATGTATTCACCTGTACATTGTGCTTCAAAATAACCGTCAGATTATTTAACTCGCTCTACGGGTGCTACGAAGCCTATGTGAATGCGTTACGTACCGTCCAGCTACAACGTAGCTGCTACGACTCGTATTACTTGCTCTAATATTGCACTATGGAATCTACGTCATTACTGCATTAGTCCCAGCGTTCACCGAACGGAAAGAGCATAATTATTCTCAGTTAAATCGTTTAACTGGTTAAAATTGCTTGTTATGTCTTAACTTACGCAGAAACCTTGCCACTGTCATGTACATATTATAATATATGTGGCTTAGCAGATAAAATAATATAGTCTTACCACTTATGAGGAGTGACATGTGTCATACCCTTTTCACAAGCTAAAGGTTCAAAAAGCAAAGTGTACGGTCCGCTTACTAACTTAAGACTTAGATTTTGTTGCAATTTTTCTTTTCGTTCTATCATTAAGTCAAAGTTTGAGCATGAGTATGGTCTTTAACAGAGCCTCGTCTGCATGTCAGCAGGTGCACCGCGTATAGATAAGGATGAATTGGGCTCCGTAGATGTCCTAAGAAATTCAATATCAGTCAACCCACAGAATTAATAATGTACGTCAAAGAAGCTCACAGAAAAATTATTACCATTTGTTGTGACAACGTTACCAGCATTATGGGAACCTTCCCCGTCAGCGGGTCAGAAGATTTTTTACTCGAATTTCTGTAAATAGTTATAGTAAGGTACCTACTGAATATGAATATTGGAAATATGTTAAATAATGAAAAACCGTCAAATACATCATATCGAGTCATTCATTCTCATGCCCTCTGTTTGTTTCGAATAACTTATAGCCTGTCATCATCTACTTTGGTTTCGAAAAGAAATTGATAAATTATGTAATTCCTCCGCGCTTCTGCTGCCCTGGTACGTCTCCTTGAGTTTTCACAATAACCTGCTTGCCATTTGTTAAATGATCTGTAATTTTCTTCACAATAGAATTTTGACAGCTGTTTATTGTGAATAACGTTGAGGAATAAACAAAGATTTATAATTTTAGAAACTACATTCACAAATTATTGGCCAAATTTATTGATGTACCTACATTATTTTAAATATGCTTCTGTCCATCCTTCTTTGAAATACATTGTCACTTCTAAGACGAGTGTTAACTCTTATATATGAGACCAAAAACCTAGGTGTGATGTCCACTACTTTACACAATAGGTTAAGAGTGAAACACGTTGTTTATCAGTAAGAAGGTACATATTCAACAGAGCGTCCGCTTGCCTCGGGAGACAGATTACGAATCCCCGCTGGATGTCTCTGCACACTACGTTTATTGTCTATATCACATTAGGTTTTGATAAAAAAAAACTGATTTTACCATAAAACTGCGACATACCTTACATGTCATATCTACTAAATATGTTTTAATATAAGTATTTATAATTTATAGGTAATATAGGTATAAACATAAACTTGCTTACACAAACGCTTTTTTATTATTATCCGAATAGAGGTGTGGGTGTTTTCTAAATAAGTATAAACGCTCTTTTTAACAGCCTACATCAGTCCAAGGATAACTTGGGCTTGGTTAATGATTAAAATTAGTAATTTGTGAACAACGTTTTATTTAGGTATATTCGTAAACGTACCCACAATTATTACTATCAAAACGTAGCGTATATAAAACTGGCCATAGGTAATAAAACCGGACAAGATTTACTCCGCAATGAATAATAGAGTTATCGCGATAGTTGAGTCGCCAGAAGTTTCAGTTCGGACGTCTCACGGGACAGACAAATTTGCACAAAGTTTATAAGTTTTATGACTCTTGTAAAAACTTTGTTGCAGTTTTAACTGAATTGAGCGGTTGGTTTTTCGTTGTGATTTCTGTAACTCAGTTCGCCCGTTTCAATTCGTTCATTTGGAATCGAGCCATAAGGGAATGCTGTTTTATTTTGGCGCCATACGTGAGATAACATTGTGCTATTGTGTGTTTTACTACAAAGTACTGTTATTATTATTTTTTACCCATGATGGAACCGAGATGGTAAATGCGTTTAGGGCGAGAGGATGTTGGTTTTTGCGCAAATCCATGTTGCTGTTTGTCTCCAAAACTTCTAGTCCGATTTTGATGTAGTTTTTAGTTACGGGTTCTGGTTTGATTGGTGTTTGTACTTAGATGATTATTATGGTGACAACTCAATTTTATCATTTTTAATAATTTTTAAACGTCGTGGGTTTTTCAAAATTTTGTTCAAAATTATTATTAAGATCCGTAGGTAGACGTTTTTTTTGACACCTTGGCCTCAATTGCCTGTCGTCCCAGACGTAATGATGTATTGTTATCATATTGTATTGATAACCATTTCAGACCCATATCTATTCTACCGTTCCTGTCCAAAGTGCTCGAGGCTTGTGTATACAGACAGCTTGCAAGTTTTGGTTTACGTAATAACATTCTTAACCCTCTGCAATCGTGTTTCAGACCCGGTCATAGTACCACGACAGCCTTACTTAAAGTGACTGATGATATAAGGAATGGCGTGGAGAACGGAAATGTCACCATCGTTGTTCTTGTTGATTTTTCCAATGCCTTCAACGTCATCAGTCACAATATCCTCCTGTCAATCCTTTCCCACCTTCAAATCTCATCTGATGCGCTGGGTTGGTTCTCTTCTTATCTTCAAGGACGCCTGCAATCGGTTCGCATTGATGAAAAGTTCTCGAATTGGTGTGATATTGGTGCTGGCGTTCCTCAATGCGGAATACTGTCTCCTCTACTTTTTTCATTATTTATAAATTTCTTAACACACGCACTTCGTAGTGCGTATCATCTGTATGCTGACGATCTTCAATTATATACTCAGGCTAGGGTGGACGGTTTGCCTGTGGCAATCGGCGAGGTTAATCGAAATCTGGAGAACATTAAGGATTGGTCTGAGAGGTTTGGGTTGTCCGTTAATCCGGGCAAGTGCCAGGCCATCATTATCGGATCATCGCGTAGGGTCAATCAGGACCTTATTCTCACGCTCCCGCCCATTTATTACAATGGTATTGTTATACCTATCAGTAGTGACGTGAAGGATTTAGGCTTGCGTATCGACTCAACCCTCAGTTGGAGTGCGCAGGTAGCTTATGTCGGCCAGAGGGTTACAGGGATGTTAAGGTCACTGTATCCTCTGAGAACGCTTTTACCGACCAAGACCAAGATAACGCTTGTGCACACTTTAGTACTTCCTGTCATTGATTATGGTGATGTGTGTTACTTCGACCTGAATGCAGATCTCCTCAATAAACTTGACCGTCTTCTAAACAATTGCATTCGATTCGTTCATAATCTTCGCAAGTTCGATCATGTTTCTGGCTTCCGTTCCGAACTGCAGTGGTTACCCATACGACAGCGGCGTAGCTGTCGTGCACTGATGATACTTTATACCATTTTACATTCTCCTACTACCCCTTCTTACTTGTCTTCCAACGTCCAGTATCTATGCTCTAACCGCAATCGCAACTTGCGCTCGGCTGACAATCAGCTTCTTTTGTGCCCCAGTCACACATCTAGTCTTGTCCACTCTTCGTTCTATGTTCAATCTGTCCTTCTTTGGAACGCCCTTCCTCTAGATATCAGAATGTCCACTAACCGTTATATTTTTAAAATAAATGTTCGTCAGCACTATCTTAACCTACTGACAGAGTCGTCTCAGTAACTTCCTAGTAAGTGGTAGTTATTATTTGTGTATGTGTATGTTTACTGTTCAGTAGGTATATAATGTTATGTATGTGTGGTATGCATATGTATGTGGGTATTCTTATAGTTATGTGTATCTATTTCATATTATTGTTAATGTTATGTGTAGTTTATTTGGGTATATATTTGTGTAAGTAAGTCTTTTAGTATCTATAGTCAGTGTACCTTATACGCACCTACTCAGTCGATTCTCTGCATCACCCTAAGGTTGGCTGGTAGAGAATGCCTTTGGCATTAAGTCCGCCTTTGTACATATTCTTGTGCATAAAGATTAAATAAATAAATAAAATAAATAACCATACCACATGCTTTACTAATAAATAAATCTATGTCTTGGTAGGTTGGAGAAGGAAATCTGTTGAGTTTTCCTTCTCGAACCCAAACACAATTAAATATAATTAAAACACAATTACAAAACCCATTTACCAACCGTTTCAGTCAATTCCCCCAATTTTTGGAGGCGGCCTATGCTCAGCAGTAGGCTTCAAATGTGCTAAGATGGTGCTGATGAGAAATTTATTCCAATGGGTGAAGCCGTCAGTATCAGCTAGTTTCATAACCCAGAGTGAGGGTCGATCTGATTGCTGTCATTTCGAGTGTTTTGTTCGAGTCTCTCCTGAAATAGATTGAATTTATTATTGAGAGGAGCCACTCAGATGTAAATGAGGATATCGACGCGGCGGCTTTGCATTTTTATGCTGATTCAGTTTTTTACCAACCAACAATCCAACTATGACAAAGGGTTGTATAAATATATTTTTGTAGGTATTTAAAAGCAATGAATTTGCTTAAACTGTTCTTCTTATTACGAGTATATTCAGATACATATTTAAAAACTTGTTAAAATATTGCACGTGGTATGTATTCAATGTTATTTGTATCAGTTATCTAGACAGCTCTGCTTAGTTTCAAACTAGCTAGTCCGTTTTGATTTTCTTATAAAATAAAGTTCCTAAAGTTACTTTAATAACATCACCTAGCTATCTGCCAAAGAAAGTCCCATCGAAATCGGTCCAGGCGTTTCAGAGATAAGCCCGAACAAACAGACAAAGAGGACCAGATATTTTCTAAGTGTACTTAAGTTTTTTTAAAGTAGTCAGTTAAGTGTAAGTATTTTTATTTTGTCTCGTGTATAAGTACTTACTTTTATATGAATTTAGTGAAAAGCTGTATAATTTAGAATAACAAAACATTTTTTTTTTTTTTTAATTTATTTATCTGGATAGTTTTATGCGTTTACTGTAAGATGTTAGCATCAATAAACCTATCTATAACAATAGATATGTTTCGTCATATCCCTTTCTAGGTTGGCCACTGTTGCTTGCCAGTTTCTGCCTATCCGGGGGCCCGGCTAAGGCGAAAGATAAACACCGTGGATAGATTTTAGTGGGTAGTCCGGTCCGTTTTTCATCCAAGGACCGGGAGTCTCACACGAAGCCTAATTGAAAAAAAAAACCTTTCCTATATCTCAAGTTCTTCCTATTTCTGTAAATGATGCTTGTATCTCAATTACTTAAAGAATCGTGATAATTGTTTGTGTGTCCGTTTCGGCGTGATGGATGACATGAAGTGACGTCACTGATAGTCGGGTTGTGTTGCGAGTAAGATTATCTGTTCCAATGAATTGATATGTTGTGTACCAACGTAATTTGCTGTTGTAATTTAATGTCGTCATCTCGATTAATACAAGTAATTGAGTTG
>OY748302.1:19642037-19666576 GCA_963556515.1 Nudaria mundana | reverse complement strand
CCTGCGGAGTAAGACAGGCGGTACAGACGAGTTAGTACAGGAGACAACTCAGCTGCGCATTTCCGTAGTACCACCGCCGGAATGCCGTCAGGGCCACTGGCTTTCCGCGTGTCGAGTGATCGCAGCACCGCCCGTACATCGCATTGCCTGAGTACAATGTCAGGCATAGTGTAGCCACAGTTGGCGATGGCGGGGGGCTGCAGGCCACGGTCGTCGACCTGGGAATTAGCCGCAAAGAGGTCTGCGAGCATATCCGCTTTCTCTTGGGCTGTGTGAGCCAGTGTTCCATCTGGGTAACGCAGCGGTGGCAGCGAGGGCGGACAAAAGTTAGATTGCACGGCCTTGGCCAGTTGCCAGTATCCACGGCTGCCCGTGGGATGGGAAGTAAGCTCCTGACCAAGCCGCGCGATGCGCTGGGCATCCGCTCTCTTAAAGGCCCTCTTGCTGGACTTTGTGGCCCGGTTGTACGCTGCTTTGAGGTGGCCCACGTTTGGGTCGCGCACAGCCCGGGCCCTGATCCAGACGCGATATGCCGACTGTTTTTGTCGAACAGCTTTGGCACAATCTCGCCCGAACCAGGGACGGGCTCTGCGGATAATGGCGACATCAGTGAAAGGTATGTAATATTCCATCCCTAAACTGATCTCGCCAGCAATCGCAGAACCGCTATCCGAGGGAGCCTTTCCTACAAAGCAGCGCTGGCTCCAGGGGACGGACGCATAGTAATCGCGTAGACCGTCCCAATCCGCTGACGAGTAGTGCCATAGTCGTCGTAACATTTGTACAGCACGTGCGTGAGGAGCTGATACCTTCATGTCAGCGTGAACAACACAGTGGTCGGAACTACCCAATGGGGCTCCTACCGAAACACTGTACTGGGCTGGGCGACTCGTCAGCAGTAAATCCAGCAGAGCGGGCGCGTGATCTGACCTGTCTGGTATCCGGGTGATCCCGCATACCATCTGGGTCAGACCGTGGGAGAGAGCGAACGCATGGGCGGCCCTACCCGCATTATCAGTCTTGAGGGACCCCAGCCATTCAATGTGATGGCCATTGAAGTCCCCCAGAAATACTAGGTCAGCGTTCGGGAACCGCACCTGCGCTTCATCAGCCGTCTCGCTGAGGTACTGGAAGATGAATTAGGGAAATCAATGGGCCAGTTACTTAGTTCATATTTAGAACAAAATGTTACTAACTATTGTATGCCGGGATTAACTTACTGTAACATTATAAAAAAAATTAAAAATTGTAATTTAAACAGCAACTGTACACTTTTAATTTTGGTGGGAGATAGGGGAAATGCAGACAGAAATGCAATTGTAAACTGTTTAGAATTACTGAGCTTATTAGATGTTAAAAACATTATTTTATTCACACTTCCTTATAGCCGTGGCTTGTCACAGGCCGAAAACAATCTTAGATATAAGCTAAATCAAACAATACATACATTGACATTTCATAATCCAAATAAATTCCATCTGATTGACATTAATATGTATTTAGAAAATAAATTGTTATTGACGGAAGATAAATTCTATTTGAATAGATATTTTAGGAGACAGATAGCATCTTCGCTATCATATTTTATTAGTTATTCAGCCAAAAACTTGGCTAAACAATCTGCTTTTATTGAGCAGAAAAGTGACAATGTTTGTCTTGTGACCTTGGAATCTGTTCCTGAAAAGGGTGACAATAATTTAAACTTAGTTGTAGGACAATAGAGGAAATCCCTAGCAAATTAAATTTAAGGACAAAGGAAAAGTCTATGTTCATGAATATAATTCATCAAAATATTGAAGGCTTTTCTGGCAAAGAGTTAGAACTAGAATTATTTTTAAATGAAAAACGTATCCATGTACTTTGTTTAACTGAACACTGGTTAAAAAAACATGAACTCTTAGTTAATATTGATAATTATAAAATCATTAGTGCGTTTACTAGAGATTCCGCTATAAGAGGTGGGTCTCTCATTTTAATTAATGACAAATTAAAATCAAAAGACCGAAAAGACGTAGTAGCACTCACAAGTGAGCGAAATATTGAACTATCATGTGCAGAGCTAGAACAATATATTATTATTAGCGTCTATAGACCTCCTTCTGGAGATTACTACCTGTTTGAGTCCATTATGGAGGAAGCCTTAAAAAAGGTATGTAAATGTAAGAAGACTATAGTTGTATGTGGCGATTTTAATATTAATATTTTAGAAAACTCTCAGAACGCGCTAAGGTTCCTCAACCTTTTTAAATCTTTTAACTTACAAAATCTTTTTTGTGAACCAACACGCACCACAGCCACATCAGCTACCTGCTTAGATAATATTTTTTCTAACAGCGATGTAGATGAGAAATCTATAATACATTTTGTAAATTCAGATCATGCAGGTCAGTTAGCTAGATTTAAGTTCCAACATGTTCCATTATCAAAAAATATTGTTTGTAGACCAATCACAACTTATAGATTAGAAAAATTTAAAGAAAACATTAAGAATAAAGTACCTCTTTTGGAGTTGAATAATGATAAACACCCGAATGATCATTACGGAGATTTGTTCGGAGTAATCAAATACGAATGTGATAACATTTTCACTAAAAAAACAATAAATGTAAATCAATTTAAAATAAAATTTAGTGATTGGGCTACGCCTGGAATCTATAAAAGTAGAAGGAAATTATATGAATTATACGAGACAAAGGCATCTACTAATGAGCCACAAGTAATTGAACAGATTAAAAAGTACTCCAAACTATTCAAAAAAGTATGTTCAACAGCTAAATCTAATTATATACGGGCTAAAATTGAAAAATCTGATAATAAAACGAAGGCAATATGGAATGTTATTAACAAAGAAACTTGTAAAGCAAAGTCACGTGATCGATCCTTCGAGTTAAAAATAGATGATAAACATATTAAAACTGATTCTGAAGTGGCCAATGCATTTGAATCTTTCTTCACAAATGTTCCAATCACCACTACAAATAAGTTAAATTCGTCAAAAAACGTAGCCAATTCTCTTCTTAAATCTAGTGTTGATAAATGTAGAATTAACTTTGATTTTCAGTATATTGACTCTGTCACTATACTTAAAACTTTTAAACAACTAAATATAAAAAATACCGAGGATCTTTGGGGCATTTCAACTAATATAATAAAATCAATAGTGCCCGCTATAGCACCTCACCTTGCATTCATATTCAATAAATGTATAGATGAAAATCAGTTTCCTCATCTTATGAAGTACAGTAAAATCAATCCTTTATTTAAAGCAGGAGACAAAAGTGATCCTTCAAATTTTCGACCTATTTCCATACTCCCATCACTCAGTAAAATTTTTGAAAAAATAATATTTAATCAATTGCTTTCACATTTTACAGACAATAAGTTACTTCATAACAAACAGTTTGGTTTCACTAAAGGCAGGAACACAACGGATGCAGGAGTTGCACTTGTGAAACATATATTTGATGCTTGGGAGGAAAAGCAGGATGCTATTGGTATATTTTGTGATCTATCAAAAGCTTTTGATTGTGTTGATCATGGGACTTTGCTACTAAAATTAGGTTATTATGGTGTTTCGAACAGCTCACTTGGCTTACTCGAGTCTTACCTCACTGGTAGAGTACAAAAAGTAAACATTAATGGCACCGACTCTTCTGGCGCCTCATTAGTCATGGGAGTACCCCAGGGCTCTATATTAGGACCCCTTTTATTCTTAATATACGTAAACGATCTTCCTTATTTCACTAAAAATCTTTGTGAGATAGTATTATTTGCTGATGACACATCATTAATTTTTAAAAGTGATAGACAAAAAGTAGCACTTGACGATGTAAATAATACCCTTTCGGAAATATTGCATTGGTTCACAAGTAACAACTTGCTGCTCAATGCGAAGAAAACAAAATGTGTAAAATTTACTATGCCCAATGTTAGACAGGTGGATACTCATATTACTATGAATAATGAATTAGTTCAAATAGTCAATACCACAGTTTTTCTTGGGATAACTCTAGATAGTAAACTACAATGGGGTCTTCATATCACAGCCTTGGCAGGAAGACTTAGCTCAGCTGCCTATGCGGTTAGAAAGATAAGGTCTCTGACTGACGAAAAAACGGCACGATTAGTTTATTTTAGCTACTTTCATAGCGTTATGTCATATGGTCTGCTGCTGTGGGGCTCAGCTGCCGATATTGAGACAATATTCATATTACAGAAACGAGCTATACGAGCAATCTATAGACTCGGACCCCGTGACTCGCTGAAAGAATTATTTAAAGAAATTAATATTTTAACAGTTGCTTCTCAATATGTTTACGACAACATCTTATATGTACGGAAGAACATAGATCTATTCAAAAAAAATTCCGATAACCATAATTTTAATACAAGAAATAAAAATAAATTGGCAATGACAAAAATTAGACTTCATAAAGTTGGTAATTCGTTTGTTGGCAAATGTATAAAAATTTATAATAAAATTCCTCAGGATTTGGTTGACATGCCTCTTAATAAGTTTAAAATAGTAGTTAAAAAATGTTTGATGATGAAAGGCTACTATAATGTAGACGAATATCTTAATGATAAAAATGCATGGTCACCCTAATCTTCTGTTGTTGGCCACTCGTATAATACAATAGAAACTAATTGTAACAATGTAAACAAAACAATATTAAAAAAGAAAATGGATAATCTACCTGAGTTTCTTGCTGGTCTCTTCTCAGGAGAACCAAATTACCGAACCAGCGAAAGAATCATTTTCTAATGGTTATTTATGTACTTACTTAATTTAGTATTTTTATAATATTACTTGACAAAATTGTAAAATTTTGACATTCATATGTGCTCTTTATGTGCCTAAACTGAATAAATGAAATTGATTCTTTGATTCTTTGATTCTTTGCTTTGTTGTCTCAGAATCCCCTGTGTGGGATCGGTAGACGCACACATAGATCTGGCTCATAGAGCCATGGTCTACGTGCAGCCAAAGGACAGAATTGGAGTGGTTCTCTAGGCAGCGCAACCGGCGGCAGCAAACATCCGCCCTAACGAACACGCACACCCCGGCTTTGTCTCGAAATTGTTCCTCGATGACATAGCCGGGGTAACACAGGTAAGACGTGTCGTCAGGGCGGCGTATTTGTGTCTCCGTGAGGAACATCACAGCGGGTCGTGCCGTCTCAAGGTGATGGTGGACGGCATCGAGGTTCGCATGGAGTCCACGGACGTTAGTGAACTCTACCTCGAAAAGTGAAGTCGTGGGGTTTCCTAGGGCCGCTGTGTAACGTTTACTTTTTTTTTGTTGCACTGCCATTGTAGATTTTGAAGACGAAGAAGCGTGAAGACAGGGCGACATCTGGTGCAGCAGTAAGTGACAAAGCGCAGGGGCTAGCTTTGTCTAGAACCGTGTGGTTAGGTCGGAGCCGACTCGCCGAACGGAAGGGCTCCCAAACCCCCCTGATGCAAGGCCGCCGCTACCCCACACCAGTTACCACCCGGAGCGGCGATCCCACATCAGGATTATGCGCAACATGTGGGGCAGCCTCCTGCTGTGGTTGGTCCCAGGCGGGCCCCATGACTGTGTTGCGGGCGGCCGCGGCAACGCCGTTGCTAAGGGTCTCCCTGGCCGGCGAATCGACCCACACCACCCACACTAGACTCCGTTTCGCCCCCACTGGTCCCATGCCTGCTGCACCATACATCGCCCCGGGCCCGGCGGTGCAGCTGCTGAACCCCTAACGCAACTCAGCCTGGGCTGGGTTACTTGGGGGGCTTTAGCACAGCTGCACGGTGGTACCCCCCCGGACCAACACTGTTGTACCACCTGGTACCCATGTAGGGGCCGAAGCCACTCCATAGGTACCATAAATTAACGAGCCTCGTCCGTTGATCAGCAGGTGCGCCACTAGCAGGTGAGGTCGCTGGGGCCCTAAAGATGTTGGTAGAGCCCCTTTGCACCCAAGAGCCCCTTTGCACCCAAAAATTGTTATTAAATTTATTGGGCCATTTTGGACATAACCTATTATAAATGTGCCCGGTGACGGCAATAGGCTTGCCTCCTATTACGTGGGACTAAAAATACTGGCAAGTTGTGGGTGTGTAATGCACGCCTATATCCCCGAAGGGGTAGGCAGAGGGCCTACCCCTTCGGGATATAGGCGTGATATGTATGTGTGTGTGTGGAGTCACGTTATTTATTTGTGCCCTTAGCGGTGGAGACCTTGGGCAGGACGTAGAATTAGGGAGAGGTCCGGTGACACTCGCTCTTGGGATTTTCCTGGTGCAAAGATTGTTTAATTGTTTATTTTTGTATTTTTAACATTTAATATGTATTATGAAATAAAAGATTGACCATAAAAAATATATAATATTAGTATAGATATTACCTTCATATAGATTTATGGTTAATCAGAATTATTAATCACAATATTAGTTTAAGGTTGAAATTACAAGGCGCTACTCGTATAAAAGATAAAGATAAAGATGTACCTATTTATTTGTTAAACATGTGTTATGTGTATAAATAACAAATACCAACATACATACCAATAACAACAGCTTAGCCAAAAAATATGGCATATTAATATAATAAGTAGTTTTTTGATTATTACAGATATAGTTAATTAAATGTCAGCAATATAATATAGTATTAAATGTCAGGTACACAATTAAAATTAAACAACAAAAAAAGAGAATTTTGAAAATGTGGTAATAATTACTTTATATGAAACCACATAGTTGTCCGAAGTTTTGACGCTATCTCAATTCTCAATATTACAATTCCTCATGTTAACATTTCATTTAAAACATTCGGTACAACATTCATTTTACCACAGAATTCCGCTCAAAGAATTACATGAAACTTATAATGGAATAAAGCACTTTAATCTGAAACTTCTCAGTCGTATTCCGTATTATTCTTTCTTATTCTTGTTTTACAAAATAAGTTCTTATAATGAGGTAATAAGGTATGTTTTGATATGTGCCGTGTAGTCCTTAACAAGGGATCTTGAAGACACAGCGATTGCACTCGTCGGTTGAGGCGACTGCTCGCCTTGTCCATAGTCCGTGAGCCTTTTAGTCAAATGTAGCCAATGTAAGGTATTTTATAATTAATTTTTTTATGAAATAAATAAGTAAAATATCTGAGCGTCTATTGAGAAAGTATAAAAGTCCAAATTTTGCGAAATCTTGTTAATTTTAGAATACTTCTGTAAAAGTTATAAAAATAAAGAATTTGTCTAGCGTAAATACGAATAGTAATAGCGAATTTAACAAAAATATCATAAAAACAGGCCAAGTGCGAGTCGGACTCACGCACAAAGGGTTCCGTACCAAAAATAAAAAATCACGTTTGTTGATTATGGGAGCCACCTTAAATATTTAATATATTCTGTTTTTTATAGTCTGATTTGTTGTTATAGTTGCAATAGAAATACATCATCTGGGAAAATTACAACTTTCTTACTATCACTGTTCATGAGATATAGCGCAAGACAGACGGACGGACAGCGAAGTCTCAGTAATAAGGTTTCCGTTTTACCCTTTAGGTACGGAACCCTAAAAACTAGTGTTTAAGTACATTTTCACTTTTTTGTTATTTTTAATTTAAATCGATTTCAGAAAAGGAGGTGGTTCTGAAATCGCCTGTATCTTTGTTTTCATATCTTTCGACTGGGTTAATCGATTTTGAAATTCTTTTTTGACCCATTTTAAATTGGTTGCGCAACAAATGTGCGCCAACAATGCGTTTCAACAAAAAAATGCGCTTTAAAGTTGAATATCACGCAAACGGGTACTTAAATCAAAAAATTGTCCATAGTCTCTCAATGTTTTCGTCATCATACCTATAAACTATTCCGCGCGTGCAATCACGAGCATCAATAATGTTCAATATAGAGCATCCATATGTATGAAATACAGGCAAAGCACTCAAGTCTGAGATGCGCTGCAAACGTGCAAACTTTACGTCGCATACAGTAAAGTACACTACAATACAGTTTCAAAGCAACACCACGACCGTGTGCTTGATACAACCCAACAAATATTGAATCTGTTCCATAAATAAGGTTTGTGGGCTCGTCGGGGTTGAGTTCTATTTCCTCTATACATGTAAACGGTTTTAATAATCAAAGTGGGTTTTCGCAAACTTATATGATTAAATTTGCTCCCCGTCTCTCTATAAAATATAATAGACTAGCTGATTATCGCCGCTTCGATTCTCGTTCCCATTTCTCACAGGGACACATTATGGAGCCTATTGAATGGGAATAAACAATCAAATCTTTCCTCTTAATAGTATTCGAGATTAGAGGGTTCGTAGCGGCACGTGTGGTATTTTACTCGAGTGTTAAAATTATAGCCTAGGGAGTCAGATACCTAAGAGTCTTTGAGTGGCGACCGTGTACTGGGAGACGCAGCGTGGTTAGCCCTGTCACAAAGTGGATTGACGACATCCTAAAGGTCGCGGGAGGCCAGTGGATGCGGGAAGCGTCCAATGGCCTCAAGCGACAGCATTGGGCCTCAATCGGCTAAAGTTACATTCCAACAGTGAAAGAACTTTGGATGTCAAGTTTAGCAATTTGGACTTAGTTTTCTCTAAACCATTGCAAATTAGTGCAAAATTTTGACAACCAACTCGGGCTAACTTAAGCACTTGGGTAAGTTATGGTTGAAAACACTTACTTAACGTGTAGCCTTTAGTTTTCGGGATATTTACCATTGTAGATTTTCCTATATTTCGGCACTATTAGAAGCTCCTCAAGAAGATCACGGAGCAACTTACACTCTTAGACAAACTTAGTCAGTAATACGAGCATAGTTTAAATACCTACTTTCTAAATAAAAGAAGCAGAGGTTTATTTACAAAACAAAGGTAATCCTACACAATTACTTTGAGCGAGCATTATTGTGAGTGAACGCTTTGACTCGACCGAGCGTACAGCCAGCACAGCGCTATTGGCGCTATTGTTGCACTATAAGTACCAACGTTTTTTCAACACTTAGATTGTTCTCGCAACGTGCTGAAACTTTACAGCTCACTGTTTGCTGTCTATAGGTCTCTGATCGATCATCTTTCGAGTATTTTTTCCTATTATTCAATGAACAAATGTCATACAGAAAAGTTACTACTATTTCACAGAGTTAACTCTATTTACGACAAAACAGAGCTGAGGGACAGGACCATACATATCGTAACGCAGTATAAAACAAAGTCGCTTCCATCCCTATGTATGCCTAAATCCTTAAAACTACGCTACGAATTTTAATGCGCTTTTCACCAGTGGATAGAGTGGTTCTCGAGAAAGGTTTTTGTGTATTATTTGTCAAGTTGGCGAAACCGTTACGTACGTAACGTATACGTTTGTCTAGCCAAAACTCGAGAATGTTTTGACAAAGGTTAATTTTGATAGTATGTATTAATAGAATTTGTCACATTATTGCTGTACAACAACACAATGTGTTTTTAGTTACTTATGAGAATGGAGCTTCTATACTTATTGCTTTTTATCAGCCAATGCACAAATTATGACTAGTTGACCGACCTACGGTTCACTCGAGCATTTATTGGAGACGTTTTTCTTGTAAAAATAAAAATTCCTAGCTACCGGAAATATGCTTGTCAGACCAACAAAATTACTGGCGGAAAGTGGCCTATCCTTTTGTATATAAAAAATCTGAACTAGTTCTCATAAAGCTGATACTAAATACCGATCCGTATGTCGTGTAATCTTTTTAATTTTGTAAGTAGGGTGTTAACGATATAAATAAAATATTCATTCGAGCCACTGTATTATTTATTACAAAAGCCCTTAATACAATATAGGGGAACTGAAGGTCCCCTCTCACCAAATATTAATAATTATTAATCTACTTTTACTCTAGGATACAATTAAAGTCTATCCTAGATACTATATTATATTTTAATACAGGGTAATAGGTTGGTGCGCTTGGTCAGTAACGATAGATTTATTTTTAGAAAGATACTGTGGTAATTAAGTGTAAGATTTCCTAGGATACTTCCCGGGGAGGTCCGCCACTCCTGCTGGCCAGCAGACACCGTCTCTGTTCCGGTCTCTGCCCGCCACATGCAGAAGGAAACTGGCTTTACACCCAGGCAGAAGGGTAATACCGTAAACCTCCTGGACTAGGAGTTAAAAACATATTCGATGCATCATAGCCACGGGATGAACGCCTACCACAGTACATATTATATGCACTTACCTTTTGGAGGCGAATATCCAAGCTTCACCCGAGTTTCGGTGAATTATTTAATATCGTGCAGGGCCCAAGTTAATCCTGGCAAGATCAGGCAAAGATTCCTGTTTAAATTTAGTAAGACAACACCAGACGCAACACGTGTGCATTCAAACTCAAACCCGTAATAAATGAGAAACCACTGTAAAATTATACAGCACACACGACAGCAACAAGACTTTCGTCAAAACTCACCAAACGTTGAAATAAATTACAATAACTTAAATTGTAATATAAGTAATGCGGACATATGTAGTCTGCTTGTAAAAATGGACGTCTCACAAGTCACGTGGAAATCACGCCATCCACAGCGCCCAATCACAAGAGAGCTAGTGTTGTCGCTATATTATCCCAATTTCAACCGGAATTAATACCACTACAAAAATACAACATTACAGTCGTCATAAACTGCTCCAAAGCTCAGAATCAACAGAATTGTAATTTTTCCTGCTTCGGTGGCGTGGTTGGTACTCGTAGTGCATCGAATCAAATATTTGTGTGATGCACAAATGTTTGTTTTGGAGTTTGGGTACTTTCTATGTATATTATGTATGTATTTAGAAATATATACGTATATTTATCAGTTGTCTAGATCCCATAGCACAAGCTTAGTTTGGGCTAGATGACGTTGTGTGAGAATGTCCAAAATATTTATTATTATTTTGTTTAATAGTTGCGTGGATATACACTTGTATAGTTGTAGGCGGTTTGACCATTTCCTTGGATTTTACCAAATGTAATTGATGTCGACTGTATTTATTTTTTGACGTAGCAGATCCCCAGGCTTCTTTTAAATGTTATTTTCCTTATAAGAACATCAAAGGCACAAAGTGTCAATGTCAACCGTCGGCCCTTCATGAGGGTTTTGCTTTCACGGTCCAAAGCGTCCTTTGTTTTCGATGTTCACTAATGTGGAGGGCGTCGATTGTAGCTCCTACTGCTGCCTGCGTCGCGTCGTCTGTAGATAATGGCTTATTTATCTATATATATAAAAATGAATCCCTATTTCCCTTAGTCACGACATCACGCGTGAACGGCTGGACCGATTTGTCTAATTTGGGTCTTAAATTATTCGTGGAGGTTCAGGGAAGGTTTATAAGCAAAATTTCAGGCGGTACGAAGTTCGCCGGGACCACTAGTTTATTATAAAAATGTAGCGTGGAGATAACTACTTACCAGTGGTTTTAGATGTAAAGTTTTTTGGGAAAATATGTGGGTCTGATTAATATAAAGGCACAAAATAATTAATGGTACAGGTAATAGGAAGCAACTATTGCTTTTCAATATAAATAGTAATAACGAAAGATCTTAAACCAGCCTCGGTTCCTATTCACGACATTGCTAAACACCAACTGAGATGCAAAACCCTCAGCCGAAAACGTAATTACCGCGGTTTATGGAGACGTCACGAAACTACAAGTTAATATGTACCGTCTTTGTACCTCCTTTCTTTCAATTTAAATGTCAATTGTCCAAAAAAATGTGGAACGCTTCACGATTTTGCGTGTCATCCTTGCGCAGGGGCCATGCTAATCTTCTCTGTATCGTTCCAATTTTAGTATATGTACTGCCGAAGCAAGTACATTTGTTTATAATTTGAACTTGTATATATGCCAGTTGTACTAGAAAATTTCAATAGCGCCATTCAGGATGTTGGTCTTTTGTATGGGAATGCCCTAAAGTTGAGTACAGCGCCATCTGTTGTACAACAAAATTACTATCTGCAGTTTGTGTCCGTACCTGCGTCTGTTTAATTATGGCTAGACTTATGCAAGTTCCTGTTGTTGTGATTTGAATAATTTACGTTTCATAACTGCTATGATTGATGGTTAAATAATTGTAACTCTGCTTTGTAGTTTTTGGTAAATGAATCAGGAAGTTATACATACAACTGTGTTATTGTTATATTCTTGTAAGAATAGGAAACACTTTAAGTAGGTACCTACTTAATTACTGATCATTTACCTAAGTATAATATCAATAATCAATCAATAGACACATTATAACGCCTATCTCCCCGAGGGGTTAGGCGGTATTAATTGTTAGCCAAATCTGTAACCTGTTTGCTACATACTTCGATGGTCAACTTATTATTCAGAAGAGGGTTATCTTGATAACATCTTTATTACGGGCTGACGCCTGTCTATTTATGTTTACCTGGTAGCAGGGTGGTGGCGGGTGACGTAACTGTTGTGTTCAAAAAGCAGTTTGATGAGATTAATGATGTCATCGGGGGAAATGTCACACTACAAAACGTGCCGGTCGATATACCCTTATGCGAACAATTTCTCTCTGTGCACACATTGCTAGTAAAAGAATGTATGTTAGATAGGTTTACGTAGGTTAACGGGGATTGTTAGATTAATTCCATACTCACGCGGTTTGTTTCTCATAGAATATCAAAAAAATCTATAAATAGCTTGGTAAGTAAAGTTGCGTAACTTGAACCGTATATACGCAGCGTACCTATCACAAGTTGTCAAAAGACCAAATTGTCCCCCCAATAGTTTTTTTCCAATTGGTCGAATTGTGACAGCTTTCCTAGATGTCTTGTATCATTTATACCTACTTAATTTTTTATTCATGGTAAGAGACCAAACAAATAACCTTGTACAATAATTATTATAAAATAATGGAGAGGCTAGTTTGTGCATCCGGCACTATTATTCTAAGTTGTTTAGCACTGCCATTTTATTAATATTCCAAATCTGAAATCCCAGATGACATTGTGTAAATTCGACCGAAAAGTAATAAAATGTAAAGTCAAGCTGTAGACGTGTATCTCATGCCTTATGTATGCCTGGTACCTGCGGGCGTGAGAGTCGTGAAGCCAACTGCACACACACACTGTGAATTTTTCAGCACTCGCTCAACTCTCGCAAAGTTTTGAATACGTAATATCATATCAGCACAACATAAATATTCAACAATTGAGGTAAATAACCGCTGTCTTCGTGGTGATTATCTCTTAGTCGTAAAAGAAATGTTCCGGGCCTGATTGGACTAAGATACGAGCTTATTCATATCATGAAAGGGCCATGTCATGTCACAATAAATTAATTAGCTCTTTGTTAAACATTATTTACTACATTATTACTTGTTTTTCAGTAAATGTTTAAAAGCCCAATTTTTTACGTCATTGTTAGTTTGTTTGAGAGTTTTTAGATACTATTTCGTTTAAATAAATAAATCTAACTACTTTGCAATATTCCGCCACATGCAAATTACCCAAATCTCGTATTTATTCATGCACATAACCGCCCTCCAAACCCACTTAAAATTAGGCCGAAAGAATAGAAAAATTATTTTGAAAATAGAATAAGTATGAGAGTTGTGTTATCGTGCAAAAAATAATAAAAAACATCGACACGTGTTTCGCCCCCAAACAGGGGCATCATCAGATGTCGATGGCTCGGCGCACGGCGACCGAATGAGCCACACAACACTATTTCGTTTGTACGTGTATTGTTCTTCAGACGTGACACAGTCATAGGAATTTCTTTTTGGTTTTACTGATGAGAATAAAATAGTTCGTCGTTTTCAGTTAATCCTTTCTTTTATTCCTTCGGGCAATCCCCTGCCAACCCGTTCGGGGAAAATGGCGTTATCTTTACTCCCTATGTATTCCTTCAGTTAATTCAATTTTAATGAAACAATATTGGAACTATTTACATAAGCTCCATTAAATTCGATTTCCGTCTTTTGGCCAATTTCTCAAAACATTTCCATTCGATATCCAAAACGTCTTGATCCGCAATGCGATCTTCATTCATACATTTCAATACATCTTTCCTTAAAATAACGTAATAGTAGACACTACAGAACCGCTTGAATCAAATCAAGCTTTCCATTTCCTTCTTGACCCGAATCGTTCTCGTACGAGGATAGTTAATAGAGTATATAAGCGAAGGACACAAATATCGGTTTGATTCCAACCGGTCGTTTGTTCAGATCAAAAGGGCTTCCCCATAAATAATTTATCGTGTGACGCGGAGCATATAACAAGAAGTATATGGGGTTGAGACGTGGCTGAGCTGCCGCTATGTTACCCTGGTACTTTATTTATCAAATTTTGTATAGACTTGAAGCACAGTTCAAAGTCTATGGTTACAAAATCTGTTTGTTGTATTTAATTGTAATTGTAGTTTATAAATATTACTGTTTAAGACCAGGAATTTGATTGAATTGCGTACCCCAATATTACCCAATAATAATTCAGAGCAATAGCTCGTCTCTGGATCTCTCGAATTTCGGATGCTTAATAATGATTTCTGGGTTTAAACAACCATATTTGCACAACGGTACATCAATCAAAAGATAGAGAAAAAATATATTATTAAATCAATTTATACTTTATGGGACCACAAAATGGCTATAGGTATGTAGCACAAAGAAGCAGGCTGTTTAATAAACACCCCTTTACCCGGGACGGAGCCTTTCTTAACATAACAAAACAGAGTGCCCAAACACATCAAATATAATATACATTTGGTGTATTTGGGGCATTTTGAGGGGTTAAAAATAAATTGTTGCATTACGTAACGTTCAAGATTTTCCTTAAATATTTTATATTCTCACAAACTATCACTTCTTCATCTCCGAAGAGTTAGACAGAGGTGTTTGAAACGCCCACATTTTGTCACTATACTTTTAGTCCCTCATAATAGGGGGCAAGTTATTGCTGTTCTCGGGAACCTATGGACTAATTTGCCAGTTTCCCTGTGTCTGTCACCAGCACAGCGTGCAAGTGAGGAAATATTAATAAGGCCCTGTACCACCCGTAAGTAATTAGGTATTTAGTGACTGGTAAACAAATTTCGCTGATTAGCTACGGGGCTGTTGGGTAATAAATGTACCTACCTGGTTATCTGGTAATGTAATAATTACGATATTTGATTCCTCAACTTTCCACGTGTTCTCAACAATAATAATATTACGATTTCGGAAGCAGTTAAAAAGTGAATTTATTACCACGTAGCCTCGGCACCCCGAGAGGAGTTTGTATTTTATGGACTGTAAAAAAGTTATTTCATTATCTTCACACTGAGACGTAACATTGTTTACTCTTCGCTCTACGTACAGTCACCTACCGGAGGAGTAGACAGGGGTCTATTGAGACACCCACATTTCATCAGCCTTTCGACCAACTTTTCTTCAACCCACGTAATATTGGCGAGAATTTTATCGTATCTTTGTACCAAATCTATTTGATCCAGCATACCATCAAATTGGCCCTTCATTAGATGGTACAGCGCCATCTGTCAAAGTATGTACGTCACCGACAAGACTTGGGATAAAACGTAACCTCTGAAAATGCGGGATAACACCCGGCAGCTCCTTGACTGAGGCCAAAGACCGTCGGCGCCCTGGCGTATCCGGGACGCCCGGCCATGGAGATTAAAGCGGACGTAAAAATCGGCCAAGTGCGAGTCGAACGCAGAAAGGGTTCCGTACCAAAACGGCATGGGAGCCCCCTTAAATATTTATAATATTCTGTTTTTTAGTATTTGTTGTTATAGCTGAAACAGAAATACATCATCTGTAAACATTTCAATTCTTCATCACGGTTTATGAGATACAGCTCAAGACAGATGGACGGTGAAGTCTCAGTAATATGGTTCCCGTTTTACCCTTTGGGTACGGAACCCCAAAAAGGTGATGTGTTTGGATAGTCGTCTATCCCATTATTTGTTAACCGATAGTATTGACTCGTTACATGTTTATCATTCTGCCTCTACCCGCCGCCGCTAACCGCTAACGAGGACTCATTACAGCACCCCTCGCCCGGGTGTCGAACTGACGACTTTGTAACTAGTGATAAATTGTCTTATAGTCTTGTAACCATTAGACGAACGAGCACTGATTGTTTCATGATTTCAGCCATTTGTTTTGTGTTAATTATTGAGTTAAGGAGTCCTTCCAACGCGGTGTACCTGCTGATAGGCGGACGAGGCACTGGAAAGAAAACTCGGCAAACGGCAACTTATGGTTCGCCCCTATTACATGGACTAACAGTGACTGGCGAGATGTAGGTGGGATGAGCGCCTCTGTCTATCCCTTCAGGGATAGTGGCGTGATTTTGTGTTTGATAATTATCTATACTACTATTATAAAGAGGAAAGATTTGTATTTTTGTTTGTAATGAATGTACTCAAAAACTACTGTGCCGATATCAAAAATTCTTTCACCATTGGAAAGCTACATTCACCCTGAGTAACATAGGCTACTTTTTATCCCGGTATTGTGTTCCCACGGGAACCGGGAAATCACGCGGGCGGAGCTGCGGCGATCAGCTAGTCGTAGGTATACTTACTAATATTTTTTGACTGTGCCTATTTGTGGAATGGTTAATCCGTTTTATGGCCGGGCGCCACTGGAAATACCTCCTGGTGCGTACCAGAGACGCCCGCAGCAATGGACATAGAAGGGGCCGCGGTCTCGCGGATTTTAAAAAAAGCTAGCATTCCCGTCAACCATTCTAGCTAAGCTAAAAGTGTTCGTGTTAGGAGTGGGTTCCTGTAAGTAGTGTGGTGACCGCGGATCGAACTTACGTCGTCGACACGCATAAGTTTCCTTTAACTGTCTAACCACTAATCATTATATTTATCTACTAGCGACCCGCCCATGCTTCGCACGGGTGCAATGTAGACTATGTAGCATGTCAGTCTTAAAATTCAAATATCTCAATGCAAATATTTGTATGCTTTGCATTGGTTGAATGATTGTCTTTATCTGTGTTAGAATGATTGTCTTTATCTGTGGTATTAGAATTGTGGAATTAGATTCGTCTTTGAATTTCAATGCCAAACAATTTCAATCACTACTGACATGCTATCCATTGATACTATCGATCTTCCTTGTAAGGAATCGATGGATCGTAATTCATGGCAGAATTTTCTTTATTTACCCACGAATTAGTTCTGGCTCTCTGTAATCGATGCCTACCCCTATCCTGGCTGAGGCGAGCCTCAAGCTTGGCAGACGATTCTCTGGCTCTCCGAACACTAAACTTTCCCGATCTTGGCTGCAGCGAGCCTCACGCTCAACTGAGGATTCTCTTACTCCTTCAGCTCTATATCTAGCCCGAAGCTGGCTGAGCCGAGCCTCACATTCCCTTGACGAATCTTCGTCTCTAGCTGAACGTGCTCTTTGGGCATTCCCTGTACTACGACCTATGTTTTTCTGAACGACGACGTCTTTCAGATATGACTTTATACCTATCCTATTCAGTTCTTTTTTGAACTTAAATACCTACATTACTTTAAACCGCTTTTTGGCTATAATTCTATTGTTTTATTCTAATTCCTATCCAACCACGGTATATATAATTTCGAAAAAAAATGTCGAATGAATTGAATGAATGAAAATTAATTTTTAATGAAAAAGCCTATAATATTACCTATTAATCTGTAATATCTTCGAAAATATTCATTTAAATTACATGCTGTAAAGGGCCATATTGATCTATATTAAAAGCAAAATGTATTTAAGGTACTTAATTGGATAAGGATTTATGCTATATTGCTTAAAATCTCTGTGTGTTCACTGCCGTCTTTGGCTACAGCCCGGGTGCGTCGCCGCGCTCGTATTTTTTTCCACCACGAGATATCTCTTAAGTCATTCGTCCAAATTATATGGTTTGAATGGCAATTTTGGTCTACATTAAATGCACAACGTATGTAAAGTATTCAATTAGATAAGGAATAATACTGCATTGGTAAAAATAGCTTGGCAAATGACACATAATTTTTTTGTCATTTATAAAAGATAAAAATGGTTACTGTGAGTTATCCTTAAGAGATAGTTATATGCTATCGCGGACTTTTTTGTAGACCTTTCTATGGTGTACATACTGTAGTACATTATTTTGATCTGTCTCGTAAGGTTTCGTCAGCGTTTGCAATGAGGGACCTCGTAGTGGGTCTGGGCGTGGATATCCTCTCCCTGGAAACCATGCTCCAAGCCATGGTCTCCAGCGCGAGTAGGTGAAACGCGGCCGTGTCTTTCTGCGAGCAAGTCATGCTCGCGAAGGAGGCGGCCGAGAGGGAGAAGGAGCGTACCCTCCCCGCCGAGATCCGTGGTCAGCGGCGAGTCCGCTGCAGACTCATCTACGCCCAAGACCATCGACCTCCATGATCGGGGCCTGAGGGCGGCGGAATCGCCACCCGCCGTCCTTAGAGAAGCAGGCTAGAAGGGTTGCGTGCTGCGGGGCCTTTGCCCCATAGCACGCAACCAGATTCACTCACTAACGCGGGATAAAACCCAACCGCAACGACGCGGGATCCTCATCCCGACCAAACCACCGCAGATACCACAGTGGTGGTCAAAGTCCGCCGGGCGCCACTGGAAATACCTGTTTGTAACCAGAGACGCCCGGCAACGGACGTTAGAGTAGCCGCAGCCGTAGGTCGGGGAATTAAAAAAAAAAAAAAAAAGCGTTTGCACTGAAAGCGCAAAAAGATGTGTTTATTTACGGCATTACATTAGAAACCTCTAAAATAATCGGTATTACTCTAGTATATAATACATGTATCATACATTAAAACCTTTCTGTTGAATCACTCTATCTATTAAAAAAAAACCGCATCATTTTGATGCGGTTTTTGGAGTTTACTCCTTAAGAATCGATTTTCATATATAAGGCGCCCGGTATGAGAAAAATCCGAGGGGTAAAACCTACTAACAAGTAACGAAAACGTGTCACGTTTTTGGTGCGCACCTCTAGTGCGCAACTTTCTAATTTGTTATGGTTAGATACTCGTACTTAAGGAGTAAACTCCAGTCGTGCGTCGGAGCTGACACACACACTTTTTTTTTTTAATAGATAGATGCGTAGTTTTAAAGATCTAAGCATACATAGGGACAGACAGACAGGAAAAGCGACTTTGTTTTGTACTATGTATGTATAGATAAGTTATATTATAAGTATGTACTTAAATATTATGAGAAAAGTAATCCGAATTCTGGTCCCTCTTTTTCGAAGTAGGTTAATAAAGACAATCCGTCGTTCATTAAGTAATTTGATTGGTGTGTTATACATTATTCAGTGAACAGTCCAAATGTTTCGGTATGGCGGTCACAGCGCCGCCACCCGTCGTCTGTATGAAGCTTTTAGCCTAATTACCAAATAGCTTTAATTATAATTGTTTCATAATCCATGGTGTACGAAATAGGATCTTCACGATATACGTATTTAATTTAGTAATTGGTATTATTTCTATGGAGACATTTTGTATTCTATTATAGGGTTATGTGTGACAATGACGTCATGATCATCATGTCAGCCTGTATGCCAGTGTGTTGAAAACTATAATAAAAAAAATACTTAAATATAATATAATTATAATGTGGTTAAGGCAACTTGTGCTTTTTTAAAAAGTAAACTGAAATAATCGATAAATAATGAAAAAGAATCAACTGGGCCCTAGCAGATAGAAAAACCACAATATAACTTTTAATACATTGTCGGTTAAGACATTGCAAAGGTTAAGCAACATCTAGTCAGGCCGGTCTTAGGATGGGTGACAGTTTCTAAGACCATGAGTTCCTTCCGTGCCCCGGCGAGCACGGTCCCGGTTGTCATACGAACGACAGTCGTTAGGGGTAGTTGGTGCCCTAAGTCAAATATCCGACCGGTCTAACTACAGAAATTCGATATTGCCCATGGGTTGTGGAGGTCAGATGGCAGTCGCTTTACGGAAAATATCGAAGTTCAGCCGAATCGCAGTTCGACTAGAAAAGCAGTAGAAAGGTACTCTTTAGAAATTTCAATTTACCTCAAAGCATTACATTAGTTTGATTTCTTTAACAAACATAGTTTCTGTGACCCAATGACCATTGCTGATTTGATTATAACTTATGGATTTTTCTTTTCAGGTAAGTAACGTGCTAGTGTTTGCCAGATAAGTGAGTTATATGATTGTATAGCATAACCAAAGACCTTATAATACAACGGACATAGGATCTAGAACAAATCGCAAGAAAATAATGTCCCGAGTCGACCTATACATTATACATAGGCATACATAGATATAAACAAATTTCATATTAAAATTTAAACCTTGATTCAACGGAATAGTGTTCACTTTTGTTTGCACTAATTTATCGCATTACGTAGCTTCTATCTGTCCGCCTGACTAATTCACCTTATGCAGCGTATACTTGAACTACGTGAACATAGAAACAATGGAGTAGGTTTATTTTGTTAAAGTCTTTTAAGGATTCCATGATATGTCCCTACATAGGCGTAATAATTAATGTAAGACTACAATAAATTCCATAATCTTATAAATTGTAATTACTTGTTTATGTTAGACGAAATAAGCTGAAAAACTAATTAACGACTGACAAAGATTTTTTTTTTCGAGTCAGTTTCATAATAAGTAACTGTAGTGTATGAATAACAAAAAGGGAATTAATGAATTTAACTAATTATAATATTATAAATGCCAAACTTCTTGCGGGTGTCAAAGTTCTTCCGCTTTCATTACTATTTTCATAACGCTATGTCGCTACGTCTACTACAAGATAGCCGTGTTTCAAGTGACTGAATTAGTTGCTAAAACTGCGCATCATTAATTTATTTTTAT
Source organism: Nudaria mundana (assembly GCA_963556515.1). Taxonomy (NCBI): domain Eukaryota; kingdom Metazoa; phylum Arthropoda; class Insecta; order Lepidoptera; family Erebidae; genus Nudaria; species Nudaria mundana. The sequence goes on along the minus strand of OY748302.1, from coordinate 19,645,730 downwards.
CTTATGGTTAATTTTTGGGATACGAAATTATTGGCTACTACCTGATCACCGTGACTCCGCCCGCGAGATATAGTTATCTCGGCCCCGATTCCCGTGGGAATACATTACCGAGAATCCAAATAAAAAGAAAATAACAGTACATACACGAAATAAAATGACATGTGGAATTATATTTATAACAAAACAATGATACCCTGTGAAAATTAAAAACATTTTTGGGCTTATCTCCTCCATTCAATCAAGGGATTCTTGTACAAGTTTCATAAAGATCGGACCTCTTTTTGTTATGTCCATAAAATGAGCCGAACAAACAAGATTGTTATTTTTTGGATCAAAATATTCTTCTCGCCGTGCTAGGGCAATAATATTTTTCCATTGTGCACAGTGTACTGGATCCCGAGGAAAACTGAAATAGATGTTGGTTCATATAACGAAAAAAAAATCATAAAGAGCCAAGGCGTCTCCACTATAATCTTTGTTCCAAATAGTTTTATCGCTATCGGTAATCCGAATAAATCTGAATGGTCATTTTGTTAGTACATTATTCAGTGAAAATGAAATGGTCTCTTTCTTTTTACTGAGCTTGGGATGAGTTCGAAAGAGACAGATAGGTACTTCGGTATTGGACTGGATTGCAATATTTACTTTTGTCTTTTAATTTATTATCGACGAAATACTGTATTTTAAGTGAAATAATAAATTGCAAATAATAAAACAAAAGCTTATTTACTGAAAATATGATACACCGTCTTCAATTTGCTTTTTTTTTTCGTAGTTTTTACACGTTTTTACAATACAGTACGGCATTGTGCAACGTGTTGTCGTTCAGTTGTCAAAATCAAGACTGGCGCGCGATTGTTTCTCTTTTAGCGTTTTGTTTCTCTTTTAGTTCGGACACTTTTGAGCGATGATCCGAAATCCATTGTATTTAAAATCATTGAGCATAACGTACAAAATTCTATCTAAAAATTATCTTTGTGGTTTTATAAAAACAGCGCCATCTGTGGCGTACACACAGTACTTGTTAGGAAGCTCGCGCTGAGAGAAGTGGCTGGGTTCTCCTCATGGATTTTTCTTTTCAGGTAAGTAACGTGCTAGTGTTTGCCAGATAAGTGAGTTATATGATTGTATAGCATAACGTATGTACAAAATTCTATCAAAAAATTGTATTAAAATTATCTTTGTGGTTTTATAAAAACAGCGCCATCTGTGGCGTACACACAGTACTTGTTAGGAAGCTCGCGCTGAGAGAAGTTGCCGGGTTCCCCTCATTGCCGCAAAGGATTTCGCTCCCTACTTTCACAAGTGATTCTCGCGTTCATACAGAGATGACGCTAGTATGAAGTTGGAAATCTCTCCAAGAAAATAGTACTTTAAACGACTAGTAGATGGCGCTAGTATCACTAAGGAAAGGGTAAATCGATTTGGAGCATGTTTGGACAATATCTTTATGTTTGAACCTGTTAAGATAAGATATAGTTTATATACTACCCGTTGCCCGCGGTTGCTCTCTATGAAATGCTAATGTGGCTTTTGGCATTCAAATAACTTTTAGCCCTGGGGTTATCCACACGAAGGGTGTCCCGCGCCCGGCAATTGACGATAGAGCGGCCCTGACTGTAGGCCGCTAATATAATATATGGTAATTTTAGACCCGTCTTTTGTGCCCAAAGTGCGGTAATAGGTCTGCCTCCTATTACGTGGGTTCAACAAAGTGAATGTAAACGTCTCTGTACACCCACTTTAGTAAAGGCAGGATTTTGTGGATGTACCTCCTTTTATGAACTCCGAGACTCCCATGATGAGTCCTAGACGCCCAGGACTTAGCTGTGCCATAGCAGTGGCACGTAAGATTTTGTTGCCGTTCATCAACATTTCATCGCTAGCCGAGGTTTCAAATTTAGTTTTCAAAATTATAATATAGCTGCTTATTTTATTAAATTAATTCGACCATTTTGGTCATAACCCACTTTCTAGAGTGGTTTGTCTAGGTGGTTTCCGGTGACGGCAATAAGCTTGCCCCCTATTACGTGGGATAAAAATACTCGCAAATTGTGGGTATGTAGCGCACCTCTGCCTACCTCTTCGGGGATATAGGCGTGATATGTGTGTGTGTGTGTGTGTGTGTGTTAACAACTAAATCTACAATATCTTTCGGTCATCTTCAAGTATTGATTTCTAAAAATGCGTAAATCCCGATGAAGTGTTACCCTAAAACTTGGAAATGTAATCCCGAAATGTGCAATATTTATCTGACGTTATCCTTCAACAGAACGGTGGCTATTATGATTTTTATTGGACAGCATAAAATATATGGCGAGAATCTTCAATTTCTAGAATGATGTTTTGTTGCCTCTTGCAGTCAGCACGTATTGCAGCTCACGTTCATTTCATGGCACTATTCTAAAGGGGTGCGCATTGTCTTACATAACTTTTTTACCAGAAACGAGATGCTACCAGACAAGTAGGTTAGGTTCGGTTAAAACTGTGACCACAACAACGCGCGAGCCGAGCGAGCGCAGCGAGCGTGCTGCGGCAGCGGTCGGCGAAGCGCCAGATAATTATCTGTTATAAAGTAAGCTATTCTGAGCAACGACGTTATGAGTTGAAGTATGTTCGTAGTAACAACATTATTAATTAAAGGAATCTGATAATAGAATGTTATGAAGAAAACTGATCTGAAAAAAAAAATATGGATTTAAACTGGTTCTTGGTAGTAACAGTATTACTTAATAAAAAAATTATAATCACTAATTGTTTTGAGTTCCGATGATAGTATTAAAAATGTATGAATAAAAAAGTATGAAAAATAAAATTATGGAGAGTGATGATTATGAACACAAATCGGTAGAAAGAAAAAGAATAGGATTAAAAATTTTATGTGAGCCAATATGGACCCATTCTGTAGACTAACCCCTCGTTCCTCATAAATAACTTTCTTCACTCCGAATAACAACCTGACGGTATCCATTCATATAATTCAAGCTGTCGCATAATTTCATTAAAAAAATGTCTCGCAACATTTCATATGTAAAATTCTTAGGTGCACTCCGTCGGCGCAAATGAAACAGTGTGAAAGGACACTCGAGAGCTCTTTCGGTATTTTGTTCTCTTTGTTACGTCTACACGCCTGGTACCTGGCCAGACACCGCGGCACCGCGGCACCGCTGCTAATTACTTTACATTCACGGTTTTACTATTTTTGGTTATATTTTTCAAATGCAGATTTCTACATACAGTCAACCATACTTCCGCTGTACCTTTCCTCTATAAATGGGCTATTTAAACATAGAATGTAGTTCGATTTTTACTGAGCGCGCTGCGCGTGGCTGGTGACTTTTTAGGTTACCTCTGGCGCTCCGCAAAAATCGAGTTCCAGACACTCACATACCAAACAACGTTTCTTGTCCTGCACCTGGACCTAGTTAGGAATAATTAGTTCTTCTGTGCGGGACTATCAACTAATCAAGCATTACCTGGACATTGGCGAAGTCATCGTCGAACATCGATGGAGTCACGTAGTTCCTAAGATTAGCGCGTTCAAACAAACTCTTTGGTATATTATTAAAACTGAACTTTGACGAGAATGCCTAAACTTCAGACAAACCTTCAAATTTTTACTTACTCCTTAGTTCATTAGCAAATTAGTTCTGTAACTTCTGTTATTGTTCTACGGTCCCGGACCCGTAGTAC
>OY748302.1:18588232-18909547 GCA_963556515.1 Nudaria mundana | reverse complement strand
GGAAAGAGGTCAACAAAAATTAATTGATAATAATTTTTAACTTAATATAAATGGTAAAATAACTACATCAGACTTCGAGGTCGCTAACGAATTTGAAATTTTTTTCTCCCGAATTCCTGTAGATTTGACAAAAACCCTAGGCTCTTCAACCCCCATTGCAGAATCTTTGTTAAAAGCAAACGTTCCTTGTTGTAACGTTATATTTAAATTCAGTAAAGTTAACATAAACACTATCTTAAAAACTTTTAAATCTTTAAATATCAAGAAAACAGCTGACCTCTGGGGCATCTCTGTGTATTTAGTAAATTCTTTTATTGAAATGGTTGCTCCTGAACTAGTAATAATATTTAATAAGTGTGTTGATAGTGGTGTGTTCCCTGACTTAATGAAATCTAGTAAATTAATTCCCCTGTTTAAATCGGGTAGTACTTCAGATCCGTCCAATTTCCGTCCCATTTCTGTACTACCTACACTTAGTAAAATTTTTGAAAAAAATATGCTTAGTCAAATGCAAAATCACTTTAACCATAGTAAACTATTACATACAAAACAATTCGGTTTCACTCGTGGTCGGTCCACCACTGATGCCGGAATTAAATTATTAGAGTGTATATACAGGGCCTGGGATGAGTCATATGATGCTTATGGTGTATTCTGTGACTTATCTAAGGCCTTCGATTGCGTTCAGCACCAGACTTTAATTAAGAAACTTGATCATTACGGAATCCGGGGGAGGGCCTTGAATTTCGTCAATTCTTACTTAAGTGATAGGGTCCAGAAAGTAGTGATCAATGGTAAACAGTCACCTGGTTCTCATGTAGCAATGGGGGTACCGCAGGGTTCAATTTTGGGGACCTTTTCTTTTTATAGTATATATTAATGATCTCCCTCACCTCATAAGAGACGACCACAAGGTAGTTTTGTTTGCTGATGACACTTCTTTAATATTTAAAGTTAAACGTGGTAAACAGCGCGAACTTGACGATGTAAACATTGCCCTCTCTAGGATAGTCCACTGGTTTTGTGCTAATAATTTATTATTAAATGAAAATAAAACTAAATGTGTAAGATTCACCTTACCTAATGTAAGACTTGTTAAAACCAGTGTTAAGGTTAGGGATGATATAATAGAATTGGTCGATGACACTGTCTTTCTGGGCATAACGTTAGACTCTTAGTTAGGCTTAGTTCTGCAGCCTATGCTGTCAAAAAGATCCGACAACTTACAGACATTAAAACAGAGGGGCTCGTCTAGTCGGTCTAGTGGTAACCGACAATGTTAACACATTGCAAAGGTTAAGCAACATCGAGTCAGGCCGGTCTTAGGATGGGTTACCATTTCTTAAGACACTGAAACCCCTCCGTGCCTCGGAGAGCACGTTAAGCCGTCGGTCCCGGTTGTCATACAAACATCTATGGCAGTCGTTAGGGGTAGTTGGAGCCCTAAATCAAAAATCCGACCGGTCTAACTACAGAACTTCGATGTCGCCCATGGGTTGTGGAGGTCAGATGGCAGTCGCTTCACGGAAAATATCGATGTTCAGCCGCATCGCAGTTAGACTGGAAAGCCTTGAACTTACAGACATTAAAACGACGCGTCTTGTCTACTTCAGCTACTCCCACAGTATCATGACATATGGCATACTACTGTGGGGTAACGCTGCCGATATTGAATGCATCTTTGTGTTGCAGAAGAGGACTGACCGGATTATCTATGGAATGGGGTCTCGGGAGTCATTAAGAGATAAGTTTAAGCATATTAACATCCTTACAGTGTATTCACAGTATATTTATGAAATTTTATTGTATACCACAAGAACAGAAGTGATAGAAGAAAAATAGTGATAATCATAATCTAAACTTAAGAAATAAGGATAAACTGGCTGTTCCTAAATTTAGGCTTCATAAAGTGAGTAATTCTTTTGCGGGGAACTTTATTCGAATGTACATTGCCAACCGAAATAGCAAATTTATCTGTCAATAAATTTAAAAAACAAATAAAAAGTAAATTGTGCCATAAAGCTTATTGTAGTATTATTTATTTCTTAGATGACAAGGCTGCCTGGTTGTAACACGAATTGCTCCTTTCTAAATAACTCTGTATTAGATTTAAGATGAAATATTTTGAAAAAAGCCGAACTGAGTTTCTTGAGGGCTCTTCTCAGTCTCGTTGCATTTTGGAACCCTCGGTAGAGTCACACCAACTTTTAACGAATCTGAATAATTTTCTAAAAATTTCAAAGATAATAAACTTATTTTATTTTACTTTATTTTATTTTATGTTACCGTACCTCAGAACAGACTCAACCAGACCGTAATATGCGGATAGCAAAGCTTCGGTATTTGTGATTGGAGCAAGTTTAAATAGTGCGTATGAGATGCTACTTATTTTCTTACAGAGTGCGTCAATGTACTCCTTCCAGTTCAGTTTACTGTCTAATACCAAACCAAGGATGCGATTTGTCGCCACTTCTTCAATTTGGATATTATCATGTTCAATATTTATGTTCAATCTGTTTTGTTCTCTTTGGCCAAAATGCATAATACTTGTTTTTTAAAAATGAATTCGTAAATTATTATTGTCTAACCAGGAAATAATTGATGTCAGAGATTTGTTAATGTCATAGTTATAAGATTTTATGTCCTTACATGGAATTACCATTGTACTTCATAAGAGACGACCACGAGGTAGTTTTGTTTGCTGATGACACTTCTTTAATATTTAAAGTTAAACGTGGACAGCGCGAACTTGACGATGTAAACATTGCCCTCTCTAGGATAGTCCACTGGTTTTGTGCTAATAATTTATTATTAAATGAAAATAAAACTAAATGTGTAAGATTCACCTTACCTAATGTAAGACTTGTTAAAACCAGTGTTAAGGTTAGGGATGATATAATAGAATTGGTCGATGACACTGTCTTCCTGGGCATAACGTTAGACTCCAAATTGCAATGGGGGCCTCATATCGGGAAAATTTCGGCCAGGCTTAGTTCAGCAGCCTATGCTGTCAAAAAGATCCGACAACTTACAGACATTAAAACGGCGCGTCTTGTCTACTTCAGCTACTTCCACAGTATCATGACATATGGCATACTACTGTGGGGTAACGCTGCCGATATTGAATGCATCTTTGTGTTGCAGAAGAGGGCTATCCGGACTATCTATGGAATGGGGTCTCGGGAGTCATTAAGAGATAAGTTTAAGCATATTAACATCCTTACAGTGTATTCACAGTATATTTATGAAATTTTATTGTATACCCACAAGAACAAAAGTAAATTTGTGAAAAATAGTGATAATCATAATCTAAACTTAAGAAATAAGGATAAACTGGCTGTTCCTAAATTTAGGCTTCATAAAGTGAGTAATTCTTTTGCGGGGAACTTTATTCGAATGTACAATACATTGCCAACCGAAATAGCAAATTTATCTGTCAATAAATTTAAAAAACTAATAAAAAGTAAATTGTGCCATAAAGCTTATTATAGTATTAATGATTTCTTAGATGACAAGGCGGCCTGGTTGTAACAACGTAACGAATTGCTCCTTTCTAAATAACTCTGTATTAGATTTAAGATGAAATATTTTGAAAAAAGCCGAGCTGAGTTTCTTGAGGGCTCTTCTCAGTCTCGTTGCATTTTGGAACCCTCGGTAGAGTCACACCAACTTCTGACGAATCTAAATAATTTTCTGAAAATTTCAAAGATAATAAACGTTATTTTATTTTATTTTATTTTTATTTTACTGTCATCTGCAAATAGCGTCATTTCAAATGAGCTTATAGAGATTGGTAGGTCGTTAATATATATGATAAATATAAGCGGTCCAAGAACGCTGCCTTGAGGAACACCAAATGATACGCATTGTTTCTTAGAAGTGTGTGTTTCTACAATTTTTGTTTTTGAATTTACTCTAGTAACCTCGGTAACTTGCTGACGCTTTTCCAGATTGAAGCAACTGTAACACGTTTCCACGGATACCATAAGCTTCCATCTTCTTAAGCAAGATAGTATGGTCTACACAGTCAAATGCACTCGTCATATCACAGTAGATAGCACATACGGGTATTTTTTTATCTACGTGTGTCACTACAGTCTTATAAAAGTCATATATAGCCATATTAATAGTTTTGTGTTCTCGAAAGCCTTTTTGTTCTGTACATAATAGTTGGTTCTTCTCGAAGTAGGTATTTATTTCTATATAAATATATTTTTAATTATTTTTGAGAATATTGATAACAGTGCTATTGGTCTGTAATTTTCCATCAGGTGCATATCTCCTTTTTTAAAAAGGGGTTTTACTATGCTTGTTTTAAGCTCTGTTGGAAATATACCTGAACTAATGCAAAGGTTAATTATGTAACTCACATGTTGACAAATATAACCGTTTACAGATTTAATCACTTTAGTTGATACACCATCGTGACCCATACTATGTGTATTTTTTAGTTTTTTGATTAATAAATAAATACCGTGTGGAGAGCTTGGTGCAAGAAACATTGAATTCAATGGTGTTTGAATAAAACGTGTCACTTTATCACCCACACAATTATTAAGTCCAATCCGTTGAATAAAATAGTTGTTGAAGGCATTTGCAATGTCTTTTGGATGGGTAATGTGGTCAGAATTGCCGACATTCAGGCCAGTAATTGATTCTTTTGGCAAATTAGGCCGCGCGCTATTTATGATCCGCCATGCTGTTTTAATTTTATTCGTAAAGTTTTGATTTTATAGTTATTTTGCGCACGTTTCGTGAGCAAGTTGATTTTTTAATTTTTTGCTGTAGTTGTTTATTTTGTAATGTGCGATTTCGCCTATATTTCCAAAGCAGTGTAGTTTTCCTCCTACTACAAACTCTAATTCCACGTGAGACCCACTTTGGTTTTGTATGAACTTTTATCTTAACCAAATTCACCGGGAAGCACAGATCGCAGAAAAGTTTAAAGTCCTCCATAAAGAGATTATAAGTCACATTAGGATCACCTGTCTCAAATATACTAGAGAAAGATAGGTTTCCAATGTAGGATTTGAATTTGTCAATCTATATATATAAAAGAAAGTCGTGTTTGTTACAACACTTATAACTCGAGAACGGCTGGACCGATTGCCATGGTTTTTGATTTGTTGGATTTGTTTCCGTCACGAATAGCAGAATACATCTTAAAAACAATGAAATAGATGCTGATTTGTTTATTACATGTAAAACATTAGTTGTACAATCCTGTCAAATAGTGTAACAACTATTTTTTTTTGGAGCTTATGGCCTGGTTGCTGAGAACTTTAAGAAAAAAATTTTTTTTTTCTGAAGACATCATGTGTGCGTTCAGAAATTTATTTTTTGTAAAATGTCTACAAAGTTCAGGTAGTGTGTTATATTTGTTTGTTTTAGCCATTAATTTTCGAAAATTATTTATTAATTATTTAATTTTTAATTCCAGAAAATAATACCTAAGATTTATTCTACAGTAAAAACATAAAATCATCGGAAAGGAACAAAATAAAAAAGAATAAAAAATTAGTTGGTAAAGGTTATAAGAATAAGGAAAAAAAATCTACAGGTTAACAAAAGTGTAAATGTCTTTTTATAGGTTGTATATGACTTTTCTTGATATTCATACGTAGTGATTATATACTCTTTGAGCTATTGTCTATGTCTCGAAAGTTGTCACTGTTATTATATTTGGTGGTTTTATGCGAGTGCACATTTTAATAACAATGCCGCGTCCTAGAAGATCTAATCTTTCCCAGCGAAGCCGTAATGCAATTAGGCAACGGAATATCGCGAGTCAATTATCTGATGGAGAACGAGAAATTGCACGAGAACAGCGCCGCGTTAGTATGGAGCAAAGAAGGGCCTTAATTCGTGCTTCTCAAACACAAGAGCAAAGAGAGGCAGCCCGTGAAACGGCTAGGTTAGAAACGAGAAATCGTCGAGCTTATCGTACAGATGAACAGAGGAATAATCTTCGAAGTGCAAGAAGAAATGGTTCAAGTATTGATTTGAATCGAGCAGCGTTTCTGTATGATTGCACCATCGACTACAGCTTGCATCGTTTAGTTTGCATTGGTCCAATGGACGTTGTTTGCCAGCATTGTGGAGCATTGAAGTTTGCTGGTGAAACGCCTGGTTTGTGCTGCCTTAGTGGTAAAGTGAAATTGCCATTATTGGTCCCGCCACCAGAGCCATTGTGCTCCCTGCTTTATGGCGAAACACTAGAATCACGACATTTTCTAGCGAACACTCAAAAATACAATGTCTGTTTCCAAATGACTTCATTTGGGGCGGAAATTATCGAAGAACACGGATATAATCCGACATTTAAGGTAATTTACGTTAAAAACTTTATTTTCTATCATTGTAAAAAAAATCTGGAATGTAGTTTGTTAGATTTCTGTATTTGTCTCTGAAATAAAAATGGCATGTTATTATTTGAAAAAAAAAAGTGTTTGTAAAAAAAGTGTTTGTAAATCTAACTATAACTATGGTTTTGACTTTACAGATTCAAGGCCAGATTTGCCATCGCATTGGATCATTGCAACCTATAGAAGATGCACAGCATAAATTCTTGCAAATATACTTCATGGGCAATATGGAAGAACAACTTAACCGGCGTCAAGGGATCAACACAGCTACGAAAAGAGCAATTCTCCAAGATCTGCAGCAAATGCTTCATGAACATCATGCATTGGTCAGGCTGTTCAAGACTGCTTTAGAGCGCATGCCAAGTGATGTCTATAAAGTTGTGATCAGAGCAGATAAAAGACCAGCTGGAACACATGAACGCACATTTAATGCTCCAACAATCGATGAAGTGGCAATCCTGATTGTTGGTGAAAACTTGGAAACACGTGATATTGTATTTACACGACGCAATACTGGGCAACTACAAAGAATATATGAAACACACCGTTCATATGACGCGTTACAATACCCGCTGATGTTTTGGCAAGGAGACGATGGATATCACTTTAATATCAAAATGATTAATCCATTGAATGGTAAGATCAATATTGTTGTTTTCATTTTAACTTGATATACATTTTATTCTGTTTACTTTTAGTACTCAAAAAAAGTTGTAATTTCTAATTTAGTAGAGAGTAGCTGTAAGAGTCGTTAACCTATTACGGGTTCTAAAATATAATTTTTACTGCATTTGTTTCAGGTGAGGAAACTACCAAGAAGGTTAGTTCGATGAATTATTACGCATATCGTTTGATGATTCGTGAAAATTCTGACAATTATTTGTTGCGATTTCGTCGACTGCTTCAACAATATTGCGTTGACGTGTACGTTAAAATCGAAACGGAGCGTCTGACTTTCATTCAGTTGAATCAAGCTAAATTGCGTTCGGAAGAGTATATCCATTTACGCGATGCAATTAGCACAGAAGGAGATTCAGAAAATGTTGGTCGATTGACTATTTTACCGGCGACATACATAGGTAGCCCGCGTCATTTGCATGAATATGCGCAAGATGCAATGACATATGTTCGTAATTATGGTCGGCCAGATCTATTCATTACATTTACATGTAATCCGAAATGGATAGAAATTATTCAATTGCTGCTTCCCGGACAAACATCAAGTGATCGACACAACATCACCGCACGTGTTTTCAGGCAAAAAATTCGGTCACTAATGAATTACATTGTTAAGCAACACGTCTTTGGGAATACTCGATGCTGGATGTATTCAATCGAATGGCAAAAACGAGGCCTACCGCATGCTCACATTCTGATTTGGTTAGTCGAAAGAATTCGGCCAGATCAAATAGATGACATCATATGTGCGGAGATTCCTGCTCCTGAAACCGATCCAGACCTACATGATGTTGTAGTTACGAATATGATTCATGGACCGTGTGGCACTATCAACCGACAATCACCGTGCATGGTCGACGGCAAGTGTTCCAAACGGTATCCACTGCACGGGAGTTACTCGGTTCGTCCGACGGCGGGGCGATCTGAGATTGAGGAGGAGAGACGACGACTCGTGGCTGATCTCGACCGTAACCTCGACAGTATCTCTCAATGGGGTACCGAGAACCTGGTCGAGTTCAATGTCCGCAAAACACAGGCGTGTGCATTTACTGCGAAGAAATCCCCTTTCCTTCCCCTACCCTCTCTTCAGAATGCATTATTACCAATGAAGGACAACCTTGATATCCTTGGCATAGACGTTCGTCGAGAGCTCAATAATAAAAACTACATCGAAAGATGTATAGGACTAGCTTCGCGGAAACTAGGAATACTGAATAAGGTAAAGAGATTCTTTACACCGGACCAGAGGTGTCTGCTGTACAAGACGCAGATTAGACCCTGCGTCGAATACTGCTCTCACCTCTGGGACGGCTCCGCGAAGTATCTGCTGGACGCTCTCGACGCTATGCAGCGACGGGCTATCCGTATTATAGATTGTCCGGAGGTAACGGGAAGCCTTGAGCCGCTAGTTCAGCGCCGAACAATAGCTTCCTTGGCCGCATTCTACCGTATCCACCACGGCGAGTGTTCTGAAGAGCTCTTCAATCTGATCCCACCCTCTTCCTTCCGATCCCGAACGACTCGTGCCGGGCAGAGATGCCACCCCCACACAGTGGATAGCATGTTCGCGAGAACCGAACGTTTTAAACGTTCGTTTCTCTGCCGAACGATAGTGGCCTGGAACGCCCTGCCTGTGCACGTGTTTCCTCCCACATATAATCCTGGGTTCTTTAAGCGGAGCGTGAAGAGGCACATCAGTAGGTCGTCAAGTTGAGGGCCACTCTCAATAGTAATGTGTGCTGTGAGAGTGGCCCACAATCGCTAGACGTCGTCACGACTTACCACCAGGCGGGCGGCGTCAATTTGGCGAACCAAATATAAAAAAAAAAAAAAAAAAACGAAAATTGACGTCAGAGACCATTACAGGCAACGATGGTTATCCATTGTATCGGCGTCGATCGCCCGATGATAATGGTAGAACTATCACAACTAAAGTGAACGGAAACGATTTCGTAGTTGACAACAGTTGGATTGTTCCATATTCGCCACTTCTTTCCAAAACATTCAAAGCACATTGTAATGTTGAGTATTGCAATTCGGTCAAGTCAATTAAATACATTTGCAAATATGTCACGAAAGGGAGCGACATGGCGGTTTTTGGTATCCAAACATCCAATAACAAAGATGAAATCACGCGCTATCAAGTTGGTAGATATGTGAACTGCAATGAAGCAATTTGGCGTATATTTTCATTCTCTATTCACGAACGTCATCCCACTGTTTTACATTTGGGGGTGCATCTAGAGAACGGTCAGAGAGTATATTTCACAGCGTCGAATGCTGCTCAACGTGCCGAAACACCTCCAGCGACAACACTGACCAGTTTCTTTGCGATTTGTCAAAGCGATCCGTTCGCACGAACTTTGCTTTACTCAGAAATGCCACGTTATTACACTTGAAACGCTACATCGAAGAAATTTCAACGTCGGAAGCAAGGCGATGCAGTTCCTGGTCATCCAGATATGCGTTCTACTGATGCTCTTGGTCGTATTTACACAGTACATCCGAAGAATGATGAATGTTTCTATTTGCGGTTGTTGCTGGTACATGTTCGAGGGCCAACATCATTTGAATCACTACGAACTGTTAATGGTATCGTGTGCCCCACATTTCGTGCAGCATGTCAAGAGCTAAATTTGCTTGAAAACGATACTCATTGGGACACGACAATCGCTGAAGCAATTATTTCTGCATCTCCAAGTCAGATACGCACATTATTTGCTATCATCATTTCAACATGCTTCCCATCGAACCCACGTGACCTGTGGAACAAATACAAAGATAACATGTCCGAAGATATTTTACATCGAATTCGCGTCAGCTCAAGAAATTCCGATCTTGAGGTGAATGATGAGATCCATAACCAGACTTTGCTCTTGATCGAAGATATGTGTTACCTCATGTGCGGCAGTTTGTTAGTTAGGTTAGGAATGCCAGCGCCAGATCGCGGAATGAATGACGCATTTAATAGAGAATTGGAACGTGAACGTGAATATGATCCACATGAACTAATCCAATCAGTTCAAACGAATGTACCTCTGTTGAATCCTAAGCAGAGGGAAGTCTATGATACACTGATTAATGCAATTGATGATGGAAATGGCGGCTTATTTTTTTTGGATGCCCCCGGTGGAACTAGGAAGACATTCCACATGTCATTGATTTTGGCCACTGTACGTGCGAGATCCGAAATTGCGGTAGCAATTGCTTCTTCTGGAATAGCGGCCACATTGTTAGACGGATGCCGTACGGCTCACTCAGCGTTAAAATTGCCATTAAACTTTCAAACTACTGAAAAACCGACATGTAACATTTCGAAACACTCCGCAATGGCCAAAGTTTTAGTAGCATCAAAAATCATCATATGGGACGAATGCACAATGGCGCACAAACGCGCATTGGAAGCACTAGACCGAACATTAAAAGATCTGCGCAATGACTCGAGATGTTTTGGTGGTGCAATGATTTTATTATCTGGCGATTTCCGACAAACACTACCAGTCATTCCAAGATCTACTGCTGCCGACGAAATAAACGCTTGCCTCAAAGCATCAAATCTGTGGCGATATGTAAAGAAACTTCAACTGTCTGTAAATATGAGAGTTGCATTGTTGAACGATCTATCTGCTGATGATTTCTCGAAGCAATTGCTGACTATCGGTAATGGCCGTGTTCCTGTTGACAAATCGAGCGGTTTGATTTCATTTCCTCCAAATTTTTGCAATTTCGTATCATCAAAAGACGAGCTTATCAACAAAGTATTCCCGGATATCATTGCTAACCACAAATAATAATACTAAATGGTTAAGTGAGCGAGCAATTTTGGCCGCTAAAAATAAAGATGTAGATGACCTCAATTTTATAATTCAAAATCAAATCGTAGGTACTCTGTATTCATTCAAATCTATCGACTGTGTAACAAACGAAGAAGAAGCCACTAATTATCCAACTGAATTTTTAAACTCCTTGGATGGGCCTGGTTTACCACCGCACAATTTAAAACTTAAAGTTGGCTCGGTAGTCATCATGCTTAGAAATTTAAACCAACCAAAACTGTGTAATGGAACGCGTTTGGTGATAAGAAAACTGATGAGCAATGTGATTCATGCGTCGATACTTAAAGGAAAATTTAAAGATGAGGAAGTTCTTATTCCAAGGATTCCGATGATCCCAAGGGATATGCCCTTTGAGTTTAAACGAATTCAATTCCCGATTCGTCTTGCCTTCGCTATGACGATCAACAAATCAGAGGGCCAATCCTTGACTATTTGTGGCCTCAATCTAGAAAATGCATGTTTTTCTCATGGTCAATTGTACGTGGCATGCTCACGTGTCGGCAAACCATCCGCTTTATTTGTTCTTGCGCCTGACCAAAAAACAAAGAATGTCGTTTACCACAAAGTGCTTGAATGAAAATCCTATTAATGAATTAATCCGAGTTTTTTTTTTTTTTTTCCAATATGGACAACATAGTTTTCAATCATTTTTTTCTGACATGAGTTTGCAGTACTTAATTATTATTATTTTTTTTTTTTTTATTTTTATTCTCATTCTGTATGTATGTTTTCATCATCATTCATCATAATAAAATACTTTTTTGTTTCTATCTATATAAATATATTATTTTGTATCATTGTTTTACTTTTTCATCAAAGCCTAAATTAGTTCAGCTAAAAAGTAACACGACATTCATTGACTGTTAGGCGGTACGAAAGTCGCGGGGTCAGCTAGTATTATATAAACTAAAGTCGCGCTTCTTTATATGCCAGAATTTGAGAGCAGTAGCTTTTTCCACTGGAAGTTTAATCAACTGAGCAGTGTGATCTGACAAACCAAAATTTCTGCTTTGCAGCCTTTTTTAAAATCATGTGCAAAATTGTCAAGGCAGGTTCCACTAACTGGTCTGGTCGGTGCACGTAATTCTAATTTAAGATTAAAGTTTAGCAGTAAACAATTGAAGTCTAATGTTTCATTGTTATTAATTAATACATTTATATTGAAGTCTCCAGCAATTACAATATTTTTAAATTTAAACTTACTCAATCTAATTATTAGTTTCTCTAGCCACTGAAAAAACATGTTCAAATTATTTCTGTAAGGCGTTCTATAAATACACACAATACATATCCCATGGTCCACAAGTTCCGTACAGCAACACTCAAACAATCGGTCTACAGAGAGTTTTGCAATTTCTGGATAGTCCTTATACTTATGCCCCTTCCTAAGTAGGATGCAGGCGCCTCCCCTTTTCCTGTCACTTCGACTATAGAATGAGGTCATACATAGTTTGGAAAAGATTCTGATAAATTAGTTTCATATCCAGACTGAATAAAATGCTCGGTTATACATAAGGCGTCTATTTCCTTATTTTTACATCTAGTTTCTTCTAAGTGTCTTATCATCAGTAGGTCAATTCATCAGATTTATTTAACAAACCTGCAATGTTGTAATGGAGAATGTATAGAATTTATATATATTATATATATTAGAATAGAATAGAATAGAATAGAATAATCTTTATTGTACACCAATATAAATAAATATGAGAAACATCGTATGAAAATGTACAAATGAAATGAAAAATACAAAATGAAAGACATAAGTAATGGACAGGAAGCATTCTATAACATTATACAAGTAGGTACATAATATTACACTAGAGATGACAATACATACATAGCATATTAGACAGCATTTAAAAAATATATTACTTAGGTATTATAAATCCATATTATAGACTATAATGAATTAGTATTACTATTGACGACTTAAACAATAAAACTAGTAAATAACAATATAATTTATATCAGTGACAACAACGACCAATATTGTGACTAGACACCCAGGTAATGGTCTTTAATCATTCTTTTGAAGATCGCTACCGTTGGTGCCTTCCTGATAGTCACAGGCAGGGAATTCCAGAATCGAACCGCCTGCACTGAGAATGATTTGTCATAAAAGCCAGTTGCATGCTCTGGTACTGTTAACACCAGGGATTCTGACGACCTCAAGGATCTTACATGTGTGTCATTTAGGAACGTAAAACGTTCTTTTAAATAAATTATAATAAATAATAATTGGGGTACAAGGATTAAACAATACATTGTAAAGAGTTGACAGAATATGGGTATTGTGGCGAAGACGAATGGGGAGCCACTTGAGAAAATCGCGGTATTCAGATACATGGTCATATTTACGCAAGCCAAATATGAACCTTATGCATAGATTTTGTAGTAGGCGCTCAAGCTTATTAAGTTGCTCCTCAGTGACGTCGAGATAGCTGACATCAGCGTAGTCAAGGATAGGAAGCAAGATAGCCTGTGCAAACGCAATTTTGGTGGCAGTTGGTAGAAAGTTGCGTACGCGACGTAAAGAACCGATTGACGCAAACAGTTTGCGACTTACCTCACATATTTGTGGCCACCAGGATAGTGTTTTATCAATTATAATTCCAAGGTTTTTAACACGAGTAGATATAGGTAATGTAGTACCGTTAAATACGATTCTAGGAAGCAACGCCCAGTCGATCCGATCGACCATTCTAGCGCTCCCAACAACAATGACTTGAGTTTTGGAGGGATTAACGCTCAGCCCATATTGCTTACTCCACTCACAGATTTGGACCAAATCATCATTAATAATTGAGATCGCCTCACTTAGCTCGTCCACTGGCGCCTGCATGTATATTTGTAAATCGTCTGCATAAAGGTGGTAGGACGAAAGTAATGTTTTCGAGATGGAGTTTATAAATATAGCAAAAAGTAAAGGAGACAGAACGCCACCCTGTGGTACACCGGCAGATGTATCACACCAATTAGAAAAGGATTCATCATAACGTACACGCTGTCAACGACCAAACAGGTAACTATGAAACCAGTCAACTACTGTTGGAGATATGTTAATAGAGCGCAATATGCCTAGCAGCTACGGTTGAGGAAAGAGCTTAACTGATTGTGCACTAATCGTTCCAATACCTTAGATAATAAAGGCAAGATTGATATAGGTCGGTACTCAGAAAAAGAGAAAGGATTTGTCTTTTTTGGTAGTAGAACGATCTGTGCCTCTTTCCACGCCTTCGGGAACACAGTGCTGGTAAGGGAATGGTTAAAAATATGACACAATACAGGCAGAATTTCATCCAGGATCGGCACAATCATATTACGACTAATACTGTCACTTCCAATAGCGTTGGAACTTATAGACAATACACTCTTCTTAACATCACAAGGAGATAGTTGATCAAAAATGAACGGTGGATATGAGGGTGTTGGAAGAGATGAAAGATGTAGTAAAGTACTAGTTCTACGAGTCTGATCAAGTGCAGACGAGGATGAAAAGTAATGATTTAACGAGTTGATATCAATCTTCATGGAAGTATTCGGTGTGTTAGTTTTTCCAACCCCTAAAGTTTTGAGAAATTTCCAGATATTGGCTGGATCGCCGTTCACGACCTTATTATGGACATATTGTCGTTGAGCTTTCCTACACACCTTGCTGCAGAGATTCCGATTAGTTATATACTTCTCGTGGTTATGTGGCGTAGGGCGAGATTTATACCTACATTTCGCAGACGCTTTTTTAGCTATTAATGCTTTGATTTCTGCTGTTAGCCAAGGGGCTGGAAGGTGCCGAATTTTTACTGCACGGACGGGTGCATGTACATCGTACAGGCCAATTAGGTTGTTATTGAAAGTATTGACCTTATCGTCTATGCAGTCTTCTGTCATTAGCGACGTCCAGTTAATGTTTTTGGCGTCTTCACGTAGCCTATCAAGGTGCATACCACCAAAATTACGCTGCATCAAGATTTTGGATTTAGGTTTAGGAGGACGGAGCTTATAAGATAGGAAAAGAAGATCATGATAGGAGAAATCATCAGCCGGGTATTGTCCGTGCTTAGAAACAAGGTCAGTAGAGGAAACTAGGATAAGATCTAGAAGAGACGGGACACGGCCAGAAAAGTGATGTGTAGCAGTTAAAGGAAGGATAGACAGATTACAGGATTCAGTTACATTTAAAAAGGAGGAAGAGCGGGTATCGTTCTTTAACAAACAAGTGTTAAAGTCACCCATAATTATAGTATGTTGGTAAGAAGGAGTAAGGCGCTCAAGGATACTTTCAAAAGAGGAAAAGAAGTTAATATTAGAAGACGGACAATAGTAAACGCCGAGCAGAACCCTGCAGTGGCACAACTCAACTTCCAGGAACAAATGTTCACCTGCAAATGATGGCGGCGGCTGTGGTGAGAGATCTATAATGTTATACGGTATGTTGCAGCGCAAATAAATGGCAACTCCACCACATGCAGGGCGTGTTCGGTCGTTCCTGATCAAGCTGAAACCAGGCAGCGTGTATGACAAAGTAGGCATACGAAGAGTATAAATATGTGTGTATATATGTACTTAAATATGTATAATTATGTGTGTATATATCCTATAAAATGTCCAAAAATCAATATATAAGTTAAAAGTGTTTCAAACTCAATTTACATTCCACCCGCCGGTTTTGTCATCACTCTAATAAAAACTAAATATTCACAATTAAAAGTAACTTAAAAAGAAGAATACGCACAGGTTCCTACAATAAATAGCAACCAACATATTATATAAAAATTTGGTAGACTTCACACCAAATTGAACTGATGCGACTATTACACTTCGAGTGTAAATCGGAACGCATCGCTGTAAGAGATGTCACTGTCAAAAACAACGCAGTCAATTCAATCTACTGTCAATGTCAGCCAGTGTCACTGCTGCAAAACTAATCAAGTTTCTCAAAACATAGAGTAATTTGAATTTGAAAGTACATCTTAAAATAAAATAAAATAGTTACGGTAATCGCATAAAAAGTTAAGTTATAGTACATAAGAGTTATTTAGTTAACAAAGAAGAACAATGTAGGCACCTGAACACACAACGAATACAAACAAGTATGAACAATCCAAACCAGAACAAACATGCTATTTTTTTGTTCTTAGCAGCGCGTTGGGGTCTTGTTGTACCAGAGGCTGTGCTAGCAGCTACAGTGGAGGGTACAGCCTGCTGCGTATCCGCATCCAATCGAGCGAGGTCTTCCAAAGATGCAACACGATGTCTCTGTCCATCGGAGTCAATGACATAAACATGACCCTCCTGCGTCCAGCATTTTGAGACGCCAAATTGCTGCCTGGCAGCCATAAAGACTATATGCCGGGACCTAGTAATGAACTCGGACAGTGTGACCCCGGAACCTTTTAGCTTGGATTTACTATACCAGATCTTATCACGCACTGCCACAAGCTTAAATTTTACCAAAATAGGCCTAGGCTTGGTATTTCCTAGAGGTTTCCCCATCCTATGGCAGCGAATTATCTCATCCGCCACAAAGTGAGAGATTCCAAGGCGGTCAGTAACTACTTTAGCAATCACTTGAGAAGTATCCTCTTCAGTTGCTTCGGGAACACCATGCACCAGCAGCATTTTGCAACGGCTTCGCATCTCGATCCGGTCAACCTCCCCAGTTAGAAATTCTATTTGACTACGGAATGCAGAGATTGTGCTTACCACAAATGATTTGAATTCACTGAAGTCCGATGCCAGATTTGCCAAATCAGGTGTGCTGTTCTTGCTGCTCTTTTGCAAATCCACTTCAAAGGCTGCCATCCGTGTTTCAATGCTAGCCATGACAGCAGAAAAGGATCCCTTCACACCGTCCATTATAATTAAAGTTGCACAACGCAATCAGTGAAAGTGAAGCTTGTGAATATATTGTTAAGGATCTGTTATAATTTATATACTGATTGAAGAGAAAACCACTGATAACTTTTATAATGTTTATTACCGAGTTCACAATTTTTAATAATGATCAAAGACAAGACAAATGTAGGTTAACTTTTTAAGTGATGTAGAACCAACCACAGAGTAATTAATACAAAATAACATAACACCTTTCCCCCAAGTACAACAAAACTAACACTATTTTATAATAAAACTTATGTAACATCACAATAATCAAACTCCAATAATGTGTGCCCAATCTTCTGGTGGTATAACAACCTGTTCATTCTCATTGCTATCGTCATCATGTCATATCTGGTGTATTTTTATCAGGTGATCTTGTGAGGTGCAACTGGTCCACGTGTCGTCGATAGATGCTGCCATCATCCGAACTTACTTCATATAGAGCTGGGGCCAGCATGCTTTTAACAATCCCACGCTGCCACTTTTTGTTCATATTGTACAGCCTAAACAATACATGGTCTCCTATTTTAAAGCTTTTATTTTTATTTTTTCCACCTTCCTTCTCCTCCACATTTGTTTTCTTTTTATAAATATTGATGTCACTTTCAAGGTCTGGATGAACAAGAGATAAGGTAGTTCTGTATTTACGGCCATTTAACATTTCCGTTGGAGTCTTACCAGTTACTATGCTTGGAGCAGTTCGCATATGAAATAGCACTTTCGCTACTCGCTCTGCCCAGGGCATGTCTGACTGCTTCTTGAATTTCATTTTAATTGTTTGTATTGTTCTTTCCACTTGACCATTAGTTGCAGGGTGATAGGGTGCTCCTGTAATATGCTCTATATGATTGTTTTTCATAAATTCTTGAAATTCTTTAGATGTGAATGCTAATCCATTATCTGAAACTATAACCTCAGGTAAGCCATTATCTGCAAAAGTTTTTCTTACCAAGTCAATTACTGTTTTAGTACTCATAGATTGAGTCATTTCTATGATGAGCCATTTGCTGTAGGCATCAACTAAAACTAAAAATGTTTTTCCCATGAAGGGTCCCATGAAATCAATGTGGACTCTAGACCATGGTTTGGTAGCTGCAGGCCAGTTATGTTCTGTAACAGGAGGGTTATTTTATTTATTTGACAAGCATCACATTCAGATATAACCGTTTCAATATCATTATCCAAGGAGGGATACCATAGATACGCTCTTGCTAACATCTTTGTTTGCACAATTCCATTGTGTCCTTCATGTAGCATTTTTACAGTGTGATTTTGTAAACATTTTGGTATTATCACCCTATTGGACCATAGCAAACAATCTTTATTAAGTGATATGTAATCTCTTCTTCTATGATATGGCAATAATTCATCACTCACTTTATTTGGCCATCCATGTAATGTAAAAAAATTTACTCTCTTCAATACTTGGTCCTTCTCAGTCTCATCTGCAATTACTTTAGAAGTCATATTCAATGGATCAGTAAGTTCAAACAAAAATACCTCATTTACTTCTTCCTTGTCCTCTTCAGCACATGGAGTAGGCCATCGACTCAAACTATCAGCATTCCCCAGTTCTTTTCCAGGGCGATATTGTAATGTATAATCGAAGGTGTTCAATGTAAGTGCCCATCTTAACATTCTTGCAGATACTAGCTCAGGAATGGGTTTTCCACGTCCAAGTATACCTAATAAAGCTTTGTGATCTGTGAAAATAGTGAATCTGCGACCCAATAGGTATTGTCTAAACTTTTTTAACCCAAACATAATTGATAGAGCCTCTTTGTCAATTTGGGCATACCTTCTTTCATGTGGCTGTAATGTTCTGGAACCAAATATGCAATACAATACAATACAATACAAATACTCTTTATTGTACACAAAAAAGAAAACATACAATTAGGAGACTTAACTTAAAGATAGTACAAAAGGCGGCCTTATCGCTAAAAGCGATCTCTTCCAGACAACCTTTGAATGGATAGCGAGTTAAAGAAATTAAAAGGGTAGTGTACAAAACGTGAAAAAGAAAAAAATTAATAAAGATAAGAAAGAGTAGGATAACAATATAAATGAACTAATAAACTTACCCAGGTAGTAATAATATCATAGGAAAAGAAAGAATACTTACATAAATACTTAAAATACACAAAATACATAAACATTCTAAATATTGGTTAGAGAAAGGTAGTAAACAGTTAACATATTTTTGAAAGAAGTAAGAGACTGCGCACGTCTGATGTGAAGTGGCAAAGCATTCCACAAACGAACCGCCCTGACCGTGAAAGATTTGTCTGCGTAAGTAGACGAGACGAAATATGATTGGTCTCTCTGTTCCATCTTCCATTTTATGTGCTAATACAGCTCCAGCACCATATTCACTGGCATCACATAACATATACAGTTCCTTTTCTAAACTGTAGTGAGTTAAAGTTATTTCTGATGTGAGCAAGGACTTGGCTTTTTCAAACGCTTGATGCTCTGTTGTACTCCAATGCCACTTGATGTCATCTTTTAAAAGTCTGTATAATGGCTCTAATACCAGTGTCTTATCTTTGATGAACCGTTCATAGAAATTATACAACCCAAGGAATGCCTTCAATTCTCTTTTGTTTTGAGGGTCAGGTTTTGACACTATTTCTTTTACCTTTTCTTTCGATGGGTGAATGCCACTTCTATCTATCTCATAACCTAAAAATTAAACCCTACTTGCTGAAAATGTACATTTACTTTTGTTCAGTTTTAATCCAACTGCATTTAACTGTTTTAATACAGCTCTCACTCTTTGATCATGTTGTTCTTGTGTAGTGCCACAGATAACCACATCATCAATCAGGCAAGCCACTCCTTCAATGCCAGCTAGAAGAGAAGTCACCAATCTCTGAAATATTGCAGTTGCAGCATGTAAACCATATGTCAAACGATTCATTTTCATTAACCCTAATGGTGTATTGAGTGTAAGTAGCTCTGCTGTAGCTTCATCCACCTTAAGTTGATTGTAGGCTTGTTTTAAATCCACTTTTGTAAATATTTTGCCTCCAGCCAAAGAAAAGAATGCTTCATTTGATGTAGGCAAAGGATAACTCTCAGACAAGCATGTTGCGTTCACAGTATTACGATAGTCACCACACAATCTTAGTGTTCCATCTGGTTTCGGTACGATTCTTAATGGAGTTGCCCAACGAGAATGTTTCACTGGTGTGATGATTCAATTTGCTATCAATCTCCTCAATTCAGAATTTACTTCCTCTCTCAATGGAAATGGCACTGGACGTGCTCGCATAAACACAGGATTAATATTTTCTTTGCATCTGATATGAACCAGGGGTCCGTTATAATCATTGATTCCATCACCAAATAATCGTGGAAATGAACTCATAATCTCCTCTGCTACTGTATTTATCCCCTGTATTGAAATTCCTAATTCATCAAACCATGCTCTTCCTAGTAGAGCTGGGCCCTTCCCACAGCTCACCAATAGAGTCAATTTTGCAGTTTTTCCATGGTATGTAACTTCTACTTCAATCTCCCCTTTTATTTTTAATACATCATTTGTCCAAGTTATCAATGTACTTGTGCATGGTTTTAAAGGTTCAGGGAATGCACTTTTGTTTTGCATATATAACCTGTGAGGTAAAAGTGAACGTGCTGACCCAGAATCAATTTCCATTGCAATTACTAAACCATTAATTTGGTGAAGGTGGAATTGGAATGAAAAATTTGTTGAGAACTGCTATTATATCTATGAATGTTACTTCACTCGTCCTTCTGGGTGATAAGAGAGACACAATTAATGCAAATGCCTCCTTCCCACATTGAGACAAGAAAACTGCTCGTTTTTGAGTATCATTCATGGTTCCCATGGCCTCCCACGCGAAGTATAACTGTTCACGATAATTTTCCCATTTGTCTCTGTGCGGCTCAAATTTCCCAGGAAATAATACATTGCTAATATTTGCCAACGCCATAATTGCGATTTGCTCGTCGCCACTGTTATAATTTATATACTGATTGAAGAGAAAACCACTGATAACTTTTATAACGTTTATTACCGAGTTCACAATTTTTAATAATGATCAAAGACAAGACAAATGTAGGTTAACTTTTTAAGTGATGTAGAACCACAGAGTAATTAATACAAAATAACATAACAGGATCTATATATAAAGAGAGATGACACTCCCCGGTGGGTGAACTATAGTGACATTGATAATTTATGCCAATTAATTAAAAATATTCCTTATTTATATTTTATTTAATAAAATTATAAGAGCTATGTAAAAGTGTGTATATCTGTGGCAACTACCCCTAAATTATTATTAGAGATAAAACTGCTGGCTGTTTGAGTCAACGACTCCCTTGTCGTGTAATGAGTTTGTGGAGATATCCAGATTACATTGTGTTACATTTATGTATTGGTTAGTTTGTCCAAAGATTTGCCAGTCAATTAAAATATTTTTCATTATATTTATATACATACATCTAAGTCCATTTTTATTAATCTTCCCAGTTTTGTAAGAAAACATGTCCAGGGTCAAATAATAGTTTGTGTCAAAATAGTAAGCGTAGTCATTGTATTGAAGGTCTAAAACGTAGAAGGTTATTAAATATTTCAAACTTATAATTATATATTGGACCTCCCGTTACATTATGTTGGCGTACAGATAATTTTGTTGTGTCAGCAAATTTTGTTGTGTCAGCTAATTTTGTTGTGTCAGCTAATTCAGTTAAAATATACAGTGAATGTGTTTGTGTTTCTTTGTCGATATTAGGAATTTTGTATTGTGAACACTTCCTTGACACAGGTGAATCATAACAAGATAAAGAGGTACCACGACTTGTGCTTTTGTGTGGCATTTTTTTTGCTGACACCGGTGCTATACTTTTTCGTTCAGGGGTGGAACTAATTGTTTTGTACATACGTTTCAACTATTTTAGTCATATTTTTAAGTTCCAATTTGAGGTCACTGTTTTCTGTATTTAATTGTTCAATTTCTTGGTGAGCACTTATAAGCTGTATAAATTAATTAAAAACTCTACTCCTGTGGACTACTTCGGACTACCTCGGTGACACAATGGTACTATGTACGGACTGCCACACTCGAGGTCTCGGGTTCGATTCCCGGGTCTGGTGGATAATTTATAATTCTCTTTAGAATTTTATCCAGATAATTATCCAAGAGTCTGGAACTTGTGCCCGGTAAATGGCAATAGACTCGCCCCCTATTACATGGGACCTAACATAGCTGGCGAGATGTGGGTGTGTTTGCACACCGCTGCCTACCCCTTCGGGGAAAAAGGCGTGATGCTATGTTATGTTATGTTATTAATTTAAAAAAATCATATTAAATATATTAATTTTTATTTTTTTTAATGAATAGTAATTGTTTGACTATTTGCTTCAATTAATTTTTTATTTTGCATTTTATTAAATATAATTTTATTCAAAAATTTTGATAAGTGTCTTGATTTGTTCGCTCATATCTGACGTATTAGTCCTACTGTTGTGCAAACTATCAGGAATACTCAACATTGTAGTATCAAATATCGACTTCTCGTCATTTAGTACCATTTTTGCAAGGTTATCCAGCGAGATAGATCTGCGTGGTTTACGTTGAGTGATGTTAATGTACTCAGGTTCCATCATTATTGTCTATTTGTAATGAAAGAAAAAGCACAGGAACAATCACAAAAAGATGATAGTTGTGTAGTGATGATGCGAACCTGGCGTTAAGTGTGTCGGCTGCGGTACCGCTCAAGTCCGTACAGGCACGCAATGGACCACCGCAATGTTACTAGATGACTTCAAATTTGATGATTGCTTCAAGAGTTGATTTGCAGATCAAACGGTGGTTGCCGATGTGTAAAATTTATATCAGTTTGATAAAATAACAACTTTTATGACGGTAGATCAGTGAATTTTGATTTTTTAAATTTAATAATTCTTATAAATCATCACTGTCTTCTTTCTAATTACTTGAATATAAATTATATAATTGTACTTAGGTTTACTGTCACTGTTTAGTTCTGTTTTTCATCAATTAACTCTTTTGATTGATTTATACCGGTGCTTTTTGTTAAGAGTTTAATTTAGTTTTCCACAAATTATAGTCTTAAACCTTACTTCACTAGGCTCAGTTCTTGCCTTATATACACTTATCCACA
Organism: Nudaria mundana; assembly: GCA_963556515.1. NCBI lineage: Eukaryota > Metazoa > Arthropoda > Insecta > Lepidoptera > Erebidae > Nudaria > Nudaria mundana. The sequence goes on along the minus strand of OY748302.1, from coordinate 18,886,626 downwards.
CAGTTTATGGTAATTCTAGCACTTGTTGTATATTTAAAAACAGATATTGTAGGAGTAACAATTAAAGCTGTGTTTACTTATCAGCGTCATCTAGCTTATAAACAATTGTTGCTCAGTGAATACGTGGCTTTAATTAGCACAATTATTTGAACAATAAACACTGTTATTTAAACATACCTAATATTGAAAAAGTACTCACCTTCATCGGAATTTTGCATTATTTTCTTTAAATTTGTTAAATCAGAAATCGCATTTATTTCTTTATGTTCGTCTTTTTGAGCCAAATCTACAAGTAACTTGTTTCTTGAGACTCATTATTAAAAAAAAAAACTTATATTTTATGAATACGAAAAGGTTAAATGCTATACACCAGGTGTGGCCAACTTTTGTGCACATAAGATCTACTTTTTATTTAAAAATTGTGTCGCGATCGACCTATTTATTAGGTAAGAAGGGGGACGTTTATGCAATGTGCTTTTATACCGACGTGCACTCTTGCGAGTTCCATGATTTATGGGTAAATAAGCAACATACATGAATATTTATTGGGTTAAGAAACTTTATTCATTCAAACTGTTTAAATTTAAATTAATGGGAAACCTGAGTCTGCATTTCTTTTACTAATGCATCATAATTGGAATATATCCTGACAAAGACAATAACAATGAATCCTCAGTATGAGAATCGGTCAGGACAGAACGGTGTTTAGTTTTAGTCAATTTTAAATATGAAAATGCCGATTCACACCGGTACGTAGATCCAAAGCAAGAATAAATATATTCGCTACATTTGGTAATATTGAGATACTTTTCTCGGTTAACGTATTTCCAAAAATTTTCTTCAAATTTTCTGGCTTGTAAGATGAAATCAGATTGTAAAATTATAATTTCATTTTCCAAGACGTTTTGCTCCATATCAAATAAGTCTGCAATTTTTTGGCCAATTCGCTTTGCACTTAAATCTTTTTTGAAAGGAAAAATTGTAAATTCCACAACTTCTTTAATTTTTTCAAAATCTTGGAATCGCACGTCAAAATCTTCAATTACGTTTTGAATTTCTGCCACGTATTTGCCAATCTCATAATTAATATTTTCATGTTTTTGTAAGTTATCCGCCATATTTGGAAAATGGTTCATCAGTCAATTACTGTTTTATTTTTACCTTGTAATTCTAAATTTAAATGACTTAAAATGGAAGTAAAATCTGTAAGGAATGCTAAGTCACTAAGCCAGGTTTTGTCATTTAAATATTCATATTTAATCCCTTGCTCATTAAGAAATTCTATTATTTCAGGCAATAAATCACGAAATCGTTGCAGAAATTTACCTCTACTTAGCCATCTTACATCAGTATGCAATAATAATTCAGGTTGACCTTCATCGAGATGTAGTTGAAAAAGACGCCGTTTGAGAGAACTTCCTCGAACTGAATTAACAATTTTAAACGCGATGTCCATTAGTTCTTTTGTATTTAGTCTCTTGTTGGCTAATACTTGCTGGTGAATTATGCAGTGGTAACTCAAAAAAGCTGGGAATTCATCGTCATTTTGACATAGGGCTATAAATCCATTTATGTGGCCTATCATTGCAGCTGCGCCATCCGTTGTTATTGAAACTAATTTAAAAAAATGTACATTCTTATCATTAAGCAGACTTTTAAACCCGTTGAATATATCTACACCTCTAGTCCTTTCTTTCAAAGAAATCATACCCAACAATTCTTCTTTAGATGTAAAATCTTCAAAAACCATACTAATGAAAACAAGTAACTGTGCAGTATCACTTATATCTGTCGATTCATCACATTGAAGAAAAAAACAAGAGCATCTGTTAATATCGTTGTGTAACTGTTCCTTTAAATTTCCACTCATCTTTTCGATTCGTCGCATCACTGTGTTTCGGGACAGTTGTAGATCTTGAATTGCGGCAGTAATTTCACTCTTGTTCTTAAAATAATTAAAAAGGGAATACGACATTTCCAAAAAAAAATCCTTTACAAATTCACCATCAGAAAATGGTTTACATTTTTTAGCTACTAGATAGCTTACTTTGAAGGATGCAGTAGTTACTGCTTGTGACTTCAATATTGGCTTTTTGAAAATATTTTGTTGATTTGTTAATTGAGTTTTAAGATCCTGAATTTTACGTTTTCTTAATTCGGAATTTGGTGGATAATCTGTTTGATACTTCTTATGTAATGCTAAGAAATGTCTCTCCAAATTACCTTTTTTAGCAATGGTTATCGAGCTAAGACATATTAAGCAGCAACATTTATCATTCACCATCGTAAAAAAGTAGTCAATTTCCCATTCTTCATTGAAATGATAAATTTCGATTTTTTTGGTTTGCTGCCCATGTTCATAAATAGGTAGGTATACTAAAATGCAAAAGAAATACGACTTAAATAAGAGATATTGAAGTCTATTTTTTGTAAAAAAATTAAAAACTCAAACGAAGTAGCTAATTAACTCCGCTAATGACCGTGGTTTAAAAATCTGTTACTGAGAACACTTACGAATCAAGTAAATATGATAGAAACGAGAATGTATAATTTAATTTAAAACATAGAGAAAAGGAACTTACATTTTACAGTTCACAGTTCAGTTTCTACAATTCTACACTAGTTTACGCGTTGCGTTTGCACGGCAAGTGAATAAATTTTTGTATTCGTCGTGCTCTGCTCAAGGTCACACTTGTGAGAAGCGCAGAGCAGAAGCGAAGAGTATGCGCACGGGACAACGGACATGTTCATTTCTGTTAATTCCTACATCAAGTACTAGAAACATTTGGCATTGAATTCGTCGCCTCATGGAACTTGCGAGTGATCGACCAAAATTGGTCAAACAAGCAGGGCGTTCTAGATCATGCACAGAAGTTCTTAGATTGATAGGTGCGAAAATGCTTCCCAAAAAGAACATAATATATTTATGAAAAATTTGATGTTATCTATTCAGATATCTCAAAATTAGTTGAAAGTTGTGAGTATAATTTATTAAAGGACGAAATGTTAAGAGATAAAATTGTTCTGGGAATAAAAGATTCTAAGACAAAGCGTGAACTGTTAAAAAAAGAGAACTTAACATTCATTTTTGAAAAAAACTCACTTGTACACCATTCCACAAATATTTTATTTTCTGACCGGTTTCGCCTTATGGCATCATCAGAGGTGTTCACTCCTACTTAATCCACACACATAGTTCACTTTTATAACACATTTTCTACTAATATTATTTATTTTTACTTTCAGAAACTATTTCGTTAATATTATGACATTAAAGTGAGTTTTTTTCAAAAATGTATTACTATAAGTTCCACCAAGTGCCGACAATCGAAAGCATAAATTACAGAACTTAACATTAATTGATGCAGTCAACATTTGTCGTGCAGCAGAAGAAACAGAAATAATATGAAAGACTTGTGCACACAACCACGAACACGAAATTTAAAAAAGGAAAATGTAAGTTTTGTGGAGATTTTCACATTTTCAAGAAAGAAGAGTGCCCAGCATGGGGTAATATATGAAAAAACTGCAAGGGGAAGAACCATCTAGATAAAGTGTGCAAGAAGAAAAGGCTTGTAAAGACTGTTATGGAAGACAACCCAGAAGATAGTAACAGACTCAGAAAGTGAAAATATCATAAACAAAATTATAAATAAAAATAATAAAAACCTAGCTAGAGATGGGTCGTCGACGTATTTATCGTAAACGAAACTAGACCGTCTATTTTCATTCGTCGACTAGTCGATCTACTAGTTAAATTCGTCGACTAGTAGATTCAGGCGGTCCATATTAACGTAGCGACGATGTCGACGGCTAGACGTAACTTAACGGTAGACCACCAGTCTAATTAAGACGTTACTTTTAGTTTTACAATGTAGTAGTAGAATTAAAATAAAAAAAAACTTTTACGTGATATGTAAGTACCTAACTATTTGCAAAATGAATTTTACATTCATTTGACCTTCCCTTCATACTTTACCTGGCTTAGGACTGGCTGAATATAGTTAAATAATAAAGAAGTATTCGCTATTCAGGCGTATTTAGAAGATCAACTGATTGTATGTACATTAATTATTTTTTTTTTTTTATATTTTGTTTTTTTTTTGTATTTTTGTTAATTTTTTTTATGTACATTATTTTGATTTAAAACCCGTTGAACCTATCTTCAGGCGTATTAACATTAAGGAACATAATCTGTTCCACTTTGCTGGTAGACAACCTCGTGCGTCTTTCATTAACAATAAGTCATAATAAATGTGGCTACAATGTTACATCGGGTCAGAAATATTTTTTTTTAATTTGGATAAGCAAATTGATGCTTTCTCCACCATTCTAGAGGGCACGTTAAATTTCCCCTCTGGTCCTTTCTTGGCAGCAGCTCTTTTTTTTTTTTTTTTTTTTTTTTTTATATTTGGTTCGCCAAATTGACGCCGCCCGCCTGGTGGTAAGTCGTGACGACGTCTAGCGATTGTGGGCCACTCTCACAGCACACATTACTATTGAGAGTGGCCCTCAACTTGACGACCTACTGATGTGCCTCTTCACGCTCCGCTTAAAGAACCCAGGATTATATGTGGGAGGAAACACGTGCACAGGCAGGGCGTTCCAGGCCACTATCGTTCGGCAGAGAAACGAACGTTTAAAACGTTCGGTTCTCGCGAACATGCTATCCACTGTGTGGGGGTGGCATCTCTGCCCGGCACGAGTCGTTCGGGATCGGAAGGAAGAGGGTGGGATCAGATTGAAGAGCTCTTCAGAACACTCGCCGTGGTAAATACGGTAGAATGCGGCCAAGGAAGCTATTGTTCGGCGCTGAGCTAGCGGCTCAAGGCTTCCCGTTACCTCCGGACAACCAATAATACGGATAGCCCGTCGCTGCATAGCGTCGAGAGCGTCCAGCAGATACTTCGCGGAGCCGTCCCAGAGGTGAGAGCAGTATTCGACGCAGGGTCTAATCTGCGTCTTGTACAGCAGACACCTCTGGTCCGGTGTAAAGAATCTCTTTACCTTATTCAGTATTCCTAGTTTCCGCGAAGCTAGCCCTATACATCTTTCGATGTAGTTTTTATTATTGAGCTCTCGACGAACGTCTATGCCAAGGATATCAAGGTTGTCCTTCATTGGTAATAATGCATTCTGAAGAGAGGGTAGGGGAAGGAAAGGGGATTTCTTCGCAGTAAATGCACACGCCTGTGTTTTGCGGGCATTGAACTCGACCAGGTTCTCGGTACCCCATTGAGAGATACTGTCGAGGTTACGGTCGAGATCAGCCACGAGTCGTCGTCTCTCCTCCTCAATCTCAGATCGCCCCGCCGTCGGACGAACCGAGTAACTCCCGTGCAGTGTGCTGTCATCTGCATAGCAATGAATGTTCCCGAGGGATAGCATATCATTGATATGCAGAAGAAAGAGAGTTGGTGATAGTACGGACCCCTGCGGTACCCCGGCATTCACTTGCAAGAAGCGAGAAGCCTGGCCATCGCAGAGGACCCGCACTCGGCGCTCGTTTAAAAAGCTGGCAATCCAGCTGCACAGTTGAGGAGGTAGACCATATGCCGGAAGCTTGGAAAGGAGCGAAGCATGCCAGACCCTATCGAAGGCTTTGGCGATGTCCAGGCTAATAGCCAAGGACTCGCCGTGCCTTTCCATAGCCCCACCCCAGACATGCGTTACGAATGCCAGAAGATCACCCGTTGATCGCTTTGGCCTGAAGCCGTATTGTCGATCATTGATTAGCGAGTGATCCTCTAGGAATTGCATGAGCTGCTTATTTATAAGGAGCTCAAGCACCTTGCAAATGACTGAGGTGACAGCTATGGGTCGATAGTTGCCTGGATCGGACCGATCCCCTTTCTTGGGGATCGGTTGTACGTTCGCCTCCTTCCAGACCTCCGGCACGAGCCCTGAAGAGTATGACAGGCGGTACAGACGCGTTAATACTGGAGACAACTCAGCTGCACATTTTCGTAGCACCACCGCCGGAATGCCGTCAGGGCCACTGGCTTTCCGCGTGTCGAGTGACCGCAGCACTGCCCGTACATCACATTGCCTGATAACAATATCAGGCATTGTGTGGCCACAGTTGGCGATGGCGGGGGGCTGCAGGCCACGGTCGTCGACCCGGGAACTAGCCGCAAAGAGGTCTGCGAGCATATCCGCTTTCTCTTGGGCTTTGTGAGCCAGTGTTCCATCTGGGTAACGCAGCGGTGGCAGCGAGGGCTGACAAAAGTTAGATTGCACGGCTTTGGCCAGTTGCCAGAATCCACGGCTGCCCGTGGGATGGGAAGTGAGCTCCTGACCAAGCCGCGCGACGCGCTGGGCATCCGCTCTCTTAAAGGCCCTCTTACTCGACTTTGTGGCCCGGTTGTACGCTGCTTTGAGGTGGCCCACGTTTGGGTCGCGCACAGCCCGGGCCCTGATCCAGGCGCGATATGCCGACTGTTTTTGTCGAACAGCTTTGGCACAATCTCGCCCGAACCAGGGACGGGCTCTGCGGATACTGGCGACATCAGTGAAAGGGATGTAATAATCCATCCCTAAACTGATCTCGCCAGCAATAGCAGAAGCACTATCCGAAGGAGCCTTTCCTACAAAGCAGCGCTGGCTCCAGGGGACGGACGCAAAATAATCGCGTAGACCGTCCCAATCCGCTGACGAGTAGTGCCATAGTCGTCGTGACGTTTGCACAGGACGTGCAGGAGGTGACACCTTCATGCCAGCGTGAACAACACAGTGGTCGGAACTACCCAGTGGGGCTCCTACCGAAACACTGTACTGGGCTGGGCGACTCGTCAGCAGTAGATCCAGCAGAGCGGGCGCGTGATCTGACCTGTCTGGTATCCGGGTGATCCCGCATACCATCTGGGTCAGACCGTGGGAGAGAGCGAACGCATGGGCGGCTCTACCCGCATGATCAGTCTTGAGGGACCCCAGCCATTCAATGTGATGGCCATTGAAGTCCCCCAGAAACACTAGGTCAGCGTTCGGGAACCGCACCTGCGCTTCATCAGCCGTCTCGCTGAGGTACTGGAAGAGCTTTGTTGTCTCAGAATCCCCTGTGTGGGATCGGTAGACGCACACGTAGATCTGGCTCATAGAGCCATGGTCTACGTGCAGCCAAAGGACGGAATTGGAGGGGTTCTCTAGGCAGCGCAACCGGCGGCAGCAAACATCCGCCCTAACGAACACGCACACCCCGGCTTTGTCTCGAAATTGTTCCTCGATGACATAGCCGGGGTAACACAGGTAAGACGTGTCGTCAGGGCGGCGCATTTGTGTCTCCGTGAGGAACATCACAGCGGGCCGTGCCGTCTCAAGGTGGTGGTGGACGGTATCGAGGTTCGCATGGAGTCCACGGACGTTAGTGAACTCCACCTCGAAATGTGAAGTTGTGGGGTTTCCTAGGGCCGCTGTGTAACGTTTATTTCTTTTTTGTTGCACTGCCATTGTAGATTTTGAAGAAAGCTCGTCAGAGAGATACATGTCTACTTCCTTAATTGCTCTTGAGAGAGGTACTTGACGCTACTAATTTGTCAAAAATATTCCACGGACTTAAATCGTTATTGTCGGTATTTGTACTGTCTTCAGGGACTGGGGAAACGATAGGTATTGTGCTGCGTTCTTTTTGGGCAATCAAAGCCGCTACTAATTTTTTCACCTTTTCTTTCGTTTTCGTCGCCTCCGATTGGTCTGAAAACCCTTGCATTTTAAATCGAGGGTCCATGAAAGTGGACAGCGCAAATGTGCCACTTGTTTCAACTAAGTTGAACCGTTCTTCTAGGCCCTCTTTTAACAAGAGCACTGTATCACGTGCATTGGTTAATAGATCGGTCTTATCTAAAAGTTTTTGGCAAGTTTCTTTCAGGCATCGCGTCACTATTATTACGGAACTTCCAGTAATGTATTTTTCCCCGCTCATTGAGGCCGTAATTTCTTCAAAAGGTCGCAGAATCTGACACAGTTGAGTAAATAGTGTCCAATCATCCGGTTCGATAAAGGGTAAGGCTCTATCCGCAAAAGCCAAAGTTGATCGGATGGCATCTTCTAGCTCCACAAATCGTTTTATCATAAAATAGGTGGAGTTCCATCTAGTGTCGACAGATTGGCTCAGTCGCTTAGGTTGCTGACCTTGTTGCACCTGATATTTTTGTAATCTCTCTGATGACAAGGTGGTTTTTTTAACATGCGCAACTATTCGCTTAACTTTGTCGATTTGGGGTTTTGTTAGATGTAGTGCGTGTTCTACTATTAAATTAAGGCTATGAGCATAACACCCAAAATGCTTCCAACCCAACAATTCTTTAACTGCCTTCACAATATTGGCAGCGTTATCGGTAATCATAAAGTTTACCTTATGTTTTATTTAATATTTGTCGACTAATGCACTAACCTCTGCGGCGATATTATCTGCTGTGTGGTTGCCAGGAAATTGACAGCAACCCAATAATACTGTTTTTAACTCCAGGTCTTCAGTCAAATAATGACCAGTGAGCGCAATATAGCTCTCAGTTTTTAAGGAGGTCCACATATCTGCAGTTAAGCATATACTTTGAACCTCCTTGTGCAGTTGAAGACGTACTGCATCATAACATTTCGTGTATGCCTCTTGCATAATTGCGTTGGACAGCGTCTTCCGTGTAGGCAGCTGGTATCCCGGTATCCACCGGCAGAATTTCCGAAACGCTCTTTCTTGAACGATCGAAAACTGGTGAAAGCTATCGGTGCACATGTCGAGTAAATCCAAATTAATTTGTTTTTTTTTGTTCATTACTAATTTTTTTATTTTGGCAATCTCCTCGGTAGACCCCGTACAGTCCGTAGACCCGCTCGGACCTGCTATGCCTACGCTTGGATCCAGTTGTGGTTGCTGCGATACAGGCAGAGTCACAGAGCAAGACTGACCCTGGGCATGGGAATGCGACGGCAATGACGAATAGATCGAAACATGCTTTCTTTTCAAGTGGCTTTTTAAATTCGCCATTGTCGATTTATATGCCAATTTTTCTTTGCATATATTGCAAGTTGCCTTTCCACTCGAGACATCTTTTTCAAAATATTGCCATAATTCACTTAGATTACGTCCCGTCATTTTTTTTTATACTAAGTAAGTATACCTAAATAAGTTTAGTTTTGCACTATTATAACTACACTATACACTATTTATAAGTTTATTTACACTTTATTTATTTCACTATTTACAATTAAGTAATCAGAATATTTACATTAATAAATGTAAATAAAATCACTTTACTATTATTATAGGTACTCGCTCGTACGTAAGTAAACATTTAAAAATGTCCGCAATCTTTACCGCCTAATCTTTCTCTGACCTTGCACGGAATTACAATAAAATTACTTCAAACATACGGAACGTACGAAAGTTTAAAATTGACAACAAACAAACAAGTACAAACCGGTTTGTCTCGCATCGTTCGACTAACTTCGACGTCGACTGGACCCAATACGCTCATTCCGCCCATACAAATGTCAACTTACTAACCCTAGATATTAGAGTTCTAATTGGTTAGCTCGACTAAATTATTTCAACAATCGAATGAACTAGTATTATGTGACTACGTTCACACGTCGTCGTCGCGTTCACACGTCATCGTCGCGTTCACAGCTGATAAGAACGTTGTGTAGTCTCAATTTAGCCGTCTACAGATTCGACTAGTCCATTGATCAACGGTGAACCGTCGACTCGTTGAATGTACGTCGACCGTTGAATCAACTAGTTCGTTCATTCAACGCCCATCGCTAAACCTAGCCGAATGTGCGTTAGATTATAAACATAAAAATGAATGGAAAACAATAAAATGTCTACTAGACACAGCGGCTGATGAAAGTTTGATTAGGCTAAAAAATATTAAAGATATGTTTGATGAAACCTAGATACAAAATAAAATGAGGCCCTCTAGTAAGACTTTATTCATTTTTAGTGGTCATCATGGTGCAATTGATATAATTTTGAGGACAAATATTTTAGGTCTCAAACAATTACATTAGTTCACAATACACACATTCCTCTCCTATCGTGCCAAAATTGTACAAACATGGGTCTGGTGAAGTTTTGTGAGGAAGTACAATGCAATTATTCACAGGAAACCCGTGAGATTATGAACAAATATGGTTCAATTTTTAAAGGTAGGGGAAGTTTTGCAGGTGAAATCAATTTAGAAATTAATAAAGATGTGCCGCCTGTCATCCAAAAAGCTCGGCGGATTCCAGTTGCTCTGCGGCCCATGCTGAAAGAAGAATTAAAAAGATTAGAAGAAGAAGGAATAATTGTTAAGGAAGTGATACGGCCCCTGCTTGGAAGATACAATTAAAACGACGTAAGACAATTAACGTTACTTTATTGGCAGGGAACCTAGGGTTTATATAATGCTAGTAGCTAATAGTGTGTCGGTAGAATAGGATCACATATACTGTTTACGGAAGTGCCCGGTGCACTTAACTGTGAGTCCACAGACGACGGCGGTCGGCCGGCCGGGTCCGCTGGTGTCCTCCAATTAATCTTGTTCTAGCAGGCCGCGATGCTCCGGGTCGAAGGCCACGGAGCGACGGCGCAGCTTCGGGTTGCTCAGCAATAGTATTCTTGACAAATATGGCTTTTCTAAGCCCCAAGGTAGTTCTGGAATTGACACAAGCAACGGATTAGATAACGGCTCGGCACCGCTTGCCGTAGGCCCCACACGCAAATCGCCGCACAGATTCCCTAGTTGTCGGACGCGCTGCACAATTATTTACATGAGGGTACACGGCAAGGTTACACATAACACAAGATAATACAAACAGGGGAACAAGGAAAACACAGACAGGTAGTTGGCTCATCCCTATATATCGGTCTCCGATCGGCGGCAGAAAGTCTCAATGCAATAATTAACTAATAATAAAATAATAAAATTTAGCTATAAGCCCAACACAAATGTGGGTACATTTCTAAAGACTACTTTTCTACCTATTACGTATCGGAGAAGAAGTTCCTAAAGAGTCTGCGTTATGCGTAATTCCCATCTAACAATTGAAACTTTATTATGGTTCACTAAATTAGGGAACCCTAAAATGACGGTCCCTAAATGGCAGTCTAGATACTAAAATGTTACTGAACAGTATCTCCTAATGGTTCACCAATTTAGGGGACCCCAAAATGACAGTCCTTCTATGGCCGTCTCGATAATACAACATTAAATAATAGTGAATATTCCAGATAGGTGGAATATGATCCAGGTATTTGACTTTACGTTAACCACAATAAAAATTTACAAAATGAACGGTTTCCCGCTTAAGGCCGCGCCCCAAATGGTACGGCTTCACAATAAAATATGTCGGGTAGATGAATTATCTTAACCCGGATTCTCCTTCGTGATATTCACAAAATAAAATTATAATATTATAGATTACTACTTAAGGCCGTATGTGAATAGCCCTTAAGAAAATTTTATGTAAGAAAGAAAGAAAGAAAATATTTTTTATTGTTGCATCACAACTTTACATTCAACGTTACACAAAGAATAATATAACTTATCTATGGTCACAACGACCACAGACGTAAAATTTACATAAGTGACACGGTCGTGTCACAATAACTGACAGTGTGGTTTTGTTTGACACTTATGAGTGACGTGTGTGTGGCAGGAAATACGTGTCAAACACGTGCCGCGTTTTATTTTACAACATAATTATTTATAATTCAATCCACTCACACGTACCCACATACAGCAACTTGTAAAAATTGCGACGCACAATATGGGATAACACTCAGGCAATATATTTCAGTACATCTGGTTTTCAGTGTTACCCCATAGCGATATCTGGCGCCGACAGCCAATTACCGACAGACAATTTATAAGAAATACACGCAACCATGGATCGGAGTTATAAAAGATTACATCTACATTCAACAAAAGTTGGAACAATAGTGCCCTCGAGTACGGTAAGTAAGGTTGTCGTATTCATATTAAAATTAAGTAGATAGGTACTTATCAGGAACATAGCCAACCAATCTTTAAAATGACAAAAATACAAATAGAATCGAATTAGAGTGACAAGCAAATTACACCCAAGATACCACCACAATTATACAACTAAAATGTAATGTCTGTTTTAGGTATGACAACCCGACAAAACCAACATAGCTGATCGTAAGCACGACACGCATCCGGAAAGGCGAATCCCAAAGGGACATGAAAATAAGGTACGTCAAGCCAAACTGTTTGTGTAAATAGGTATTAAATTTGCTGCTTTTGCTATGTTGAATTATTGTTAACAATTTATCGTTACATTCGATAGGGCAACGTTAATAGGTCCTAGCATTCCCTACAAATGTCCTAAATGTTTTCTCATTTATTTTGTGGCAAGAAATTCAGCATCGTCTGATTTTGATATTTACGTCGATAAAAGTTTATAAAATAGGTAATTACCTTATACGCGATTGAAACTACAATGACCGTGGCTCGAATCACCTCGGAGTCTAAACAACTATAGGTTTCTTTAGGTTACTAATAATCTATGAAATAGCCATTTGGTAATATTCTAATTATGGATCACGCGATGGACGTTATACGTAAGCGATTCTGTTCACAGCACTTACCCCTGAATCAGGAACGGGAAACTAATTGCACAAGTTCACCACTATAACTAAATTCTATTTTGTCGGAATTACTTGGTTAATTAACTATTATTTTAAATGTTATAATTTAATATTTCGTTAACGGTGGTTACGACAGTTGTGCGTTGATGAGATTTCTATTATGCTAATTTTTTGTGTCTCCGTTAGCTCTGCGCCGGCTTATATGACCTCGGTCCGGGCAATAAAGTCACACCGACCCCTTCTCCTAGCGTCTAGTGACGCGCCACTCCACGTATCGATGCGCCTCTCTATTGGTTAACGGCTCAATCCTTAGCTTTTCGATCTTGCCCGACTCATTGAACTAAGGAATTTCTCATTGCTTGAACCGGTCTGCTAATATTCTAGTAACTTCTAAACCAGTGATGTTACCAAACGCAAAATGTGTATTGTCGATGTATGCACATCGTAACAGAAGAACACAGACTGGGTAAGCAATATATTAATAATTAAAAATAAAGATAAGTTTAGAATATGTTTGTTTAAAAAAGACTTCTGGCATCTTAACCTCTCTGAGGAAAGTAGAAAATTAACACCTTTTGGACACCTTATGGAAAATACAGTTGGAAAGTCCTCCCATTCGGCATCGGTTCAGCTCCCGATCATTTTCAGATTAAAATGAGTGAAATCATACAGGGCCTGAAAGGTGTTGAAGCACTGGTTGATGATTTGCTGGTATATGGAGTTGGAGACACTATTTTTATTTTTTATTTTATTTTATTTTCTTTGGGGAGCTTACGGCTAATTTCACAATGTATTTCCAAATGTGGTCAGATATATGCCAATTAATAGCCTCCACATACAGTTACATACAACATAATATAAAAACCTTACTTAAGTACATATGAAAATTATACATAATGTAGTTTTAATTACCTAACTTAACTAAAGAAGGAGTTCGGTTACACTGGAAAGGAATCGCTTTATTTGGGTAGTACTACAATTAAACAAATCAACCTGCTCATTGAGGTTCAATTTGTTGAAAAGACGGCACACTCTACGTAGAAAGCTATTACGTCTGTAATTGGTGCGACAGAATGGCACGAGTAATAAACTATTGACACGTAATCGTCTAGGTGGTACATATAGTGAGATCTTGCTAAGGAGCTCAGGACAATCTAACTTATTCTGGGCTATGTTCAATAGGAAAGAGACACCGGCTATCTTTCTACGGAGGTGAAGTGGTATAAGGTGAAGAGCGATACACGTCTGGTTGTAGTCATTGGGAGGCAGCTTAAATTTAAAACCTAGATATCTGACAAAACGTTTTTGAATCCTCTCAATATCAAGGATATACTTGTCGTAACAAGGATTCCAAATCGTACTACCATATTCAAGATGGCTGCGCACATAAGTACAATAGAGAACCTTTAAAGTTTTCATATTTCTAAAATGATAAGCCGCGCGAAAGATGAAACCCAAGGACTTGTGTGCTCTGTCAGTAATGCGATCTATATGCTGATCGAAAATCAATTTACTATCATGCAAGACACCTAAGTCCCTCATAACCTTCACCGCCTGTACCCTCGAACCCTGCAATTCGTAATCAAACCGAATTACATTACGCTTTCTGGTGAACGTGATTACGTGACATTTAGATACGTTTAGGTCTAATTTGTTTATAAAACAGTACGCGTCAAATCTAATGAGATCCTCCTGCAGAAGTATCGCATCAGTTAAATTATTAATGACACGGTAGATTTTTAAGTCATCAGCGAACAATAAGAAGTTGGAATTATTAAAACAAGCGTGAATGTCATTAATGAAGAGAGCAAACAATAGTGGACCTAACAAAGAGCCCTGGGGTACACCTGAAGGGACCGTAATCCATGGAGACATGGAGCCGTTCAAGGCAACTGCTTGCGTTCGGTTTTGGAGATAAGATTTCAACCATCCCAATAGGTCACCATGAAAGCCCAGCTGAGATATTTTGATAAGAAGTCAGTAAATGATCAATTTTATCAAATGCTTTAGTATAATCAGTATAGATTGCATCGATTTGACTACCACTGTCCATATTTCTAGTCAGGAAATCATTAAAAATACATAGATTTGTGGAAGTGGACCTAGCTCGAATGAAGCCGTGTTGCTGAGGAATAAATATGCGCTTGCAGCATTCATACATCTGGTCAAAGACAAGGCGTTCAAGTACTTTTGCCAGGTGACAAAGTTTGGAAATCGGCCTGTAGTTCTCGACATCCTTTTTCGGTCCCTTCTTGTGAACGGGCGTAACAAATGCCGATTTCCATAACTTGGGCATGCAGCCCTCCGTTACAGAACGATTATACAAGATTGACACAGGTATTGCCAATTCTTTGGCGCATTTTACTAAAAATATGGCGGGCAAAGCATCCGGACCTGCGGACTTGTTTACATCAAGTCGTGACAGCAGCCTATGAACCCTCTCCTGGGAGACCTCGATTGAGGACAAGTCACAAGATTGGTTAACAGGCTCGTGAGGATTTATTGTGGTAATAGGCGCTGGTACATTAGTAGTAAATGTCGAACTAAAATAACTTGAGAAGAGCTCACATATACCATCACTGGAGCTACAAGTGATAGAAGAATACGTCATGGTTGCGGGATAAGAGCTGCTACCTCGCCTGCCCTTAATATACGACCAGAATAGTTTTGGATTGTTTGATATTGAATTTTCAACGGTTAAAATATAGTCTTTGAAACACTCGCTTTCAACTTTTTTGACCCTTTCACGAAGCAGTCTAAAAGTTGTTTGATCTGATAAGTTACTATAAATTTTGAATTTTTTTAAATATTTATATTTTCCTTTAATTATTTTAATAAGAGCAGGTTTATACCAAGGGAGATAGTGATGGTTAGGAGAGGGCCGCAAAGGAACAAATTGTTCTCTCAGTTTAAAAATAGTATCATAGAAATAATGGACAGCGCTGTCTATTGATTCGAGAGTTGATAGTTGTGACCAATCCGTCTCTGATAAGTGAGCACATATTTGTTCATAATCGGCAAGCTGGTATGCGTAGATTTGACGCTTCGGTAAACTCAGTGCATCCAGTTCTAAAATATTTACAACTATATCCAAAGATTTGTGAAGTGAGTCTTCCGGCACTAACGGGTCCTGGCAAGACGTCACGTGAGCTGAATTAGTGCATAACACAAGGTCTAATATCCCACCTAAGCAGTTGGTGTGATTACTAAATTGTCGTAAGTTACAATCGTAAATGGTTGTGATCAAATTATTTTCCAAAAACCCCTCCCCACAGACCGGCAAAACTCCCATGTCAGAAGGAGACCACTTAATGCTACTCATGTTGAAGTCGCCCAATACCAGCACATCGTCCTGACTAACGGTCTCATAAATACGCCTCAACCTAACCAAGAAATTATCTAACTGAACAGCGAAGGTGTTTCCCAGATTTTCTTTACATAAATATAACGTACATATATGAAGATTGACTGAGCGTTTATTATGAGAATTACGTAATGACAATGTAACCCATATATCCTCAGCCGAGGAATGCCACTCGACTTTACTAGTACAGGCAAGCTCGCGGCGTACAGCGATCAATACACCCCCACCTTTAGTTTCTTTAGTGCGAGCATAATTCCTATCACGTCTAAACACCACAAACCTATGATCAAACAGTTCACTGTCAGAGATACCGTCGAGTAGCCACCTCTCAGTCAATGAAATTACGTCATAGTTAGATAAGCACAGGTTACGACGAAATACGGTCGTTTTAGTCCTGAGTCCTCTGCAGTTCTGATAGTATTTGTCAAGCAATAGTGCTTTTTTTTTTTTTTTATTGAGTTATTCTATAAATAGTTATAGAATAACTCAATAAAAAAATGTATATTAAAAACACCACCATCGTACATTGTATACTAACAGTAGATAAAAATAATTACGCCGTGCCAATATACCAACATTCGTATTTCTACGTATAAACAAAATGAACCTCGACGCAAGCAGAGTAATAGTAAACAAGTTATGATTTCTATAACTATCAGGTAACCGAACAAAAATTATACAAAGAACACCAACAGGTTGCAATACACAAGTTGAGTAAAATAAATGTAATATACAGGTATTCATAGCACAATAGGTACAAAATGCATCATGTTACGAAGGTAACAAGTATTAGTTATTAACTGACTTAAGGTAATAGGTAGAATAATATATAATAGTTTAGTTAAACGATTTTTTGTAGATCTTCTTCGTTTTTTATTATAAAGGATTTGGATTGGGCATTTTTGCGAGCAAAAATATTGCAATTTTTCACCCAAGTATATTCGTAACTGAACTCCTTTGCCCGGGTTTTTACTTTGGTTAGAAGTATTTTGTTCTCAACTGTCAGATGATCATTTATGTAGATACGGCCACTGGAGCCGAGACCTATATCCGCTGGTCCCAGTGATTTGAAAGAACGAGCAGCTGATATAAAATTTTCTTTAGTGTAGCGGTTCGAAAAAGATACAATGATGGACTTAATTTCACTACTACGTGAGGGTACCCTGGTCAGAAAGTTGATATCCTGCTTGTTGATAGCATATGCGATCTTGGACCCAATCACTGACGTAATATTAATGAGGTTCTCGTTGGTTTTCATAGGTACTCCCTTGATTTCGACATTGTTGAGACGCATCCATTGACTTTTTTCCCGTGATTCATCTTCCAAAGAACTAATTCGGCCCCGCAGTATATCAACCTCGTCCTGGGTTTTTTCCACCTTGTTCAGCCTTTGGTTGAACGTCTGAAGTTTGTCAGCATAAGTACTTAGGGTGGCCTTGATGTCGGAGATCTCATTTTTAATCACTTCAATACCCGCAATAAGGTTCATGTCAGTCATGGGTTCAAGACTCAGTCGGATACTACTCAATTCCTGCATGAGTTGCTCCATTAAACAACGGCGGCCCGGCTGCATGCAAGAGGTTTGATCAGCTTATTATTGGTAATACAAAACAATTATTAAGACAGATCACAAACCATTGTTAAGCTTTTTCAAAAAACCACTCCTTCAGGCCCCTAAAAGACTACAGTCCATGCTATTATCACTACAGAGGTACAATTTCGAGTTACATTTTGTATCTGGAAATGAGAATGTTATGGCAGATGGATTATCTCGATTCTATTTGGAATGTAAAGATATAGATAAATCAAAGGAAATAAAAATATTTAAAATAATTGAGAAAGTTAATTCTATCCAAAGCTTACCAATATCTGCTAAATGTGTAAAAGAAATTGAAATTGCAATTTCTAACGATGCCAACTTGCAGAACCTGAGAACCTTAATTTTACAGGGATGGCCAAAATATATAAGAAATGTACCAGATACTCCAAAACCGTATTATAGTTTTAAATGCGAGTTAACCGTTTATAATGGTTTTATACTCAAAAATCAAGCTATATTAGTACCAGAAAGCTTAAGACTATTAATGCTGAATAAATTACATAAGGCACATTCTGGCATTGAAAATACCTTAAAACTAGCCAGAGATGCTATATACTGGCCATCAATGTCCAATGAAATAAAAGAGATGATTAGATCTTGTTCCACATGCATTAAGTACCAACCAAGTCAAAAAAAAGTTAACCATGCAAAGTCACCAAATACCGGAGTTTCCTTTCCAAATAGTATCAATGGATGTCTTCTTCTTGGAAAGATCTGATGAAAATGGCAAACAAAATAAATATTTAATAACAGTTGATCATTATTCTGATTTTTTTGAGATTGACAAATTAAAAGACTAAACAGGTAATTGAAATTTGTAAAACGAATTTCTCGCGCCATGTAATCCCTGAAGTTGTCGTCACGGATGGTGGAACTAATTTTGTTAGTCAGGAATTTACAGAATTTGCCTGTAAATGGAATTTTACTCAAGTGACTTAATCTCCACATCATCCTCAGGGAAATGGAAAAGCAGACGCCACAGTGAAGATAGCCAAAAAGCTATTATTGAAAGCTTCAGATAGCCAAGAAGATGGTCTAGTTTACTTTGCCTAAGAAATACCCCTAATAAATTAAATTCAAATCCAGTACAAAGATAATTCTCAATACAAAGATTTTCCAGGGAGACCCTTAGCAACGGCGTTGCCGCGGCCGCCCGCAACACAGTCATGGGGCCCGCCTGGGACCAACCACCCCAGGAGGCTGCCCCACATGTAACCGTTTTGGGGTAGCGGCGGTCTTGCATCAGGGGGGTTTGGGAGCCCTTCCGTCCGGCGAGTCGGCTCCGACCTAACCACACGGTTCTAGACAAAGCTAGCCCCTGCGCTTTGTCACTTACTGCTGCACCAGATGTCGCCCTGTCTTCACGCTTCTTCTTCTTCAAAATCAACAATGGCAGTGCAACAAAAAGAAGTAAACGTTTCACAGCGGCCCTAGGAAACCCCACAACTTTACTTTTCGGGGTGGAGTTCACTAACGTCCGTGGACTCCATGCGAACCTCGATGCCGTCCATCATCACCTTGAGACGGCACGGCCCGCTGTGATGTTCCTCACGGAGACACAAATACGCCGCCCTGACGACACGTCTTACCTGTGTTACCCCGGCTATGTCATCGAGGAACAATTTCGAGACAAAGCCGGGGTGTGCGTGTTCGTTAGGGCGGATGTTTGCTGCCGACGGTTGCGCTGCCTAGAGAACCCCACCAATTCCGTCCTTTGGCTGCACGTAAACCATGGCTCTATGAGCCAGATCTACGTGTGCGTCTACCGTTCCCACACAGGGGATTCTGAGACAACAAAGCTCTTTCAGTACCTCAGCGAGACGGCTGATGAAGCGCAGGTGCGGTTCCCCAACGCTGACCTAGTATTTCTGGGGGACTTCAATGGCCATCACATTGAATGGCTGGGGTCCCTCAAGACTGATCATGCGGGTAGGGCCGCCCATGCGTTCGCTCTCTCCCACGGTCTGATCCAGATGGTATGCGGGATCACCCGGATACCAGACAGGTCAGATCACGCGCCCGCTCTGCTGGATTTACTGCTGACGAGTCGCCCAGCCCAGTACAGTGTTTCGGTATTAGCCCCATTGGGTAGTTCCGACCACTGTGTGGTTCACGCTGGCATGAAGGTATCACCTCCTGCACGTGCTGTACAAATGTCACGACGACTATGGCACTACTCGTCAGCGGATTGGGACGGTCTACGCTATTATTTGTAGCGCTGCTTTGTTGGAAAGGCTCCCTCGGATAGCGCTTCTGCGATTGCTTGCGAGATCAGTTTAGGGATGGAATATTATATCCCTTTCACTGATGTCGCCAGTATCCGCAGAGCCCATCCCTGGTTCGGGCGAGATTGTGCCTTAGCTGTTCGACAAAAACAGTCGGCATATCGCGCCTGGATCAGGGCCCGGGCTGTGCGCGACCCAAACGTGGGCCACCTCAAAGCAGCGTATAACCGGGCCACAAAATCCAGCGCAAGAGGGCCTTTAAGAGAGTGGATGCCCAGCGCATCGCGCGGCTTGGTCAGGAGCTCACTTCCCATCCCACGGGCAGCCGTGGATACGTGGTGAACTTCTGTCAGCCCAGATGGAACACTGGCTCACAAAGCCCAAGAGAAAGCGGATATGCTCGCAGACCTCTTTGCGGCTAATTCCCGGGTCGACGACCGTGGCCTGCAGCCCCCCGCCATCGCCAACTGTGGCCACACTATGCCTGACATTGTACTCAGGCAATGCGATGTACGGGCAGTGCTGCGATCACTTGACACGCGGAAAGCCAGTGGCCCTGACGGCATTCCGGCGGTGGTACTACGGAAATGCGCAGCTGAGTTGTCTCCTGTACTAACTCGTCTGTACCGCCTGTCTTACTCCACAGGAATCGTGCCGGAGGTCTGGAAAGAGGCGAACGTACAACCGATCCCCAAGAAAGGGGATCGGTCTGATCCGGGCAACTATCGACCCATAGCTGTCACCTCAGTCATCTGCAAGGTGTTTGAGCTCCTCATCAACAAGCAGCTCATGCGATACCTCGAAGATCACTCTCTACTAAATGATCGGCAATACGGCTTCAGGCCAAAATGATCAACGGGTGATCTTCTGGCATTCGTAACGCATGTCTGGGGTGAGGCTATGGAAAAGCACGGCGAGTCCTTGGCGATTAGCCTGGACATCGCCAAAGCCTTCGATAGAGTATAGCATGCTTCGCTCCTTTCCAAGCTTCCGGCATATGGTCTACCTCCTCAACTGTGCAGCTGGATGGCCAGCTTTCTAAACGAACGCCGAATGCGGGTCCTCTGCGATGGCCAGGCTTCTCGCTTTTTGCAAGTGAATGCCGGGGTACCGCAGGGGTCCGTGCTGTCACCAACTCTCTTCCTTCTGCATATCAATGATATGCTATACCTCGGGAGCATTCATTGCTATGCAGATGACAGCACATTGCACGGGAGCTACTGGGCTCGTCCGGCGGCAGGGCGTTTGGAGATTGAGGAGGATAGACTACATCTCGTGGTTGATCTCGACAGGAACCTCGACTATATCTCTCAATGGGGTACCGAGAACCTGGTCGAGTTCAATCCCCGCAAAACACAGGCGTGTGCATTTACAGCTGTAATATACGAGGATTGTTAGGGGTGATAAATGAAAGTACGTCCGACTCGTTGTGTCACATTATATTGAATAATCCCCAAAACCCAAAATACATAATAATTATAACTACACACTAATTGCACAGTACTTACTTACTAATTGCAACCTATGCTAAGTTTATTGAGGCAAGGTGAGTGACACACCTAATGCATAATAAGCAAATATCATTAGGTACATTACAACTCCCCCGAAAAAGGACCTGTTACCCTTCCCCTTTTAAAGAGAAGGCCAATAACAAAGTGTCAAAGGCTGCATACAAAATAATAACATGTATAAAAAACATTAAAACTATGAAATAATAACATAAAATTAACTAAAATATCTCTTAGTAATATTCTTATGTATAAGATATTCTTTATTATTTTTTATTATCTTCACATTAGGTGAAACTTCCTCAATAACTTCATAGGGACCATTATAGATGTTTTGAAGTTTATTTCCGGATTGGTTTTTTATAAGAATAAGGTCACATTTTTTGTAAGTTACGGAGTAAGTTTTCTTATCATACATTAACTTTCTTTTAAATTTACTTTGTAACAAATTCTGTTTGGCATCATACTGTGCTCGCTGTAAACGATATTTCATTTCTTTAGGATAATCATTGTAATTATACAAAGGTTCAACTGAATTTATTAAATCAGAAGGTAATCTACAACATTTACCATAAACTAGTTCGAATGGTGTATATTTTGTTTCTGTATGCACTGTAGTGTTGTAAGAAAATGACCAAAAGGGTAACCAGTCACTCCAATCTATAGTATTTCTGTCACACTGGATTCGAAGATATGACCATAAATGCTTATGACTGTTTTCCAATGAGCCTATTGTTTCATGGTGATATGGAGTGGAATTTAAATGTTTAATTTGTAATGTTTTACACACATTTTCTACAATACTAGACATGAACTCAGTACCTTTGTCTGTAATGATTTCTTTGGGTACTCCGTATCTCAAGATAAAATTAGAGACCAATATTTTGGCTACTGATTCAGCATCCTTACTCTGTATGGCATATGCCTCTACGAATTTAGATAAATCACACTGCAAAGTTAAGATGTATTTGTTATTGTGAATATCAGTTGGTAACGGACCCATGATGTCTAACGCTACACGTTCGAATGATGTGCTTGCAGTATTTGTTACAACCATCGGCTCTCTTACGAGACGATTAGAAAATTTATTATGTTGGCATTGATGACACTTTTTAACGTAGTTAATGACGTCATTGGTCATACCTGGCCAGTAGTAATATTTTTTTTAATTGTTTATCATTCTGTTTATCCCTGCGTGACCGCTTGAGGGTAACAAATGAAAGTCATTTAATACAATTTTCTTATCTTCATGACTACAAATTCGTATTATATCCGTTGTAATTAACATTTTAGGTACCTTTATGTGTAATATTTTCATATAACTTGCAAGTAATTTTATATTAGTCGAATTTTGACTATTTTTAATAATTAAAACTTCATTTATATTTTCTTTTTCGCACAACGACCCTAAATCTCTCGCTAACTCCGTCGGGGTAGATAACGATCGAGTATTTAGGTATATAGTATGACTTGAAGGTACATACGTGCAGTATTTTAAATCTGAACAGTAAGAAAGCCTAAAGCACTAAAAGAGCCATGTGTTTTATTTGCAGACGACATATCTATACTGGTGACTAGTGAGAAGAATTTAAACCTAAATGACAAATTAAATTCAATTTTAACAAGAACTGCTCCCTGGATGGATGATCACGGTTTAGAAATAAATTATGACAAGACAAAAATACTGCCTTTTCATCCTCATCAGAAACCACCACTATCAATAAATTTTAATTTCAACAATGTCAAATTAGAGGTTGTAAATGAATTCCAGTTGCTAGGATTAAACTTAGACACTCACATAAACTGGAAGAGCCATAGTAAAAAAATAAGGGCAAAAATATCAAAATTCTCCTACGCTCTACGGGAAGTCAAGAAAACGACTGATTTGGCGACTGCAATGGTTACATACTATGCCTATGCATATTCTTGGCTAAGCTATGGCGTCATTTTGTGGGGGAATAGTACGGATGCTGTTATGTGCATAATTACTTACCATTTGTAATTATTTCATCCTTTTATATCTTGTTTGTTTACGTACCATTGAGTGACATGATATGTCATGTCATTACTGATTTGTTTTTTTTATTATTCTATTTTTGGCAATTAGGTTTGTTGATTTTTAAACTCCTTTCTCATCAATGCCATTCTGTATCTCATCCATTTACTTTTAAATTCAAAAACATTCTACCGATGTGTTATTATGAATTCACTCCATTCTTCGAGACATTATACCACCGCCTACAGTCAGAGAAACATCTCCTAGTCTTTTATTACGTTTAACCCTTGGAATCACTAAGTTGTCTACCATCAAAGTACAGTCTACAGCTATAACCTGGGTCCTGGAGGGATCAATTCCTAGGACCAACTCGTCAAAAACCGATTTGAGGAGCACTCTTAATTCCCTTTTAGGGAATAACGGAAGAAAATTTCGTAATCAAGCAGACAATGTCGATTTAGCTTTAGCTAAATGCGAAAGCTTTTGCTAGTGGTGAATCAGTGGATGCAACTCAAGAGCTCATAATGTCGTTTGCAAAAATATTCGGTTCATTTGTCGGTGCTATGCCCATCACTGGATCATTCTTAAGAAGTGCAGTCAACCATGCAAGCCGTGATAACACAATTTGGCGCCCACGTTACAATTTGGCGCCCACGTTTAGAACCCACCCCCCTAAAAATCTTTTCACTTTTCCCTCTTAATTATTTTGTATACTTTACCCCCTTTTTACCCCTGTGTATTTTCATACTCTCATCTTAGTTACTAAACTTATTACAGTACTCTTACAAACCTACACTGCACCCCACACACTATTACACCACTTACTGATTGCTAACCGCAATCTACATTCATTCTTCACTTGGCAGTGTTCTTAAAACCATTCGTGGTCACTGACAGGTTGGGGTTTGAACTACTCTACGACGTGCTGCAGGAGAATATCCTGTAGTAGACGTACATTTAGTTCCATTTCAACTTTCATACTTAAACATTTATACACTTAAACCTAGAACACTTACCAGTACTCCTACAAAATATACCGCACCCCACACACTGATACGCTACTTACCGATTGCTAACCGCAATCCACATTCATTCTTCGCTTTGAAGTGTTTTTTAAAACCATTCGTGGTCACTGACAAGTTGGGGTTTGAATTACTATACAGCGGGCTGCAGGACACTATCCTGTAGTATTCGCGCTCATAACACTAACTTTCATCACATATCACACTTTCATCACACTTTCATCATAAAAATTATTTTATTCTCTTAAATAACTTAATTTTCTCTTAAACTTAAAATTTAACTTCAAATATTTTATAAATACTTAAACTATAATACTTTGTCAAGTATAATTTTCTTTTAAACTTAAAATTTTACTAGGTGGTGGTATTTTAAGTTTTTTATGTCTATGAATTTTTTTTTATATCTGTATTTTTTTTCGTCATTCATCTTCAATAACAGAACTCCTTTTGGCTCATTTTTTTAATTTCTTTTCACTGTAAATATTTTCTTTAATCTTTGATGCACACGTTGCCTATCTTGATGCACACGTTGCCTATCTTGATGCACACGTTGCCTATCTTAATACACATGTTGCCTTCCTGGACACACACGTTGCCTTGGACCTGGAGGCACATGTTGCCTAGTATCTTGTAAATTTCTTTTCAAACAGGTGCGGGTTACGACACCTAAATTAAATAAATAAGCCTACGTTAATCATTGGGTTTTTAAACAGGTGCGGGTTACGACACCTAAATTAAATAAATAAGCCTACGTTAATTATATTGAATATTGCCTTTTGGAGTATGCGTCATTGAATGTGAACCATATCCCCTCCGTATGCAAGAAGGTGAGTGATTGTTGAGACGAAAGATGTGTGTGAAAGGGTTAGGTATTTATTCTGTAACCTCAAAATTTTTAATAAGTAAAAATTTTGCAGGGCTTTTTGGGGTATGTTATGTGCATAATTACTTACCATTTGTAATTATTTCATCCTTTTATATCTTGTTTGTTTACGTACCATTGAGTGACATGACATGTCATGTCAAAAAAAACAAATCAGTATTGTTTTTTTTATTATTCTATTTTTGGCAATTAGGTTTGTTGATTTTTAAACTCCTTTCTCATCAATGCCATTCTGTATCTCATCCATTTACTTTTAAATTCAAAAACATTCTACCGATGTGTTATTATGAATTCACTCCATTCTTCGAGACATTATACCACCGCCTACAGTCAGAGAAACATCTCCTAGTCTTTTATTATGTCCGTTTAGATTGAGGAGCCACATTTCGTATCTTAATGAAATTTATATAGGTATTTAGTAGTAAGTTTAAAAAATTTGTAGCCTTAATCCTCGAATTTGTAGTATAATACTTCAAAAGTTATAAGAACATAAAGGTGGCTCCTCAATCTAAATGTTTAGATTGAGGAGCCTCGTCATAACTAGGAAAATCATGGATGAATATTTACCAAAATTAGGTATGATTTAGTAGCATTCGAGATTAGTTAGTAGACAAAATTTGAGTTTTGTAGTATTAAAATTAAAAAAGTTATCATACATTATATGTGGCTCCTCAGATCATTACTTACGAGTCGCCATTTTTCATAGAAGGAGTCGTACAATTAATGCGCAATTTCTTGGTCATTTAGTAGTAAGTATTTTAGTTTTGTAGGATAAGGTTCAGTAATTAATTATGAGTGGATTAGGAGATATGGCACATTTTAACTGGCTCCTCAATTGAGACGCTTAAAAATATATATTTGCCTCTAATCTACTTATACTTGTAACGAAATTTGTAACAAACACATCAATATTTAGTATAAATTTATACTAAATGCCCGTTATAATTCTGCCATAAAAAAGTACATATTTACGAACTTATTAGCTATTCTATAATTTCCCTACAAATTATTTCGTAGGGTGTCCATAATATATTAGTCCAGAAATATTATTAATATTTATATATAAAAATAAGGCCAAGTGTGAGTCTATTAAAATTTAAACTTTCTAACTATCACGGTTCATGAGCCCAAGACAGACGGACGGACAGTGAAGTCATAGGGCGTTTGTGCATTAGACGGAATTTTTCGGTAGTATCGGTACGATACTAATAATAAACTCAAACGAGTGAGAAGGTTAACGGAAATAGGCAAATTTTTTATTATTATATTTCTGTATTTGAAAGCAATAAGTTCTTCTACTACTGTTAAGTATTTAGGCAAGTATACTTAAATCACAAAAACTTAAACGTCATCGCCAGGACTCGAACCCGTGGCTTAACAAGGGGATGCTCTGACCACTTAGCTAAAATTAGCAATACCAACTTCATCAAATCTTTAGATTTCTAGATCGAGCTATTTATTACCAGTACAACAATTTTGACATTAAAAAAGGGTTCCGTAATATTATTCAGAGTAACTCCGATACTGGGTTCAAAACGACCATAAAATCACCATGTTTAAGGAAATGTATTGCGACGATTTCAGTTCCTGTGATTAGATTCGATGGGCGTAGATGATATTTTATGATCATCCATACATAAATACAAACATACAAATTTAAAACTGACAGACTACTACGGTGGTGTGGTCGGTAGTGCATCCGCCCTCGACGCCGGAGTCTCGGGTTCGATTCCCGGTCGGGACAAACTTTGTATGATGACACACGTTTTTGTACCGAAGTCTGGGTGTTTCCTATGTATAATAATCACTTATTTACCACCGTTCACTTCCTATGTATGTATTTACAAAAAAAATGTATAAAAGTATTTATTTCAGTTTATCTAGTACTCATATCACAAGCTCTGCTTAGTTCGAGGCTAGATGGCGTTGTGTGAATTGTCCTAATATAATTATATTTATAAAAACAACTATTAAAAAGTATCTAATGAAAGCGTATTATTCTAATAAAGATTATATTGATGACAGAGATGCCTGGAAATATATAGGTAATATTCTTCACATCCTGCCTACGCCGGGCGCCACTGGAAATATCTTCTGCGTGTGCACCAAAGACGCTCGGCAACGGACATAAGAGCGGCCGCGGCTTTGGGCCACGGAATTAAAAATACATGCTGCTTATAAATATATATGTGTGTAATAATTAATAATATAAGTACTACTGTGGCTCGTGGTCTAGTGGTAACCGACAATGTTAACACATTGCAAAGGTTAAGCAACATCGACTCAGGCCGGTCTTAGGATGGGTGACCATTTCGTCATTGAGACCCCTCCGTGCCTCGGAGAGCACGTTAAGCCGTCGGTCCCGGTTGTCATACTAACATCTATGGCAGTCGTTAGGGGTAGTTGGAGCCCTAAACCAAAAATCCGACCGGTCTAATTACAGAACTTCGATATCGCCCATGGGTTGTGAAGGTCAGATGGCAGTCGCTTCATGGAAAATATTGAAGTTCAGTCAAATCGCAGTTAGACTGGAAAGCCGACCCCAACTGAGTTGGGAAAAGGCTCGGTGAATGATGATAAGTACTACTGTAATGAATTGTTGATTATTTAATATTGTTTAACAAAGTCAGGTAAACTTAGTTGATATTTTTACTTTTTAGTTTTTTATATTACTGTCTCATAACCATAGGCTTTATATCATAAAATTTTGAAATCATAATTCGTACTTTTCGACCTAAGATTAGATAAAATAAATTTCTAAAATCATTCATCCTGTTTTCATTCATATAACATGGTCACCCTTAATAGCAAATTCTTAAGGAATATCTAAAAGTAATTTAGCTTTTAAATACCAAGTGATGCAATGTTGTTGTATACATGTGTATTTAGTAGAAATTTATACTAAATGTTAGTGTATCTAGTTTTTGATTCTGTTGTGATCTCAGGTAGGTACAGTCAATTATTCATTATCTAGAACGTCTGGATTGAGGAGCCAGTTAAAATGTGCCATATCTCCTAATCCACTTATAATTAATTACTGAATCTTATCCTACAAAACTAAAATACTTACTACTAAATGACCAAGAAATTGCGCATTAATTGTACGACTCCTTCTATGAAAAATGACGACTCGTAACTAATGGTCTGGCCACATATAATGTATGATAACTTTTTTAATTTGAATACTACAAAACTCAGATTTTGTTTACTAAATACTCGCGAATGCTACTAAATCATACCTAATTTTGGTAAATATTCATCCATGAATTTCCTAGTTATGACGCGGCTCCTCAATCTAAACATTTAGATTGAGGAGCCACCTTTATGTTCTTATAACTTTTGAAGTATTATACTACAAATTCGAGGATTGAGGCTACAAAATTTTTAAACTTACTACTAAATACCTATATAAATTTCATTAATATACGAAATGTGGCTCCTCAATCTAAACGGACATCTTTTATTACGTTTAACCCTTGGAATCACTAAGTTGTCTACCATCAAAGTACAGTCTACAGCTATAACCTGGGTCCTGGAGGGATCAATTCCTAGGACCAACTCGTCAAAAACCGATTTGAGGAGCACTCTTAATTCTCTTTTAGTGAATAACGGAAGAAAGTTGCATCGAGCATCAATCAATCAAGCGGACAAAGCCAATATAGCTTTAACTGTAACTCTCGCAATACAACAAGAACTATGCACTAAGCTAGAAGAAACATTAAAAACTACGTTGCAGAAACTCGCAGATATGGAAGATTTAATATCATACTGCAATTGCTGCAATAAATGAGGATATTTACTAAGCCATTCGTATTTCAATACACAGAGACTGGCTCCACTATCTACTAATAGATTAATAACTTGATTATCGACTAAAAATTGTACTGTACTAGTATTATTAAAATTAAAAATATAGTTTTTCGAATTAACGAAAAAAATCGTTCGATGCATTATTGGGAGTAATTAATTCGCACGTATTATCAGAAGGGCTGTTGCTAGAGAGTTCCTGAATATGCTTCCTGATTATGCTGAACAGAGGCAGATGGTCTGTTGACCCTAAAATACTGCCTATTATTTTGACCTCTATGAAAAGTTCTACCACGACCGCGAGTGTAATGACCGCGATGAGACGATTGGATACTTGATTCCGGTGGTTTTACGTTACCGTGCTTGTAACTATTGGATGAGTAATAATTATTACGAGAACGGGCATTATAATTTCCACGAAAACTGTTATTTGAATGGCTATGACCGCGACTGGAAAAATTTCGCTTTAAATTCATAATTTCGAATGACGAGGACTGGGACTGCTCGTCAACGGCTGCTCTTATAGCTTCCGGCAAGGATGGAAAATTTCTAGCGGCTACAATGGTACTCGTCCTAGAGTCACTCAAACCGTCAGCAAAACGTCTTATAGCAATTTTTTCATTTGAACTTTTAAAAACATCGTAAGAATTTGGATTATCTTTTGATTGGGCGATTGTCAAATCTTCAAACAACTTTTCTAATTCGTGGCCAAACGATTCAATGGAATGGTTACCCTGTTTACACTGGTATAACTTCCATTGTAATGCTGCTTCAGACTTATTTTGAATCAAGTATTTACGCATGTCGGTTAAGAGACAATTAACGCTAAGGTAATTTGATTTCATGCCTAATTTTGCACTTTGAGAAAGCCTAGTTTTTAGAACAAAATTAATTAAGTCAGGACTCGACGTTTCAGAAATCATCTTATAGTACAGTTCAATACTATCTATTAAAGATCTAGTAACAGACTCTTTCCCAGTCATTATCGGTAGTAAGGAGATAGCTGTTTTTAAATCGAAATATCTCTTTATTTTACTATATAGATAATGACATTATTTTACTGTATAAAATATGTATACTATTAATTACTGTGTGTAACGCAGTAATGTCGGGTGTACTAATTTCTTGGTTTTCAATTTGTGAGTGCACCAGAGACAAAATATTATCCAAGGAGGAATATAATGTTATCGCTTCTTGTAGCTTATTTTGACCAAGGTCTGATTTCCTTTTTTTTTTTTTTTTTTTTTTTTTATATTTGGTTCGCCAAATTGACGCCGCCCGCCTGGTGGTAAGTCGTGACGACGTCTAGCGATTGTGGGCCACTCTCACAGCACACATTACTATTGAGAGTGGCCCTCAACTTGACGACCTACTGATGTGCCTCTTCACGCTCCGCTTAAAGAACCCAGGATTATATGTGGGAGGAAACACGTGCACAGGCAGGGCGTTCCAGGCCACTATCGTTCGGCAGAGAAACGAACGTTTAAAACGTTCGGTTCTCGCGAACATGCTATCCACTGTGTGGGGGTGGCATCTCTGCCCGGCACGAGTCGTTCGGGATCGGAAGGAAGAGGGTGGGATCAGATTGAAGAGCTCTTCAGAACACTCGCCGTGGTAAATACGGTAGAATGCGGCCAAGGAAGCTATTGTTCGGCGCTGAGCTAGCGGCTCAAGGCTTCCCGTTACCTCCGGACAACCAATAATACGGATAGCCCGTCGCTGCATAGCGTCGAGAGCGTCCAGCAGATACTTCGCGGAGCCGTCCCAGAGGTGAGAGCAGTATTCGACGCAGGGTCTAATCTGCGTCTTGTACAGCAGACACCTCTGGTCCGGTGTAAAGAATCTCTTTACCTTATTCAGTATTCCTAGTTTCCGCGAAGCTAGCCCTATACATCTTTCGATGTAGTTTTTATTATTGAGCTCTCGACGAACGTCTATGCCAAGGATATCAAGGTTGTCCTTCATTGGTAATAATGCATTCTGAAGAGAGGGTAGGGGAAGGAAAGGGGATTTCTTCGCAGTAAATGCACACGCCTGTGTTTTGCGGGCATTGAACTCGACCAGGTTCTCGGTACCCCATTGAGAGATACTGTCGAGGTTACGGTCGAGATCAGCCACGAGTCGTCGTCTCTCCTTCTCAATCTCAGATCGCCCCGCCGTCGGACGAACCGAGTAACTCCCGTGCAGTGTGCTGTCATCTGCATAGCAATGAATGTTCCCGAGGGATAGCATATCATTGATATGCAGAAGAAAGAGAGTTGGTGATAGTACGGACCCCTGCGGTACCCCGGCATTCACTTGCAAGAAGCGAGAAGCCTGGCCATCGCAGAGGACCCGCACTCGGCGCTCGTTTAAAAAGCTGGCAATCCAGCTGCACAGTTGAGGAGGTAGACCATATGCCGGAAGCTTGGAAAGGAGCGAAGCATGCCAGACCCTATCGAAGGCTTTGGCGATGTCCAGGCTAATAGCCAAGGACTCGCCGTGCCTTTCCATAGCCCCACCCCAGACATGCGTTACGAATGCCAGAAGATCACCCGTTGATCGCTTTGGCCTGAAGCCGTATTGTCGATCATTGATTAGCGAGTGATCCTCTAGGAATTGCATGAGCTGCTTATTTATAAGGAGCTCAAGCACCTTGCAAATGACTGAGGTGACAGCTATGGGTCGATAGTTGCCTGGATCGGACCGATCCCCTTTCTTGGGGATCGGTTGTACGTTCGCCTCCTTCCAGACCTCCGGCACGAGCCCTGAAGAGTATGACAGGCGGTACAGACGCGTTAATACTGGAGACAACTCAGCTGCACATTTTCGTAGCACCACCGCCGGAATGCCGTCAGGGCCACTGGCTTTCCGCGTGTCGAGTGACCGCAGCACTGCCCGTACATCACATTGCCTGATAACAATATCAGGCATTGTGTGGCCACAGTTGGCGATGGCGGGGGGCTGCAGGCCACGGTCGTCGACCCGGGAATTAGCCGCAAAGAGGTCTGCGAGCATATCCGCTTTCTCTTGGGCTTTGTGAGCCAGTGTTCCATCTGGGTAACGCAGCGGTGGCAGCGAGGGCTGACAAAAGTTAGATTGCACGGCTTTGGCCAGTTGCCAGAATCCACGGCTGCCCGTGGGATGGGAAGTGAGCTCCTGACCAAGCCGCGCGACGCGCTGGGCATCCGCTCTCTTAAAGGCCCTCTTACTCGACTTTGTGGCCCGGTTGTACGCTGCTTTGAGGTGGCCCACGTTTGGGTCGCGCACAGCCCGGGCCCTGATCCAGGCGCGATATGCCGACTGTTTTTGTCGAACAGCTTTGGCACAATCTCGCCCGAACCAGGGACGGGCTCTGCGGATACTGGCGACATCAGTGAAAGGGATGTAATAATCCATCCCTAAACTGATCTCGCCAGCAATAGCAGAAGCACTATCCGAAGGAGCCTTTCCTACAAAGCAGCGCTGGCTCCAGGGGACGGACGCAAAATAATCGCGTAGACCGTCCCAATCCGCTGACGAGTAGTGCCATAGTCGTCGTGACGTTTGCACAGGACGTGCAGGAGGTGACACCTTCATGCCAGCGTGAACAACACAGTGGTCGGAACTACCCAGTGGGGCTCCTACCGAAACACTGTACTGGGCTGGGCGACTCGTCAGCAGTAGATCCAGCAGAGCGGGCGCGTGATCTGACCTGTCTGGTATCCGGGTGATCCCGCATACCATCTGGGTCAGACCGTGGGAGAGAGCGAACGCATGGGCGGCTCTACCCGCATGATCAGTCTTGAGGGACCCCAGCCATTCAATGTGATGGCCATTGAAGTCCCCCAGAAACACTAGGTCAGCGTTCGGGAACCGCACCTGCGCTTCATCAGCCGTCTCGCTGAGGTACTGGAAGAGCTTTGTTGTCTCAGAATCCCCTGTGTGGGATCGGTAGACGCACACGTAGTTCTGGCTCATAGAGCCATGGTCTACGTGCAGCCAAAGGACGGAATTGGAGGGGTTCTCTAGGCAGCGCAACCGGCGGCAGCAAACATCCGCCCTAACGAACACGTACACCCCGGCTTTGTCTCGAAATTGTTCCTCGATGACATAGCCGGGGTAACACAGGTAAGACGTGTCGTCAGGGCGGCGTATTTGTGTCTCCGTGAGGAACATCACAGCGGGCCGTGCCGTCTCATGGTGGTGGTGGACGGTATCGAGGTTCGCATGGAGTCCACGGACGTTAGTGAACTCCACCTCGAAATGTGAAGTTGTGGGGTTTCCTAGGGCCGCTGTGTAACGTTTATTTCTTTTTTGTTGCACTGCCATTGTAGATTTTGAAGAAGAAGCGTGAAGACAGGGCGACATTTGGTGCAGCAGTAAGTGACAAAGCGCAGGGGCTAGCTTTGTCTAGAACCGTGTGGTTAGGTCGGAGCCGACCCGCCGGACGGAAGGGCTCCCAAACCCCCCTGATGCAAGGCCGCCGCTACCCCACACCGGTTACCACCCGGAGCGGCGATCCCACATCAGGATTATGCGCAACATGTGGGGCAGCCTCCTGGGGTGGTTGGCCCCAGGCGGGCCCCATGACTGTGTTGCGGGCGGCCGCGGCAACGCCGTTGCTAAGGGTCTCCCTGGCCGGCGAATCGACCCACACCACCCACACTAGACTCCGTTTCGCCCCCACTGGTCCCATGCCTGCTGCACCATACATCGCCCCGGGCCCGGCGGTGCAGCTGCTGAACCCCTAACGCAACCCAGCCTGGGCTGGGTTACTTGGGGGGCTTTAGCACAGCTGCACGGTGGTACCCCCCCGGACCAACACTGTTGTACCACCTGGTACCCACGTAGGGGCCGAAGCCACTCCATAGGTACCGTAAATTAACGAGCCTCGTCCGTTTATCAGCAGGTGCGCCACTAGCAGGTGAGGTCGCTGGGGCCCTATAGATGTTGGTAGAGCCCCTTTGCACCCATAAGGATCCTTCTTTCTGGTCCTAATTTAACTAAATATTCCTTAAGATATTTTAATTTATTCCGTAACTCTATAATCAAAACTGACATAGTATGTATAACTAAGTGTATGTCGCAAAGTCAGCATTATTACACAAAAGAAAATACTTATTACACAACAACATAATACATTCCTAGCTTAAAGTTTAAAAAATTTACATACTTTTAGTAGGTACTCGCGTTGACGGAGATGTAGACTGATGGTACTGGTGACTGGCGCTGCAGGTGGCTGGCGCTGCTACTGATAATCTGATACTTCAGGCTGCATGTTACAGGATTGGGCCGGGCTATACCCTGGACTCATCCGAACCTTCTTTTTTTTTCTTTCTTCCTAGACAGCACTCGTGGTCAGATCGGCGCGTGAGATGGTTGCTAAATGGTGTCTGTTTAGCTCCCTTTGCATAGTACGTACGTGATGCTTGTTGCACTTCTTGATGACGTAATATGCTACAGCGACTGCCAATATAAATAAGGCCGTGGCGATCAGGATCTCTATGATCTCCAACCGTTCGCTGTGGTATTGCGAAGCCGATGCCGATGCCTCTCCGTTGGCGTTCTGGGCGATGACCACTTGTTCTTTCGACGAAGAAATTCCCATGTCTTGAAACTTGAAACTTGCTTGATATTATCTTCGCTCTTGAAATTCTTCAATTTTGGAATTCTTCTCTCTTGATAATCTTCTGTCTTGATATTGAAATTTAGAACGGTGCCTGAGGCAGGGTCGCCATGTAATATACGAGGATTGTTAGGGGTGATAAATGAAAGTACGTCCGACTCGTTGTGTCACATTATATTGAATAATCCCCAAAACCCAAAATACATAATAATTATAACTACACGCTAATTGCGCAGTACTTACTTACTAATTGCAACCTATGCTAAGTTTATTGAGGCGAGGTGAGTGACACACCTAATGCATAATAAGCAAATATCATTAGGTACATTACACAGCGAAGATATCCCCTTTCCTTTCCCTACCCTCTCTTCAGAATGCATTATTACCAATGAAGGACAACCTTGACATCCTTGGCATAGACTTTCGTCGAGAGCTCAATAATAAAAACTACATCGAAAGATGTATAGGGCTAGCTTCGCGGAAACTAGGAATACTGAATAAGGTAAAGAGATTCTTTACACCGGACCAGAGGTGTCTGCTGTACAAGACGCAGATTAGACCCTGCGTCGAATACTGCTCTCACCTCTGGGACGGCTCCGCGAAGTATCTGCTGGACGCTCTCGACGCTATGCAGCGACGGGCTGTCCGTATTATAGATATTCCGGAGCTAACGGGAAGCCTTGAGCCGCTAGCTCAGCGCCGAACAATAGCTTCCTTGGCCGCATTCTACCGTATTTACCACGGCGAGTGTTCTGAAGAGGTCTTCAATCTGATCCCACCCTCTTCCTTCCGATCCCGAACAACGCGTGCCGGGCAGAGATGCCACTCCCACACAGTGGATAGCATGTTCGCGATAACCGAGCGTTTTAAACGTTCGTTTTTCTGCCGAACGATAGTGGCCTGGAACGCCCTGCCTGTGCACGTTTTTCCTCCCACATATAATCCTGGGTTCTTTAAGCGGAGCGTGAAGAGGCACATCAGTAGGTCGTCAAGTTGAGGGCCACTCTCTATAGTATTCAATCAATCAATTTATTTATTTGCGAATATGGGTAACATATTTGGGTTACATTACATTGGTTTTAATTGTGCACAGCCATATTCTACCTCACGGTATGCAAAATAGGTAGGTAGGTGGTGATTTTAAATCATAATCATATTATTATCACAAAATTAAACATTACTACATAAGAATACATTTTTATGTCAAAATAAATCACAATAGAATGTCAAAAACCATGTCATGTCAAAATTAAAATCATAATAATAAAAGTAAAATTTCTAAGCAATGTCATAAATTAATTAACCACAAATTTCAACATCAAGCTTCTAATGAGCTATCGTCTAGAAAATCCTTTATCGAGTAATAACACCTATCTATGAGCAGTTGGCGAAGTTTTCGTTTGTAGTTTACTAAATTTGTGACTGCTCTAATGTGACTTGGAATTTTATTATAAATACGTGGTGCCATACAAAATATACTTTCATGCAGCAATGTAGTAGTGCTTGACACGACGCGCAATTTATCTTTGTGGCGAGCTCTGGTATGAAACTCAAAGAGATTGAAATTTGATTTGACAAATACTGCTGTTTCATAGATGTATAGACATGGTAAGGTCATGATACAGTTTGTTGTATGTTAAATACCGATCTCATACATCGCTTCTGTGCCTTAAATGCATACTCCTTTTCTAAAGAATTACCCCAGAAAACTATACCGTATCTTAAGATTGAATCAACATAGCCGTAGTAAGCTGTTAACACAGTTGACAAATTAACAATCTTCTGCAATCGATACAGAGCATAGGAAAACGAATGGATTTTTTTACAAAGACTGTCAATATGTGCCTTCCAATTTACTTTATTGTCTATATGTAGCCCTAGAAACTTGGTTACCTCTATTTCCTCTATATCATAATTTGAATACCGAACATGCAATGTTTCGTTTAATCTAGGTCGCTGTCGAAAATTCATTACCTTAGTTTTATCAAAGTTAATTAGTAAGTCATTGTCTTCAAGCCAATTAATCATTAACGTCAAAAAATTATTAATGTCAGATTTAATGCTAAGCAAGTCATTACATGAGAACAATACTGTGCTGTCATCAGCAAATAAAGTTATATGATGTTGAGTGATCATGGGTAAGTCATTTATGTAAATCAAGAACAGCAGAGGCCCTAAAATACTACCTTGAGGAACACCTATCATGACATCTTTTGTCTCAGAGACATATGTTTCTTCTGTTTTAGTTGTCAGTGATAACCTTCTAATCTCTGTGCGTTGTTTTCGATCCTGAAGGTATGATTTAATGAGATCGTATACGTTGCCTCGAACTCCATACTTATACATTTTATCTAGAAGCTTCTGATGATTAACACGATCAAAGGCTTTAGACATGTCCATATATAGAGCAATAGCCGGAGTTCTTTTGTCCATATTAACCAGAACTTTGTTCAGAAAGTTATACAATGCAATATTAATTGATTTGGTCTTACGATAGCCGTACTGACATTCCGAAAACAGGTTTCTACTCTCAAAAAATGAATAAATACATCGATATATCACTCCTTCAAGTACCTTAGCGAATATTGGTAGAAGAGCAATGGGTCTATAATTTTTTAAAACGTTTGTATCGTCCTTCTTGTGCAGTGGCCTTATAACTGTCAACTTTAGATTATCCGGAAAGATACCACTCCCTACGCACAAATTTATAATGTGGCTCAAAGGTGGTGCAATTATAGGGGCAACATATTTGACCACACTAGTTGTAACTCCGTCGTATCCCGTGCTATTTGTATTTCTTAAAGATAATATTAATCTGTGAATATCAGATGGAATTGAAGGGGGCAGAAAAACCGACTGATAATCACTTGACACATTTAAAATTTTACGACGATGTGTTATGGACGATTGAGAGCTCAATGGTTTCGCCGTGCTCAAAAAATAATCATTGAAAGCATTTGCTATGCACGAGGGATCCGCGATTATGTCATTATTAAGAATTATAGTATCGATATTGTGATTAGGAAATTTGCATTTTTGACTATTGATCACGTTCCATGAAGCCTTACACTTATTTTGAGCTGAATTTATATAGAAGTTGTTTTGTGATCGTTTTGTTAGATTTATGATTTTTTTGTACCTCTTGTTATATGTCTGAAATCGTGTTTTATTTTTTCTAATGGGATTTTTTCTATATATCCAAAGGAGTTCTCGTTTGCACCTACTACCAATTTTTATTCCCCTAGATAACCACCTTGGTTTCGCAATATTGTTAATTCGTAATTTGCGAATTGGAAAACAAAGGTCATATAATAAATTAAATATATCCTGGAAAGAGTTAAAACATTCGTTGGGATTAATTGATTCGTACACATTATTAAAAGAAATTTGGCCCAAGTATTTATAAAAGATTACCTTATTTTCTCTAGAGAGATCACGTTTTTTTATGTACCAATACTTCAGTCTACAGTATCTTTTGCATATACATTTTACTATTTGTGCCGAGTGATCAGAGAGTGCAAGCTCTTCGATATGAGGTTCACAACTCCTCATATTATGAGCAACATTGTCGATGCATTTACCACTAGCATGACGAGTAGCTTGGTGAAACTGAAGAAAAAGATTGAATCCCGAAAGAATTTCTTTAAATGTTGTAGTTGTCCGACAAGATTCTAGAATGTCAATATTGAAATCTCCACATATTACAGTCTTTTTACCTTTTTTACAAACAATTGCTAGGATTTTATTTAAACTTAGAAAAAACGAGTTAAGTTTATCAACGGCATTATTGGGTGACCTATAAAAACACAACACATTCATTTCCAAGTCCAACAATTCAACCGCGGAACATTCAATGATATTGGTAATTGACATTTTATTAATATGGTTTAAATTTTTGTAACGAATGTCTTTCTTTAGTAAGATACAAGAACCCCCGTGCCGTGTACTTCTCATAAAATAGGAGGCCACTTTAAAATTCGGTATTTGTAAGTACTTTTCATCCCCGGCTATCATGTTATGTTCCGTTATACACACTATATCTGGGTTTACATTGTTGGCAGTCAGTTGATTCAAGCAAACCGTTAAGCTATCAGATTTATGTAAAAGACCGTCTATGTTCTGATGCATTACTGTAATGTGATTAGTCACGAAATAAATGTTTGAAGCTTGAGTTTATGTCATCATTGTTAGAATCAGTGTTACCACCATCGTCGTTAATACTTGTGTCATTGTTGTCGTCATTATTTTTAGTTACGCTGAGTTTAATGGGACTCTTCATAGTCTTATTTATCACATCAATACAGACTTCCTCAGTTTCTGTTTGTGTCCCTTTGTCTACCAACATTTTACTTTTTGATTTTTCTATTATTATCCTCTTTTGATAGTTTAAGCTTTTTTCCAGATAATATAGACGAAGAATCTCCTTCAAAAGAGATCGAGCAATGTTGACTGTAAAGTTTTTTGACCTTGGTATCAATTTGGCGTAATTCATATCCATATATGTGGCATTTTCGTATGTGTTACAAATGAACCTCAACAAATAATTAAGTTTAGATTCATTAAGGTTTTGATTGTAGGGTACTTCACTTATAATAACATTAGTTTTACTAGTTATAGATAGCCACGCGTGTAGGTTGATCTCTAAACCGTAAGGGTTTTTATCATTGCACCCTCCTAATACAACAATATAATCTTGTTTGCTGAGACTCGCGATACATTCATGAATTGGGGACAGTATTTTATCGAGGGTTGCACCAGGTTTTCTGAATGACACTACTGAAAATTCATTCCCGAGCAACTTTTGAAGACATTCACGAAGTTCTCTGCCCTGAGCATCAGCTAATATTACCACTCTTCTTTTAGGAT
Organism: Nudaria mundana; assembly: GCA_963556515.1. Taxonomy (NCBI): domain Eukaryota; kingdom Metazoa; phylum Arthropoda; class Insecta; order Lepidoptera; family Erebidae; genus Nudaria; species Nudaria mundana. The sequence continues at coordinate 18,847,176 of OY748302.1, read as the reverse complement.
AGACAGATGACTGTGACGATGTACGCGTATATACAGATTTCCCACTGCTATTAACAGTTTGTGTTTTTATTGGTGAAATAGTTATGGCATGTTCCTCTAGCAATTTAAGGTCGTCACTTGTACTTAAAGGGGCTGTGGATATTTCTACTGTACATTGGTTAGTGGTTGTACAAACGTTTCGTGGTGCCAGTATAGGAGATTGACGTGGAGTCCTCATTTTAACTTTAAGCAGCGTCTTAGGAACAGGACTAGGTTTTGTTACTGGTGTTGCTATTTTTTTTAGTACCTCAAGTTGTCTATGTTGGTCTTGAATGGTCAGCTTTAACTGAGTATTCTCACCGCTAAGATTGTCGATTTCTACGTCAGAACTTTTAAGTTTATCTCTAAGATTCTGCAGTTCTCGTTTTAGTTCCACAACAAACGACAAATCCTCGTTATATTGTGTTGCACTTCGCATACTAACACAACTGTTATCCAATATAGTTGAGTTTGCTGCTTCACAATAGCTGTTGTCATTCACTGATAGGTTTGAAAGTGACTGTGATCTATGAACATGTTTTGTTCGTAATGTAATATTATCCATTCTATTAATTTACTGTTAGCACCTGTGTGCTGTGAGAGTGGCCCACAATCGCTAGACGTCGTCACGACTTACCACCAGGCGGGCGGCGTCAATTTGGCGAAACCAATATAAAAAAATAAAAATAAAATATTCTCCCGTAGAAGAAGAGGATTTTTACCGGTCATCAACACCAGACCACATGGGGTGAAAAATATACCAGAAGACATTAGGAATAATAAAGAAAATGTAAAGTATTCACATGATAAGAGAGCCAAGAAGGCTATTACATTGGAAATAGGTCAACCTGTAGGAGTGCAAACTCACCCAGCTCTTAATAAAATTTGGACTCCTGGAATAATAGCAGATGTACTCTCAGATCGTTCATACTTAGTAAATGTAAATGATACAACATACAGGAGGGATCTTATACATATCCGTCCACTTTCACCAAACTCGTCATCAGAGGCACTCAGTTCATTTTCAACAAACTCAACAGAGGTACTCAGTTCACCTTTACCAGACCCAACAGAGGTACTCAGATCACCACAATCAAATACAATAACACCACAAGTAGTAAATGTTCCTATTGTGGCAAAGGGGCCAGAACTAACTCTAAATGACAATAATAACTATGACAAACAACATATGTCAATTTCTCATAGTAACTCTTCAACTGAACAAATGAATGACAAGCCTATTGCTAAAACTCCAGTCAGATCATCTTCTCTTACATCTGATATTGACTGCTTCGGTGGCGTCGTCGGTAGTGCATCCGCTTTCGACGCCGGAGACTCGGGTTCAATTTCCGATCGGGACAAACTTTGTGTGAAGACAGATACGTTTGTACCGAAGTCTGGTTGTTTCATATGTATAATATGTATCTATTTACAAAAAAAAAAAGTATATAAGTATTTTTATCAGTTTATCTAGTACTCATATCACAAGCTCTGCTTAGTTTGAGACTTGATGGCGTTGTGTGAATTGCCCTAACATATTTATTTATTTATTTATTTATATTGGCAATCATAACAATAGACCAAGGAGAGAAATAAAACCTCCTTCTTATTTAAAGGACTATTTATGTTAATTTATGGTAATGTTATTTTCAGTTTAATATTGATTATTGAAAATAAGATAATGGTTCTGCACTTATTATTATTGATTAATATTGTTCAATATTATAATGTCTTAGTCATAGAATAATAATAGAATAATAGAATAGAATAATTTATTACGTGAACAAAGTTTACAATTTTGATTCTAGAAGCTCCTTTTAAGCAAAATATTATGCTTGTGTTAGGAGGCTCCTTACATAACATTTGTCTTTGTTTTATATATTCACATGTATAGACTAGTCTACTTACAAATTTTACTTAATTTTACTTAATCAAATTAGTATATAAGCCTACATAGATTAGTATACCTAGTCTATAAGTGTGTGGGTATGTGTTTTTGTTTGTGAGGGTGTGTAATGTTCGTGAGTTTGTGTGGATGTGTGTCTATTATGTCGTAGTTCCAAGAAGTGCTTCCGTAGCATCGTAGGAGAGTGGCTTACTCCAATTAATTATGATGGTTTTACATTCAAAGTAAAGTTTAGTATACAAATCGAATTCCTTATTAAGTTTGTTATACAGTTGGGCCGATCTTTTTGCAAATTGTATACTGGCAAAGGTTGTACTTGTTCTGGGTATGTGAGCAACATTGTGTTTCCTTCTAGTATTTGTCAGTGTGCTAAGGTTATACGGCAAAGATTTGTGCTTCTTTAATACAGTCTGTGTAATGTATAATTTTCGAACCGACAAAACGTCACTTATGTGGTACAGAGTCTCAGTTGAGAACCTAACCCTCTTGAAGTACATTATTTTTAGCAGTGCCCGCTGGGCACGTTCAACTTGTATGAATTTGGATTTTTTGGCACCTCCCCAGACAGTAATACAATATACCAAGACAGACTGCACCAGAGCGACGTATACCAGTGATAAAATGTTTTTGTGCGAGTCAGTTGTTTTCTCTGGTACGGAGTGTCTAAGCGTTCTAAAAATCCAGCTCAATTTACGAACCCTGTTTGCAACTTGCTCCAGATGAGAGTACCATAACAACCTTTGGTCAAGTATTACACCCAGATATTTTGCTTCTGCCACTTTATTTATGCTGGGACAATTACAATTCTCATTATCCGTGTCATTGCAACCGTGAATTTGAATGTTAAAGTCGTCCCTTGGTTGTGTGGTGTTGTAGATACTGAAGCATATATAATTCGTCTTAGATGTATTTAATGTGAGCAGATTAACACTTAACCAGTTGGCAATGTGATACATACCTGCCTCAGCACTACGTTTGACATCACCCCAAGAACTACCATAAAATACCACAGCTGTATCATCGGCATAACAAAATATCCTAGCTTTTGGGATTTTTAGGTTGCAGAGTTCATTAATATAAATCAAGAACAGTGTGGGGCCCAACACGCTGCCTTGTGGAACACCACACGTTACTTCTACATCCTCACTTGTGTACGAATCGACTTTGACTCTTTGTTTTCTGTTACTCAGGTAATCGCAAAATAGATCGAGTGCTGTATCTCTGATTCCAACCTTTTCTAGCTTGTTCAAAAGGGTGGAAATCGAAACGGTATCAAAGGCTTTTTTTAGGTCCAAGAACACGGTCAAACATGTATTTTTATTATCAAGTTGCTCTGAAATTAAAGAGCTCAAAGATGTGACAGCGTCCTCGGTGGATATGCCCTTTCTAAAACCAAATTGAGAGTTTGATATTATATTAAATTTATTTAAATATGCTATTAATCTACTGTTGATTATTTTTTCAAGTATTTTAGAAATTGCTGAAAGAACGGAGATGGGTCGGTAGTTACTAATATCGTTTCTAACGCCCCCCTTATATACTGGGGTAATTATAGACTGCTTCAGACAAGAGGGGAAAGTACCCTTTTCGATACATAAATTTATGAGATGTGTTAGAATGGGTGTAATTGTACAGCCTACATGTTTTAGGAATTTTGTTGGGATATTATCATGACCAGGAGCGCTGTCAGACCTCAAATTCATCAATGTTCTATACACTTCATCACAGTCAGTCTCAAGCAATCCAAAAGAATTCAACTGAGTACCATTTGTATTGAAAACATCATATGCAGTGGTTACACGTGTTGGTATTTGTTGAGCAAGTAGTGTACCGATATTAGCGAAGTATTCATTGATATAATTTACAGATTTTAAAGGAGTAGACTTCAAGTTCAGTAGTTCAGTGTTGTGGTTGGTTGTTTTACTAGTGCATGTAGTAGTTTTTATGTTTTTCCAAAGTTTTTTATTATTACTAATTGAATTTAATAGAAGATCTTTTTCATATTTCCTTTTTAGATTTTTTATTAAATTATTACAAAAATTTCTATACCGCATATATGTAATTTTTAGAACGAAATTTTGTGGGTCTTGACGAACTTTCTTTTGAAGGTTATTTCGATGTTGTATGCATCGTAAAATACCTGAGGTAATCCAAGGCTTAACAATACGCTTACTACTGGGGATTTTAACTATTTTAGTACCGTGTTTAACCGATTCTGCAAGACTATGAATCAGGCGTGTGCACAAATTATTAGGATTATCACATTGCAATAGATCCTGGATATTACTTTCTTGTAGATGTTTATGTGCTTGATTGTAGTCAACCTTAGTACTAGTTTTAGAAGTAATGTTGTATTTATGTCTACTTAACACCAACAAGGTCGTGAAGTGATCAGTTATGAAAGAGTGAAGTATGGCTATCGTTGCTGACGTCTTTTGTTTATCAATTTTGAGCATTATATGGTCCAAACAATTTCCCTGTCTCGTAGGTATAGTATGTCCTGCAAGGATACCATGAACAGACAGCATGTTGACATAGTTCACCCTATTATTGTACGCTTGGGATCGCTCTGTTATTTTTGGTATAAGGTTAATATTAATGTCACCTGTGATAATGATATTTTTTTGATTAGAGAAAGTATCAAGATGTGTATTGAGTGAGTTTGTAAAAGTTTCTGAGCTGGTATATGAAGGTGAACGGTAGATACACAAAATAACATTATTTAGTACGTCCACTTGAAGGCACGAAGCTTCTAAGAGTGGGATTTCCTTCACTTTCGGTTTTAATGTATCTTTAATGTATACAACCACCCCATCGTTTCGATTTAATTGGCGCGTGGTAACATAGTACTGGTAGTTCTATGTTCATCTACATCTATGTGCAATCTACACTCCGTTAGTACCACAATATCTATTTCAAAGTTAAAAGTAGACAATGTCAGTAAGAAGTCATCAAAATTGCGATACACGCTTCTAATATTCTGTGATATAATCGTCAAATCACTTTTACCAATACAAATATGTTGTGTGAGCCGTGAATAGTCGCATTCAATAGTGCGTGCAATCTCAAGATTGTCAACCTCATTAACAGTTTGTAGCGTGAATGTACTGAATGAAAGGGCATAGTATAATGCAGCAACGGAGTGTAGACGGAGTGAGTCGTGTGTTTATATTATGAGCGTTACTTAATAAGTAGGGATGTTGCAAAAGCAGTGTTCGCGAGCAAACTAGAGCAATTAGTTTGGAGTATTTAAGAGATATCATATGTGTGTATCTTAGGTATTGCTTGAGTGTTTCTATATAATGCGTGTCTTGTGAATAAAGATTGAATAAAGGGTAATCAGAGCAACTTGATATGAAGATCAAGGGTTTAATTATCAAAGGTTCATTTAATCTAACTTGACTACACAATATTATCATTATGTCAATGAGGTGTCTAATAATGTTCCTACTGGGGTAAGAATACAAAGTAAAAAAATAAAATAAAAACGTGCAGCATATTAAAACTTATAATATTAAAGCTTCATTATGCTGCGATATTTGTACTGAAGGTGATACTATAATGCTACAGCGGTAGGTATTTGGTTTTGTGTTGATGTGCAATTGCAGTGTAGTTATGTTATATGTGTTGTACCATAGTTTATAATAATAGTTGTACACCAGTTTTATACGTAAAATGAAACAGTATTTTATCAATGAAAAACAAAAACAACTAAAAAATAACAAGCGAAAAATCTTAACATTTAACTTATTTAGTATTAAGTGGCCTGAAAGTTGCCGTGTAATTATGTTATATGCGAGGTACATTAGTTTTACACGTAAAATGAGACGGTATATTTTCCATAAAATACAAAGTCATATAAAATATATCAGATTATAAGGCATAAAGTTTAATTTATTCGGTATTAATACAACCGACCCAATATCTAAATCTATATTAATGATGCCTCTAGTCATTTCTAAGTAGTTTTTTGATACAGGAAGATGATTTGATTGGAATTGCGTCCATACCTTCACGCTCTCTAAGGAAAATTTTACCGTTATAGGACCAACAAAACTTGTACTTATGAGATTTACAAAAATTACGCGCCTCGAGAAATAGTTGCCGCGTATTTCCTGGCAGGAATTCTGCAACGTAAACAGGGGCAATTGGGCCAGAAACTCCAATGTGTCCGCTATTCAATTTCTCTGACAGGGGCAGTCCCTTGTTGAAAGTACGGGCAGCATTTAACACTTGGGTTTTCAAGGGAACGCTAACAAATTCTGCTATAATCGGCCTATTTGACCCCTTCTTTCCAGGAAGTCGATAAACGTCGAGCAGCTCGGACGGCTTTACTGACGCTTGTACAGTATTGCATGTTTGGACCACAAGGGATGTCAGGTCATTGCAGGTTTCTTTATCATTTTGCGGCACGTTCCTTATTTTTATACTAGAGGTGCGGGTGGCACGCTCCAGATCGATTACCCTTTTCTCCAGCTCATATATATAGCTCTTTTGTTCCGACTTCTCTCTTTCCAGACTTTCAATGGTTAATCTCATTTTTTCGTACCCACTGTTCATAAAGTCGATCGCCTTTTCGATGTCACCATTAGTTTTTTGAATATCTCGGTTCTGTTGCTTAACTTCCGAGATATCGGATGTTAATTTATTCAAGATCAAGTCTTGTCCAGCCTTCCAAGAATCTAACATATTCAAAACATATTTAACATATTCAAAATCAGGGCAAAGTCACTTATTACTTGTGCTAGTTTTAACATTATAACTCAATTCACCAGGTGTATACATAATATCAGGTGTACATGTGACGTTCTCGAGTTCCGACGACGTGGACGGAGGTGGCGTACGCTCCACTCTAGGCATAATTAGTGTACAATTTTTTTGTACTATTTAAATAAACACAAAAAGCAAACAGCCAGCTGAATGGACGATACTGGTCAGCTAATTGGCAACGTGGCTACTCGTCCGGATGGTCAAACGGCTCAAGCGGCGGACCCGCACATCAATGGGTGCAGGTTCAAATCCCAGTCGCGCTGTGCACTTTTTCCAATTGTTCATTCAGATTTCTATTTGAATTTTAAGACTCCTCCTATTTCTTGATAATAGAAAAGGTTGTAACTCACGAATTTGCAGTCGTCCCGCTCTTGAACCTCCCAGTGGGTGGAGTCGACAGGTAAGAACCTCACTTGTGGAGCAGAGAAACGGGATCTTCGGAAATACACCAATCAGAAATTAAATATTTAGAATTTAGAAAACAAACATGTACGCGTCCACTTTAAACAAGCTCAAACGAGGGAAATAAAAAAGTCATAGGGTGTTACAATGTCATTATTTTATAATTATGTTTGTGTGCTTATTTACCTACTTTATTTACTTTATTTACTTCTGATAATATCGAAATTCCCTTTTGGCAAAGGTTAAGTACCATGAAAAATTCTATTCCGGTTTTAAAAAGAATCCCCCGAGGTGCGAGACCCTCTGTGGCTCAATGTTTAGCCTCCTGCATTGGTCAAGTAGTCCGGGAACATACCTTTAGCGCTTGGGAACAAATGTTAACCTTCCCTTATAGAATCCTACACGTAAAGAAAAGGCTGTTGACATCTTTGACAGTCCAAATCAAAGAAAATTGTACAAACAATTTTAACATTTTAAATTCAAATTCAATCCACATTTCGGCCCCTGATTATTCTCAGGCCAAGAAATTAAAACTTGTAGAGAATAAAGTAAGGGAAGGCGACATCAGTGGGGCGGCAAGGCTACTTTTTAGTAGCGACGTGCTGGCTCCTTATTCTGTAGAAACTTTGACGGGCTTGCAGAGTAAGCACCCACCATCCGCAGCTGACCTCTCTTTCCCTGATCCTCCGAACAACGATACAGAAAATCTTGAGACTACTGCCAAGGATGTGCGCACAGCTGTTGACTCCTTTCGTTTTGGATCAGCTGGTGGACTTCACGGTCTGACACCACAGCACCTTAAGGATCTGTTGTGTCCGAGCGCTGGGGAAGCTGGTGATCCGAGGGAGCAAACAGCTCTAGTCAACCTCATGCTCTCAGGCAATGTGGACAGTGGCATCACAGATATTTTATATAGGGCCAATTTATGTGCCCTAAACAAGAAGGATGGTGGCATTCGTCCCATTACCGTAGGTAGCACTTTGCGGCGTTTGGCAGCCAAAATTTGTTGTCGTTTTTATAGTACGGAGCTTACTACCAAATTTCAGCCCTTTCAATTAGGTTTTGGTTCAAAAGGAGGTTGTGAGGCCGCAATCCATGCGCTTGCAACATACCTTGACAGTAGCGAAGATGGAGAGGTCATCTTGAAAGTTGACCTGAAAAACGCCTTCAACTCTGTAAACAGGGACACCTTGCTGACACAGGCCAAATTAGAAACCCCCAAAATATTTAATTTTCTTTGGCAATGCTATAGTCAGCCAACAAAATTAATTTATAAAGACCACCTTTTGAATTCAGCCGTTGGATGTCAGCAAGGTGATCCGTTGGGAAAGTCATCTTCAGTTTGGCCATTAACCCAATAATTCAAAAAATAAAATCCAAATTTAACATTTGGTATCTAGACGACGGGACTTTAGGGGGAAAAGTAGAGACAGTTTTACAAGATTTAGCCCTAATACAGAACGAGTTTCAGTCAATTGGCTTAGAACTGAACCCGAATAAATGTTAGTTTTTTTTATATCTGAAAACACAGATAAATTAACAACAATCTCCAAATTCAACTGTCTGGCCCCCAACATAAAAGTTTTGGACAAAACTTCTTTACGTCTCCTAGGGTCTCCGATTTTAGAAGATGGCTTTTCCACTTTTATCGAGGAAAAAATTCAAAATTTTGATCAGGTTATTGATAGTCTATGTAATATCAGTATTCATTCAGCTTTCACTATTCTTCGTTTTTGTCTTTTCATACCCAAATTTACACATGCCCTCCGTTCAGGACAATTTTTGAAAAATGTAGAAATTTTAGGCAGACTAGACAACTTAATACAAAATTCTTTGTGTAAAATTTTAAATGTAAATATTAATGACCGGGCCTGGGTCCAAGCGTCTCTTCCAGTTCGCTTGGGCGGGCTAGGTATTCGTAGAGTCACAGATGTCAGTCTGCCAGCATTTCTGTCGTCGGTCCATAGCACCGAAGAATTAGTCAGGAAAATTTTGTCAAATACACTGATTGATTCCGAGGTGCGATGCAAGACCGATGCCATAAATGCTTGGAGGATGTCTTGCCCCGACACTGACCTGCCCTCACGCCTAGGCTCACAGCGACTGTGGGATTCACCGCTCTGTAAATTGAGAATTAATACACTAATTGACACTTCTGTCAATATTTCAGAACGTGCACGATTTAAGATCTCAAACACGGATTTTTAATAAAAAATATATTTATTTGAAAATGGACAGAGTTACAGCTTATTACTAAACAAAAACAATTATTGATTAACTTAATTAGCTACTGCGTTTTTATACAAAGGAAATGTCTAATTTGCAATATGTGCTATGACGTCTGTTTGTGGCTATGTTGCTTCTTTAGCCTTGCTGACGAAGCTGATGTGAGGGGTTTGGGGTTCCTTGACTCCTCCCTCCCCAAGTGAGAAATTCACTGAAGGTGAAAACTTCGGCTTCAGGAAATTTCGGCATTTCATAATTACAACGGTGGTTATGATAAGGATTAGTATTATATACAGGCAGACAGTCCAAATGCTTGTATTGTATGAAATTATTTGGTCTTGTATCATTGGATAGTCACTATCACTGGCTTTAACACTTTGTAAAACTTCTTTCACGTCACTGAAGTCTACGTTTCGTAAATCTAGTTTCTTGGTACGAACTTCGAAGTTGCTGCTCAGCTCTGGTATTTGTATGGTGGATATTTGCGGCTTCATATCGGTTACGTTGGTGGCAGCGTTCACCAGTATTTCTCCAATGTAGGTTTCACAGGAACGTGTGGGTGTTACTATATATGTTCCATGGATGCTGTATTTTCGCATCTCATTGTTGCAGTTTTCGCTTACGATAGTACTATCTTCGGAGTAGATCATCCAGTCGTAGTCTGATATCTTCTGTATTTTTGTAGCTTCTATTTTTATGTGGTTCTGCAGGCATTGGGTATAGTTACTTTTCATGAGCATTATGTCTTCAATACACGTCTTCGTGGGGTATTGTACCAAATTGTTTTCTGTACATAGAAATTTGTTGTTCTCGATCTTTTCGCAGGGAGTTGCTACTGGAATGTACTTCAATCGATTCACCAATAGGTAAGGGTATTTAGGAATTATGGTGAAGGTATGTGTGATATTGTGGATTGGAATAGGGATTACCTTATAGTAATTATATGTTTCGGTATCTATTAAGGGAACTTCTAAAACGAAAACTAACTTTTGATTACCATCTATATAAGATTTTACAACAATGTTGTGTTCTAATTTTATCAGATTATCGTGAGTAACTGGATATATAGTTTTTGCATGTGTATTTATAACTAATAAAGTATTATATAGTTCTGTAGTGTTAATAATGGATTGGTGTAAAACATGTAATTTACTAAATGCAATTGATGTTTCAATTTCTTGTATGTTTTCATAACAAGTACGAAAGTTACTCAGTACTTGGTACATGAACTCCATGTACCAAGTACTGAGTAACTTTCATCATGGTTAACAAATTATTGAATTTTGTCTCGTTTTGAGCAAGTGTTTTAATCTCTGTGGTTTTCAACCCTAAGTCTTTAATATTTAAATTAATTATTTCCGAATCGTTAACTAGTTTATCGAATGCTTTTTGAAATGATGACACTTTGCGTTCGACAATATGTTCCCTACTTTTTAAGCTGGCTATCTCCTTATTATATCTGATTGCATCTTCTTCATCTAAGTTGCCGGATATGGCTTTAACTAAGGTTCCTAAAGGACTAAATAAGGATCTCTTAACTCTAAAACTAATGGGTATTATTTGACTTAATCTATCCCGAATAATTTTAATTAAATTATCTACCTGTTTTTCTATCCCTAATAATTCCTTATCTAATTGATTTTTCCTAATTATTTGCTTTAAGTTTTCAAAATCTTGAATATTACTATCTATCTGTAATCCTATTGAAGTTAAATCTACAGACTTAAAAATCGTCCAAGTATTACTCTTCTTCACTGCTACTCCCAATTTCAGAGGTGCTATCCCCGGGTTCTTGTTGAGGTTTTGTAGGTCCAGGTTGATCACTGATGGTGCTAGTAGTAGGAGTACTAGGCACGACCTGTGGGGGACGTTTAACGTTTTTTATTGCTACTCTAGTTGGTCTATTGTTTAATTTTACTGGTACTATATTTCTATGCGGTTCACCTATAACTTGGGCTTTCTCATAGCGTGGAAGTTCTTTTGCTTTTCTAATCCTAGTGTTTTTCATATAAATATCATCCCCATTTTTAACTACAGGTGGTTCTTCTCCACCTTTCTTATCTCTAACCTTAACTTTATCGCTAACTAATTTGTCTGAAATATATTCATAAAGTACCTTTAAACGTTTCCTATGATCTAACATTAATTTTTGTAATAGATTTTTCTCCCTATCAATATCAAATACATTTCCTGCTTCTGTTTGTCCAAAAACTACCTCAAATGGAGTAAAATCTGTTGCAGAATGTATAGAGTTATTGTAAGCCATTATGGTGTATGTCATAACGGATGCTGCGTCTAAATCGCTCTTATCATATTTGGCTAATCGATATATTTCTATAATAGTGGAGTGAAACCTCTCAACTACTGCCATTGAATTGGGATTATTTGGTGTCCCTATATGTAGATCAATTTTATATAAGCTAAGTAATTCTTTAATAAGTGCATTATTGAATTCTGTCCCTGAATCGCAATTGAGTTTTTTTGGTAAACCATACATACTGAAATATTTAATTAACGCCCTAACTATCTCTGGGGTACTTCTATTAGGGACATAAATTGCTTGACCTAACTTGCTGAATGCATCTACCACTGTTAAATAATATTGACCTTCTATATAAAGTAAGTCCATAAAAGCTTCCTGAAATGGAGTGTTTTGGTTTTGAGTGAGTTGTATTTGTGGTTTGATGGGCTTCCTATCATACTTCATCTTTTTACATGGTTCACAGCCATTTATGATTGCTGTAACCGTCTCTTTCATATTGGGCCACCAGTAGTGCCTTTTGAGTTTAGTAAGGGTTTCCCTAATGCCTCTATGGCATGTTTTACCCTCATGATATTTCAAAACTATTTCTCTTTGATCATGTTCAGAATCTGTTAAGTTTATTATTCGCTCGGTACATTCGCTTAATTTAATTGATCCCTTTTTGAATAAACTAATAACTACTTTAGAAAAGGTATTTCTAAATAAAACGTTTTCGAAATATATAAAATACTTATTTTTAGGGTCAATGTATTCTTTTAAGAAATCTTTAACTAGACTTTCGTTATTTATGGGTAAATGGACTTCTAGAATTTTCTGTTTTTTATTAGATATATCCTTAACAGTTAACTTATCCTTATGCCATGTATGAACTAATATTTGCCTTGGTTTAGAGTCTATCGCTTCGTTCAAGATCGGTATCCCGTCGTGTTCCCTATTGGAAACGGAGTTTGCGGTAACTCCGTCATCAGAGTCCGAAAGCTCTATAGTCTCTATAGGGGGTTCATCAGTGGCCAGGTCATGTTCTAATTCTTCTACGATTTTCCTAATCCGTTCTTTCCTATCTCCTACGTTTACGAATATGGAATCTAAGTCGTCGTCAATCGCATGGATTTTAATCCTTGACAACGCATCTGCGTTTGTATTTTGGGGACCCTTTTTATATCGGACCTCAAAATCATATTCTTCTAACCTAAGCCGCCACCGCGTTAACTTACTATTTGGCTCCTTCAGGGAGTATAACCATGCTAATGGTCTATGGTCCGTGTATATGACGAACTTATTTCCGTAGAGATATGGTCTAAAATGTTTCACAGCCCAAATAATAGCCAGAAGTTCCTTCTCTATGGTGCTATATTTGGTTTCTGTGTCACTAAGAGTCCTGCTAGCATAAGCTATGGGTTTATCCGCGCCTACTGATCCTTGTGAGAGTACAGCCCCAATCGCATAATTTGATGCATCGGTGGTAAGGATAAAGCCTTTACTAAAATCTGGATATTGTAATAGAGGAGCATTTGTTAATAATTTTTTGCAAGTCTCGAAGCAATTTCGGTATTCCTCGTCAATTACTATTTTTCGGCCCTTTTTCAGGCACTGTGTTAAGGGTCGCGTTATTTTAGCAAAATCCCTAATAAATTTTCTGTAATACCCTATCAGTCCTAAGAAGCTTTTGATTTGAGTTACTGTCTCAGGTATGGGATACTTCAAAATAGCATCTATTTTATCGGTGTTCGGTTTAAGACCTTCGCTTGTAATTGTGTGTCCAAGGTATAGGACTTCTTTCCTAAGGAAATGTGATTTGTCTAGTTGTACTTTAAGGTTTGTTTTACGGAAACGATCGAAAACCATTTTGAGTTTTTCTACGTGTTCCTGTAAACTTTTCGAAAAGATTATTACGTCATCTAAGTATACAAGGCAATGTAAGCCCTGTAGACCCCGAAGGACGTTATCCATGGCCCTCTGGAACGTTGCCGGCGCCGTCTTTAGACCAAAGGGAAGGCGGTTAAAACTATAGTGACCTGAGGGTGTGCTGAAGGCAGTCTTATCCCTATCCTCCTCAGCCACCTCTATCTGGTGGTACCCGCTAGCTAGGTCAAGAGTAGTAAAGTATGTACTTTTTCCTAACATGTCGAATAGGTCGTTGATGTTAGGTAACGGATATTTGTCGTCAACGGTTATCTCGTTGAGACGTCTGTAGTCTACGACCATTCTCCACTTTTGTTTTCCCGAGGCATCAGCCTTTTTAGGAACTAAATGCACAGGGGCACTCCAAGGAGAGTGGGATTCTTGGATGATATTGTCCCCTAGCATTTTATCTACCTGGTCCCTAATTTCGGCACTTTGCGATGGGGGTAACCTATATGCTTTTATGTTAATAGGGTCCTCATTTTTTGTACGAATTTTGTGTTTTACTTGATTCGTGAATGATAATGGGATACCCTCGCAATAGAACACGTCCCTGTATTCCCAACAAACCCGTTCAATCGTTTCTCTTTCTTCCGTGTTCATGTGATCTAAACTAATTTTTCGTAAATTATCTACTAGTAAATTATCTAGGTCCCGGTTAGTTTCCGTGAAGTTAACGGTGTTTAACGGGCTAGAAAAAGGCTCAACATTAAAAGGAGCTGTTACAACTAAATCGACCGCTTCGTCCGTATAATTCTGAATGACAGTTGAAGCATAATTATTAGTACAGTTAACTAAAGCGGAGGGCATTCGAATCCCTTCCTTAAATTCCTTAAAATCTAAAATCCCTACTCCCTCTAATAGGTTAACTGGGAGTTTCACTCTAACTTCGGCCCGGGGGGGTAGATTGTAAACCTCCCTCATGGTTGGTGAATAGACTATAGGTATATTTGTGTTCTTAAGATGTAAGACCTTATTTTTCATGTTAATTTTTGCCTGTAATTGTTGTAACAAATTGCTACCTATCAGCCCATCGTACCTCTCGTCTACGTCGTATACATAAAACTTATGATATTCATTACATCTAAATATTTTAGGTAACACGATAATTATAGTTTCCGTATGAATACTCGAAGCGTGAGTGCTCACTACTTCGAACGGTTCATACTGTAAGTAACTCTTAAAATACCTATTCGCAATATGCTGACTTATAAAAGACCTTTCGCTACCTGTATCTATCATAAAAACGGCGTTAAGCTCTGGAATAACTATATAAGGTAAATTTAAGCGCTTATTTAAATTAATATCTATCTTTTCTCTAGGGACGAGACTCTTATATGAAAATTTTCAACACCCGATTCGATGGGGTTGTAGTCCTGACACTCATAACCAGGGTTATTCGGTTCGATTTCCTCTGAGTTACGATCTGTATAATTAATACGTCGTGAGCTAGCCGTTCGCATCGTGACGTCAGTGTTTTCACGTGAAGTCGATGCTTGCGGTGTAAATCGCGACAAGTTCTGAGAATTATTTGCGTAGTTTTGTTTTGACGGAAACGGTGTCCGGAAACTACCTTGCTGTTGTTGCACAAAATTATTATTTGGATGATTCGAATTATAATTGTTAAAATTATGTTTAAAATTCCTAAACTGGTTCGAATTACTTTGTAACGGTGTACTATTCCCGCTATGATTCATAATCGGCGTCCAATTCCTATTGTTATTCGGTGTATTTATACCGGGTAAGGTACGCTGATTAAATTGACGATTATTACTATAACTTTGAGTAGGCTTAGATGTTCTATTAGTGTTACGATAGTCTTGGTTCTTTGATTCGTACACGGTTTGGAAGTTTTGTTCCTCCAGGACTACCCTTAAGGCATCCTCCAATGTGGATACGTCGCGCATACGAACCTTTCTAACTAAAAATGATGGTAAACTGTACAAGAATATATGAAGTGATCTATTAGAATAAATACTTTGCTTTGCCCTACGTGAACCATCGTCAAGGTCAGTCTCCGCGATTTTAGCGAATAAAACACTTCTCAGATGCTGTAATCTGTGGCAAAAATCTAAGTAACTTTCATTCCTGCTAATCTTACAACTTTCTAGTTCTAATGCTAGACACTCCTCTGTACGCGGATCTCCAAAATGCTCACATAAAATAGTTTTTAGTTGTGCCCAGGTTTCTATGGAGTCCCGTTCTCCTACGAGACTAGCGGCTTCACCCCCTAGTCTACTGGTTAATACATGGAACAAATATTCATTTTGCAGGTCTTCGCCTCTAAACCTAGCTATGAGATATTCACACTTTTTAATATATAGTGGCAAGGTCCTGGGTTCTCCACTAAATATGGGAATAATTTTCACCATTTCCTGAGGGACTCTTGTTATGTTTTCCATTGTGGCGAAAGGTGAAAATATACACAGTTAGAATATATGAATGAAAATTGGAAGCAAAATTAAATACCTAACTTATTTTACCTGCCTACGCTAATTGTATAAAGGTCTATGTAGAGTATTATTATGGCGTTTGCTAATCCCTAATTAACACACCAAAACACAGACTTATTATAAGGTAAAGGATAAAAGTTGGATAGCTGAAAGGGAGGTGAAAAGATTTACTCACAATTCCGCAGCGTTTCCCATATCCTTGAATAATGCTCTGTTATACTGTAACTCGGCTTCTTCCCGGAGTGAGGATCCCAAAAAATTTTTTTTTTGTTTCAGCAATCTCTGTCTAACCGTAGAGACGGACGTCGTAGTCGGCTGCTTCTCGTAATTTTAACGTAACACAACGACTTGACTACAGAGATCCTACCGGCTGCGCCATTTAAGATCTCAAACACGGATTTTTAATAAAAAATATATTTATTTGAAAATGGACAGAGTTACAGCTTATTACTAAACAAAAACAATTATTGATTAACTTAATTAGCTACTGCGTTTTTATACAAAGGAAATGTCTAATTTGCAATATGTGCTATGACGTCTGTTTGTGGCTATGTTGCTTCTTTAGCCTTGCTGACGAAGCTGATGTGAGGGGTTTGGGGTTCCTTGACTCACGCCTACTAGCTGTTGGAGAATGGGAGTCAGGGTTATGGATCCAGGCGCTCCCATCGCCCAACATCGGTACAATGTTGGACGACACAACCTTCCGCATTGCCACTTGCCTTCGGCTGGGTACACCTTGTGTATCCCCGCATCATTGCACCTGTGGAGTAGCCGTCGATAATCTGGGACACCATGGCCTTTCTTGTAGCAGAAGCGCAGGTCGTATACCTCGGCACGCTATTCTAAACGACATAATTCGTAGGGCTCTTTCCACCGCAGGTCTTCCGGCCGTACGTGAACCAAATGGTTTAGCACGAAGCGATGGAAAGAGACCGGACGGTATGTCGTTGCTACCGTGGAAGATGGGAAGGCCTTTTGGTGTGGGACGCTACATGCGTTGACACCTTAGCACCTTCACACCTTCCAAGCACATCCGGATGTGCCGGCGCTGCTGCTGCATCGGCTGAAGGCTTTAAACGGCGTAAACATGCTAACCTAGTAGGTGATTACATATTTGAGCCGTTTGGGGTTGAGACACTGGGGTCATAGGGTCCGAGTGCTCGCCACCTTTATAGAGACATTGCTAAACGCCTAATCGATGCTTCTCAGGACCAGAAGGCTGGCTATTTTCTGGCCCAAAGAATAAGTATCGCCATCCAACGTGGCAACACAACCAGCATTCTGGGAACCTTCCCAGTCGGCAATGACGCGGAGGATTTTTTAAACGATATTTTGTAATGTAAATATTTTTAGTCTTGTTACGTACGCCTAGTATATGGGGACCGCAGCGTCAGCATTCACCTAGTAGGTGCATCGCAACAGCGCATAGCGACTACGTGAAGTGCAAGATCAGCAGAACGTGCTACAATACGAAACCGGACGTTTCAACGGAAATTACCACATGTCACAGCTCATATTTGTTTCACACTTCGAGCTGATATCATTTCTTTTGTAGTTTGTACTTAGTACATACATACATACATACATACATATGGTCACGCCTCTTTCCCATTGGGGTAGGCAGAGACTATGGAATTCCACTTGCTACGGTCCTGGCATACTTCTTTCGCTTCTTCCACTTTCATAACTATCTTCATGCACGCTCTCCGGTTCTGGGTGCTCTTGACCTGGCCTTTGTTCAAAACATCTCCGATTTGGTCGAAGTACGTTCGCCTAGGTCGACCCTTACCTGCCTGTCCATTCACACCCGCCTTATGTATCTGTTTCGTCAATCTTCTTTCATCCATCCTTTCTACGTGCCCGAACCATCTAAGCATCCCTTTTTCTATCTTACTCACTACATCTTCTGATACACCGCAAAGTTCTCGTATCTCACTGTTCCTCACTTTCTCAACCAATGTCACCCCAGTCATACTTCTCAAACTTCTCATTTCCACTGCATTTATTTTACTTTCATGCTTCTTCTGCCAAACCCAACATTCACTTCCATACATAAGTGTAGGGACCAGCACTCCTCTATGAACAGCCAGCCTAGCCCTCCGGGAAATCTTCTGACTGTTCATAAAGTTATGCAGAGCCCCATTCACTTGATTTCCTGCCATAACTCTTCTTTCAATGTCGTCGTCACATCTTCCATCCCTTGTAAACTTAGACCCTAAATACACAAACTCTTTCACTTGCTCCACTCTTTCTCCTTCAATAACAATCGCACAGTTCGACATGCTTTCGTCTCGTTCAAATACCATTACTTTCGTCTTACTTGCGTTCACTTTCATTTCCTTCCTTTTCAAAGAGTCATTCAAAATATCAACCATCACCTGCAACTCCTCCGCCGATGACGCAAGTATTACCTGGTCATCAGCATATAAGAGGCACTTGATGGTCAATTCATCCATTCTTAAACCACACACACTCGCTTTCAGATCTTTCAGACAGTTATCCATGTATAGGTTAAACAGCATTGGTGACGCTACACAGCCCTGCCTGACGCCTCGTTCGATACCGAACCAGTCCGTGTAAGTCCCGTTTATGCGGACACAAGCACTGGAACCCTCATAAAGTGATTGCAGTGCTCGTATTAGATTGCTGCTTACTCCATACATGGACAGCGCTGACCACAATTCGCTCCTCACCACTCTATCATAGGCCTTCTCTAAGTCTACAAAAGCGCAGTAGACCTTTTGTCTTTTTGCCAGGAACTTTTCGGCAATGCTGCGTAAAGAGAAGACCTGATCCATGCATCCTCTTCCTTTCCTAAATCCAGCTTGCACATCCCACATTTTGTCATCAGTGTCATTCGTCAATCTAGTAATCAGAACCCTTGCATATAACTTGCCGACGACGCTGAGCAGACTTATCCCGCGGTAGTTTTTGCAGTCTCGCTGTGACCCTTTCCCTTTGTACAGCGGCACAATGACGGCTTTGCACCAGTCTCCTGGTACACTACCGCTTCTCCAACAAAGGTTAAAAAGGCGGTACAGCTGACTTGATACTACGCCTTGTGCTGCTTTCAGCATCTCGGTCGAGATCCTGTCATATCCTGCTGCCTTTCCAGCTTTCATGCCATTCAGTGCATCCATAATCTCTTTCACACTTATTTCATTCTCCTCTTCATTCCCACTTTTATTCTTGTCCTCTATACGAGATTCCACTTGCGCATCCTCTTTCTCAAACAGACTTTCAAAATATTCCTTCCATCTCTTTAAAACACTTTCTTCCCCAATCAGAGAGCTTCCATCGTGGTTTCTGACTTTGTCCAGTTGCGAGGATTGGATAGTGCCCCTGGCTGTTCTTATAGACTTCCAGAAAAGTTTAACATTTTCCTGGAAGTTGTCAGATAACCTCCTATCAAATTCATCCCTTTCATTCTCTTTCTCTTTAGCTATCACCTTCTTTACTTCTCTTTTACGCTTCTTGTATTCCTCTTTTGCTATTGAGACATCCTCCTCTGTCGCCTTATTCATTCTGTGATTGGCTTTGATTGCCAACCAGTCCAGCCACGCTTTCTTCTTGCCCGCTACAACCATTTGTGCCTCTACACTCATTCTTTTGACCATACATCCTTTTTTCCTTTTGCTGACACCACATACTTTCACAGCTACTTGCACAAGTCCTTCCTTTAACTGCACCCATAACTTTTCAATATCATCTTCTTCATCCATATTCTCATACTTCTCTCTCAAGCTATTTCGAAATTCTTCTCTTTTATTCCTTTCTTGCAAACTTTCTACTTTTATCCGTTCAAGCTCGGTCCCAGACTCATGGGCGTAGTGTCGCCACCGTTTAAATAAACCTCTTAACCGGCTTACAACCATATAGTGGTCTGTGTCGACACCAGTGCCACGATAAGCCCGGGTATCCATCACTGTCTTTCTCAATCTGTCGTCCACAATCACAAAATCTATCATACTTCTCTGTTCTCCTTCTTGTCTAGTATACATGTGGATATCTTTGTGGTTAAACAGAGTGTTTGTTACCACAAGATTCCACTCCAAACATACTTCAAGCAAACTTTTTCCATTCTCAGTCACTCTATCGAAACCAAACTTACCCAAAACACTTTCATATCCATCACGCTCCACTCCCACCCGACTATTAAAATCCCCTAACATTATGATTCTTTCATTCGGCTTGCATTTACCCAAGGTATCTTTCATGCTGTCCCAAAACACCTGCCTTTCACTCTGTGCTTGGTTGGACCGGTCCCACTGCGCATCCTGTGGGGCATAAACTCCCACTACAAAGATGCGCGAAAGACCGACCTTCAGCCTCATCCACAGTAGCCTTGGGCTTACACATTCGAAGTCAATCAAACACTCATTCATTCTAGCAGAAAGGATAATTCCAACACCTTGACTGGCCCGACTAGTGTCAGCCACCCCTGACCAAAAAGCTGTAAATGGCCCATGTGTGGTTGTGTCACACCCTTTCCGCTTAGTCTCGTTCACACACAAAACATCCAGTCGTCTTTCACTCATCAACTTACACATTTCCCCCATTTTATCATTCATACCTCCTCTTACATTGATCGTCGCAAAGCGGCTTTCCATAGCCCACTTTTCGCCTACCCTGGGACTGAGACGTGATGGGTGGCGAACCACATCGCCGTCCTTCTTCTTTAAAATCAGTACCATAATTTTGTTCCCACGATCAGCTAGGGAAACAAAGGTCCACCCAGACAGAGCCCCGCATGTCTGAGTAAGGTTAGCCGTCATCTGGGGTCACCCGGTCCCAGAGCAATTTTTTTTTTTTTTTTTTTTTTTTTTTTTTTCTTAGCCTGTGTTTGCCGGTTATTTAACCGCCGCCTGTTGCTCGGCGTTGTTGCTCGTTTTGCACCACCCGGGGGGCACGTGTAGGGTGGGTCAAGGAAAGGTGGTAAATCCTACGGACGCGAGCAACATCACATGTACTTAGTAATTAAAATTATTATAAATAAATTGGTATTTTTTGGAACCTTCGGCTGCAGTTAACATAATTGGCGCAGTCGGTAGGATAGTCGTAAATTCAGTGCATCAAGCAAGGACTCCGGCTATCCTGAACCTACGTTGCTGCAGCTACGAGGCGAATCCAGAAATAGATTCTTCCGAGAAAAAACAATGCAGTAAGTACTTGAATCTTTCAAGTCCTTATCCTTTTACCCATAAGTCTTATCTAATATATTTAATTGTGTGTCCCAATTATATGTGTGACCCTATATCCTGCCCAATCTAGTGCATGATATTTTTATAGAATTATTAGTGTATTTTATAGGTGTGTTAATTTAATCATTCAAGATTTTTCACCCTAGAGAGTCACGTAGTGTTAGGTTAGATAACGATAAGAATAGAGTTTTTGACGAGCATAGGAATTTAGACAGTATCTCCAGCACAATGATGGCCGAGCCAATACCTGATGTTGATGCTATATATAAATCTCTCAGATTATTGCCCGAATTCGATGGTAACCCACACGTGTTAACACGATTTGTAAAATTATGTGACCAACTTGTACTAACCCATTTTAATGCGAACCCAGGTCATGAATTAACGAATTTAGCTCTTCTTAACGGTATTTTAAATAAAGTGACAGGCCCCGCCGCGCGGTATATTAACGCTAACGGTATCCCAGAGACCTGGCAGGGAATAAAATCCGCACTTATAAATAATTTTGCTGATCATCGCGACGAGACCGCTCTGTATAGTGATTTGTCCATGCAAACCCAGGGTTCTAGCACCCCTCAAGAATTTTATGAAAGGTGTCAAAATCTTTTTAGTACTATAATGACCTATATTTCGCTACACGAGACTTTCCCCACTACCATACAATCTAAACGAACGTTATACCAAAAATTAACCCTTCAGGCTTATTTGAGAGGCCTTAAGGACCCATTAGGATCCCGGATACGCTGTATGCGGCCCGATTCTATGGAGAAGGCTTTAGAATATGTACAGGACGAATTGAACACATTATACTTACAAAATCGTAACGATAGCGGCTCCTTTAATGGAAAGGATTGGTCAAGGCCACAACCAAATAATTTTAATTTACCCATTAATAATTTTACCCCAAAACAACCATTCTTTAATTTCCCTAGCGCACCTAGGCAATCGATGCAACAAATGTTTAACGCCCCTGGCCCTTCACGGCAACAGTCATTTCAACCCCCAACACAGGGCTGGAGACCTAGCAATAACAACGGGTTCCAACGACCCCTAGGACCGTCTAGAACGCAGCAGATGATGCGCGCCCCTTTACCTAACTATAATCCCCAGAGTAATGTTTTTAAGTTACCTAATAAACCTCAACCCCAACAGTCGTTTAATGGCCCACGCCCTATGAGCGGCGTAAGTCATTTTATACCGAAAACACTACCACCTAGTGGACATAATTGGCAGAAATTCGGCAATCCACCCCCCAATAACTATTTTAAAACGCGCGATGCTAATTTTAATCAGTACGACGACTTTTACGAATACTATAATTACGACGATAGTTATTATTACGACGATAATTACGAATACCAACCATATCAGGAAAATTACTGTAGTCAAGAGCAATATGAAGAACCAGCAGCTGTGATCCAGGAATTGGACCAGGCCTCAGCATGTAACGATCAAAATTTTCAGATAGAACCCCAGTTAGAAAAACCAATATAGAAGTAAATTTTCAGATACAGAGACAGTTAGGTTATATCCAACTTTATAATCCGCCACTTAAATTTTTAATTGATACTGGAGCTAACTTATCGACTATCAGTCCCGAAGCTGTGGATAGATATTTTGGTAATATGCCCCTAGATTATGACCCCATTGAGATAACTAATATTCATGCTACTAAAACTTGTGACTATTCTATTAGCTTACCTTGTTTTCAGGAATATGGAATTAATGACTGTGTAAATTTATCTGTGTACAAATTTCATAACTTTTTCGATGGTCTTATAGGTTTAGATATTCTAGATAAGTGGGATTCCACTATTGATTTGAAAAATAAATTATTAAAAACAAAAAATGCTCAAATACCGATACATATGTACGATTCTAAAAACGCAAACTGGTATGAGGAGATTATACCTGCAAATTTTTCTAAATTAGTTAGATTACCAATCAATACAAAGGATGGTGAAGTATCAGTGGAGAAACAGATGATGTGTAATTGCATAATTTTAGATTGCTTAACAACCGTTATAGATGGCCGTGGTTGGGTAGAAGTTGCCAACCCTACACGTAATGATATTATATTCTCACTAGACCGCCCTGTAGAAGCAGAATTATTTCACATTGATAAAAATTGTACTCAAATTTATTCAAGCCGAACAGAAGCTATTTTATCTCGTCTTCGCACTAATCACTTAAATCCAGAGGAACTTGCTAATTTACGAAATCTTTGTAGTAATTATGCCGATGTGTTTTACCTTGATGGTGAACCATTGACATTCACTAATAAAACTAAACATAAAATTAGAACCACAGATGAAATTCCAATCCACACTAAAAGTTACAGATATCCGTATGTTCACCGGCAAGAAGTTAGAGATCAGATAAATAAAATGCTTGAACAGAATATTATCCGTCCTTCAGACTCAGCCTGGAGCTCTCCAATTTGGATTGTACCCAAAAAAGGTGACGCTTCCGGTAAAGTTAAATGGCGTCTTGTCATAGACTTTCGAAAGGTTAATGAGAAAACGATTGATGATAAATATCCCATTCCCAATATAACAGATGTCTTAGATAAACTTGGTAAATGTCAGTATTTTACAACTCTAGATCTAGCTAGTGGATTTTATCAGGTGGAGATGGACCCTGACGACATCCATAAGACAGCATTTACAGTAGAAAATGGACATTATGAGTTTCTCAGAATGCCCATGGGATTAAAGAATTCACCCTCCACGTTCCAGCGCGTCATGGACAACGTCCTTAGGGACCTCCAAAACCGAATATGTCTAGTGTACTTAGACGACATCATTGTATTCGGAGTTTCTTTGCAAGAACATATGTTAAACTTAGAAAAGGTATTTCAAAAACTACGTGAATCGAATTTTAAAATACAGATGGATAAATCTGAATTTTTAAAATTAGAAACCGAATTTCTTGGCCATGTAATTTGTAGAGATGGTGTTAAACCAAACCCTAATAAAATTCACGCTATTCAGAATTACCCCATTCCAAAAACAACTACCGAAATCAAACGTTTTCTTGGACTCATTGGTTACTACCGAAAGTTTATACCGAATTTTGCTCGAATAACTAAACCACTCACACAATGCTTAAAGAAAGGATCTAAAATAACACTTGATCAAAATTACACTAATTGTTTCGAACATTGCAAAACCCTTCTTACCAACGACCCAATTTTACAGTATCCAGATTTTTCAAAGGAATTTATCTTAACTACCGATGCTTCTAACGTAGCAATAGGTGCCATTCTATCCCAAGGTAGTATTGGAATAGATAAACCGATAGCATACGCTTCACGTACCCTTAATACTAGCGAATTAAATTACAGTACAATAGAAAAGGAACTTCTGGAAATTGTTTGGTCTACGAAATATTTTAGACCGTACTTATTCGGACGTAAATTTAAAATAGTTACAGATCATAAACCATTACAATGGGTTATGAACTTGAAAGAACCAAATTCACGATTGACAAGATGGAGATTAAAGCTCAGTGAATACGATTTTACAGTCGTCTATAAACAAGGGAAAAATAACACCAATGCCGATGCCCTTTCACGAATCGAACTTCATAATGAAGAACGATCGTCTATAGTAGTTCACCCGTCTAGCTCAGTACTTCCGTTAGATGAGTCACGAACTATTACAGCTTCAGATGTTGATGCTGACTCTCGAACAGCAACCGTACATACCGACGCCGAAAATCCTATTCTTGAAGTGCCCATCACTGACGATCCATTAAATAAATACACTAAACAATTAATTTTTAATCTAGTAGGAGATATTAAAGCCAGGCCAGTCTTAACCAAACCTTTTCTTACACACACTAAAATTAACTTACAAATTTCCGAATCAAATTTAGAAGAAGACGTAGTTAACGCTATAAAAGAATATGTAAACCCAAAAATCAAAACCGGATTGCTCATAAATCCACCATTAGCTATGTATCAGATTATACCTATTATACAACGTAACTTCAAAAACTCGTCCATGAACATAGTCTTAGCAAAAAGGGAAATAGAAAATGTCAGAGAATACCTGAGACAACAAGACATAATTAATAAGTACCATGATGGTAAGACCAATCATCGCGGTATTAACGAATGCTACTTAGCTTTATCTCATAAGTATTATTGGCCGAAAATGAAGGAGCAAATAACAAAATTTATTAGCGAGTGCACAATCTGTGGTCAAGCTAAATATGACCGCAATCCTATAAAACAACAGTTCAAAGTAGTACCACCCTCAACGAAACCTTTTGAATTAGTACATTTAGATCTATTAACCATTCAAAGTGAAAAATTCTTAACTATTGTAGATTCATTTTCTAAATATGGACAGGCCTATTATTTGAGAGATGGGACTGCAGTAAGTGTTTTACAGGCTATACTTAACTTTTGTACTCATCACGGTATACCAATTACTATGGTAACGGATAACGGTAGTGAGTTCACAAACCAATTAATGGCAGAATTTGTTAGACTCCATAAAATACAGCATCATAGGGTAGCCCCCCATACACCTAACGAAAACGGAATTGTAGAAAGATTTCATTCCACCATTTTAGAACATTTACGTATTTTAAAACTTGTACAGAAAATAGATTCAGTTATTAACATTATGCCTTATGCTATTCTTGCCTATAATAATAGTATTCATAGTTTTACTAAATGTAAGCCGATTGAGATAATCACAGGACACTTTGATCCTCGTGATCCTTTTGACGTAGATATAAGCAGTCAGTTGTTACAGCAGTACATGGTTAATCATAAAGACAAAATGAAAATAGCGTATAATACCATTCATGATTTATGTAGCTCTAATCGTCAAAATTTAATGGAAAACCGTAATAAGAACCGTGAACCGGAAATAGAATATGCTCCCGAACAACAAATCTTTGTCAAAAATCCAATAGCTTCCCGTCAAAAATTAGCACCCCGTTATACACACGACACGGTAATGGCAGACCTTCCCATTCACATATATACACGAAAGAAACGAAGTCCTGTGGCAAAACATAGGTTAAAGCGTGTCCCTAAAACTAATAAATTGTTACAGAGCGATCCCGATAATACTCCTGTTCCTACGACCACTAACTCAGGAGATAAAACTTGAAAATTTGGATAGTGGGCCTGGGATACTCCCTTTTAGACTAGGCCAAGCACGGATCCTATCCTACTACCATTCGTTCTTAAATTCCCGGGAAATACGCAACTTAACGGATAGGTTAGGTACTTTATATGGTAGTAATAAGTTAGTAGATTTAGATACTAGGGAATACTATGATGCAATTAGGTTAGGTTCATATTATGTAGGTAACGAAATAGTTATAGTATATAAATTTCCCATTTTTACACCCCATACATATGATTTATATAAATTATCTATTGTACCCAATTTAAACCACGAAATCCTGATCCCGTCATCTCCATTCCTAGCCGTCCATCAGAAAGATTTCAAGTACATAGAGGCTGAATGCCCGAAGACCGGTAACTGGTTTCTATGTGAAGAAAAACGGAGTCTGCAAAACAGATCTTCTAAAGACTGCATACACCAACTCATCACTACCCAACAGAAAAAACCCATGTACAACCCTATCACCATCGCCATGGACCAGCCAGCGTATGAAGAACTCGACGACAGACACTACACTATCAGCTTTCCTGTTTCAACCAAAGTACATCTTTCCTGCGGACAAGATTTCTACAAAGAATACCAAGGCAGCTACCTCGCTATTATCCCACAAGCATGCTATCTAGAAACCACAGAGTTCACTATCGCTAACATCAAAGACCGACTCAAAGGACACGTACTGACTATTACAGATCTACCCAAAGGACCAGAGTACAACTATTCTAAAGCCACACTTAAATTAAACTCTATAAAGCTGGACCATCTACACGCCACCAACATGAAGATCTCGCAACTCCCAATAATCAACCTCGAACCAATTGATACCATGATATACCATACTACCATCCCCCTGTACGTAGTAATGATTGGCGTTTCAGCAACTATCGCTATCTTACTTTATCGGAGATACATCTCAAGAATCGCATCTAAGCAGATTGAACAACAAGAAATTAAACTACAAGACACATACACAGTTCCAGTACCAAGGACAAACGGAAATCAACCCCCACCTCAATTTACGACGAAATTCATCGGTGGTGGCTGTTCTTCGGGGGGAGGTGTTACGTACGCCTAGTATATGGGGACCGCAGCGTCAGCATTCACCTAGTAGGTGCATCGCAACAGCGCATAGCGACTACGTGAAGTGCAAGATCAGCAGAACGTGCTACAATACGAAACCGGACGTTTCAACGGAAATTACCACATGTCACAGCTCATATTTGTTTCACACTTCGAGCTGATATCATTTCTTTTGTAGTTTGTACTTAGTAATTAAAATTATTATAAATAAATTGGTTTTTTTTGGAACCTTCGGCTGCAGTTAACATAATTGTCTATAATTATGTTTAGTTTGTATATTGTAATTCTTATTGTAAATAAATAATACCTACTTTATTATATATTGTATATTTGTGTCATCGAATAGCACATCTCTGGAAATTATCACAGTATCTGTTTTTGGATCCCATATCTTATATCCATTCTTTGCATATCCAACCATTCTGCCCGATACAGCTCTCTCTGAAAATTTATCATTTCTTGGTAGTATAATAGCCCAAGCCTTACTTCCGAAGACTCTCAATTTGTTTAGGATAAATTCTCTGCCAAATAACTTTACTGGTATTCCAAAATTCACAGCTTTTGATGGGCATCGGTTCAGCAAGTAGGTGGCCGTTAAGATGGCTTGGCCCCACAGATGCCTAGGTAACTGAGATTCATTCAAAATGGTTCTAGCTTTATCCAACAATGACATATCATGCATTCACTTTTACCGTTCATTTGCGGGCTATATGGGAGACTATATTCTATACTTATACCCTTCCTTCTACAGAATTCCTTCAGATCATTGGAACTGTATTCTCCGCCATTGTCACAACGAATTCTCATCACTTCCAGGTCTCTTTCTAATGCCTTTATGTAATCAATTCAATTTTGTGCTGCTTCCGATTTATTTTTTAGCAGGTAAGTTTGAGTGAAATGCGAAAAATCATCTATTATAGTTTGAAAATATCTCATACCTTCTTCTGTTTCCTGTTTCATAGGTTCAGCCACATCCGAGTGTATCAGTTCTCCAATTTGATTACTCTGTCTGTGTTGAACAGGTTTAAATGGCAACCTTGTGCTTTTGTTTTTCATGCACTCATCGCAGCACTCTTTACTAGATGGCAATTACATAATCGTAAGACTTTTGCGATTCGCCAGTCTCTTATGCCAAATGTTGTCATCATT
Organism: Nudaria mundana; assembly: GCA_963556515.1. Lineage (NCBI taxonomy): Eukaryota > Metazoa > Arthropoda > Insecta > Lepidoptera > Erebidae > Nudaria > Nudaria mundana. The sequence continues at coordinate 18,818,656 of OY748302.1, read as the reverse complement.
ATTACTCGCACTATGGCACTGTTCATTCAAATCCAGGGTAACAGTAAGTATATGTAACTTTCCAATCTTTTCTCCATAGTAGTTAATATTATTTTTACTTATTCGTAGCTGTCCTTTTGCAAATATTACATTATAATTTCTCTCCATCAATCTGTTTACTAAGAGTAAGTTGTGTTTCAAGTTCGGTACAATCAATCCTTCAATTTTTAATTCTCTGTCTTTCATTTTGTTTTTAAAATCCCTTTCTTGGTTGCTTTTAATACATCTCCATTTGCTATTTTTATACATATTTCTTTCTCTAAACTTTCTATTTCAGTCATACACCTCTCATATCTTTGTTGCATAAAATGATGGGTCGCTCCGGAGTCCACCACAAACATTATCTCATTTTCATTTACTTCTTCCTCTGTATGGTATGTTATACCTACCACGAGCTTGCTTGTTAGTATAGCACTGTGAAGCCTTATGTCTTTCTTTATTGCATCGGAAACATGTCAAAAACTACTCTCCTCGTTTTAATATTTTTGTATGTTGATTTACCATCTTTTATATTCAGTTCCGAGTCCAGTAATCGCAACTTTACAAATTCTATGTCAACTTCCTTTTTGTCGCTCATTGTTTCAATTGTAGTAATAACCGTGTCGTATTCTGGGTAAAGTCTAACAATAAATGGCATACCTTGTCACTCTCATCCATTTTACACCCAGCGGCCTCCAGGTCATTAATTATTTTTTCGAAATCGTTGAAATGCGCCTGCATTGTTTTATTAGAGTGACGCTTCAGAATCAGAAGTTTCTTTCGTAGATAATGCTTGTTGAAAATACTTCTTCGTTCAAATACACTTTCCAGATTTTGGATCATTTCCCGCGCTACATTTTCTCAAAATATCAATATGGCTGTCCGATACGCATGATACAATCAGTGACTTCGCCTTATTATCCGCTGCGACAGATTCTTTGTTGGTTATATGTAATTTTGATTCTGCATCGATTGCTTCGCTTAATCCTCGCTCTTCCAGCAGAATTTTTATTCTGAATTTCCAGTTAGAGAAATTCGAGGCGTCGTTTAATCTCGGCAACACTTGTTGTCCAATGTGTTGTCCACTTGCCATTCTTCTTATTTCGGGATATAACCACGCTCTTCTGTTAAATTAAGACACTCGTTAGATGTCTGGCTTTTATTTATACTTTCCACTTTTTACTGGTATATCACACATTGCAAATTAGCCGTTTTACAGTTTTACAACATAATTTAACTTAACACCGGCGTGAGAAGAGGACATCCTTTGTTGACATGTGAAAAATTTGTGAAATACCTATGTACTACCTACCTAATGTGTAGATAACATCAGAACATATCTTTATTATTATCTAATTATTTTATTGAACATTAAAAATACACTGTGATTATTAATTTTAGAATAGATAATATTATTAGCAACTACTTCTACTGTACCTAAAGACACTATAAAACGCGGAACGCACGGCCATCGCACTCACTCTGTTGCCGGGCGTCACGCTGTTCAGATCTCTTTAAAACATTAGCTGTATTTTCTTTATGCTGTTTTGATTAATTAGATTAAATTGTAAATTGCTTCTAGCTGTATAAGTTTTTTTTTTTAAGTTTTAGTGCTATAGGTCCCTAAAATCAGAAGTGGGATCAAGAAAACACTCCCACTTAAACATTCTGACATCCCGAATTAATAACTTTTCTGCTCCCACCCACGAGTGATTTTTATTTTTATTTTGTTCTTTTTTTTAACGATTTTTTTTTAATCTGGTGTGTTCGCACCTTGTTTGTGTTTGGTTTGTGCATTTATTATGAAGAATTCGAGCCGCTGCGTGTCTCGTGATCGGCGTCGCCGTTCCGCGGGGTCCAGGCGAAAACGTTCGCGTGGATAGGCAGTCCAGGGGACGACCATCCCGCAGCCGCAAACGCGAACGTTCCCTGCGACCACGGTGTTTTGTGGCGGGTGTGATGGGGCGTCCAGGGACCAACCGTCCCCGGCCTACACTCCCGAGCGCTCTGCGCGCCAACGACGGCGCTCTAGCAGCGTGTCCAGTGGCCGAGCGTCGCCACCGCGAGGCCGCACTCGCGGGCGCACTGCTCGCCATCGACGGCGCTCATACAGCGTGTCCAGTGGACGAGTGTCGCCCTCGCGTGGCTACACACGCGGGCGCTCTGCTCGCCATCGAAGGCACTCTGGCAGCGTGTCCAGTGGCCGAGCGTCGCCATCGCGCGGCCGTACTCGCGAGCGCTCTGCCCGTCAACGACGGCGCTCATACATCGTGTCCAGTGGCCGAGCGTCGGCGTCGTGTAGTCGGCACTCTCAAGATCATCGCCCACATTTGCGCTCAGGTGATGAGCAGACAGGTACGACTGATGTTCATAATTATACCAAAGTGCGTAACGAGTGTATATTCGACCGGCAATCACAAGGCGTATATAATACGCCCTCTATGCCACCGCCCGTACCGCACGTTACGTACTGTAATGTTGTAATTTTTGTAGTGGCATTATTGCATTTTAGTTGGTTGAAATTGAGATAAAGCAATGACAACACTAGCTCTCTTCTGATTGGACGCTGTGATGACGTAATTTTTGGGTGCAAAGGGCTTCTTACATCTATCGGGCCCCAGCGACCTCACCTGCTAGTGGCGCACCTGCTGATTAACGGACGAGGTTCGTATATTACGGTACCCATGTGGTGGCTTCGGCCCCTACGTGGATACCAGGTGGTACAACAGTGTTGGTCCGGGGGGGTACCACCGTGCAGCTGTGCTAAAGCCCCCCAAGTAACCCAGCCCAGGCTGGGTTGCGTTGCGGGTTCAGCAGCTGCACTGTCGGGCCCGGGGCGGTGTATGGTGCGGCAGGCAGGGGTCCTTTGGGGGCGAAGCGGAGTCTAGTGTGGGGGGTGTGGGTCGATTCGCCGGCCAGGGAGACCCTTAGCAACGGCGTTGCCGCGGCCGCCCGCAACATAGTCATGGGGCCCGCCTGGGACCAACCACCCCAGAAGGCTGCCCCACATGTTGCGCATGATTATGCCGCCGCCGCCGCTACCCCACACCGGTTACAACAGGATTCTGTTGTAACCGGTGTGGGGTAGCGGCGGCCTTGCATCAGGGGGGTTTGGGAGCCCTTCCGTCCGGCGGGTCGGCTCCGACCTAACCACACGGTTCTAGACGAAGCTAGCCTCTGCACTTTGTCACTTACTGCCGCACCAAATATCGCCCTGTCTTCACGCTTCTCCATATTTCACAATGATAGTGCAACAAGATAATAGACGGCACACAGCGGCCCCTAGAAACCCCACAAAGTTGACTTCGTTTGAGGTGGAGTTCGCAAATATCCGCGGACTCCATGCAAACCTCGATACCGTCCACCATCACCTGGAGACGGCACGACCTTCTGTGATGTTCCTAACGGAGACACAGATACGCCGCACTAACGACACGTCGTACCTCTGTTACCCGGGGTATATCATTGAGGAACAATTCCGCGATAAAGCCGGGGTGTGCGTGTTCGTTAGGGCGGATGTTTGCTGCCGTCGGTTGCGCTGTCTGGAGAACCCCTCCTACTCCGTCCTTTGGCTGCCCGTGGATCATGGGTCCATGAGCCAGATCTACGTGTGCGTCTACCGCTCCCACACAGGGGACACTGGGACAACAAGGCTTTTCGAATACCTCAGCGAGATGGCTGACGATGCGCAGGTGCGGTTCCCGAACGCTGATCTGGTTTTCCTGGGGGACTTTAACGGTCATCACGTTGAGTGGCTGGAGTGGTCCCTTAGGACCGATCATGCGGGACGAACCGCCCATGCATTCGCTCTCTCCCACGCGCTGACCCAGATGGTACGGGGGATCATCCGGATACCTGACAGGTCAGACCACACGCCCGCCTTGCTGGATCTACTGCTGACGAGTCGCCCAGCCGAGTAGTGTGTCGGTACGCGCCCCACTGGGCACTTCCGACCACTGTGTGGTGCACGCCAGCTTCCAAGTGCCATCGCCTGCTCGTGCTGAACAAATGACTCGACGACTATGGCACTACTCGTCGGCAGACTGGGACGGTCTCCGCGATTACTTTGCGTCCGTCCCGTGGAGCCAGCGCTGCTTTGTAGGGAAGGCGCCTTCGGATAGCGCTGCTGCCGTTGCTGGCGAGATCAGTCTAGGGATAGAATATTATATCCCTTTCACTGATGTCGCCAGCATCCGCAAAGCTCGCCCCTGGTTCGGGCGTGAATGTGCCGAGGCTGTCCAGAAAAAACAGTCGGCATATCGCGCTCGGGCGGCACGTGACCCGAACGTGAACCGCCTCAAAGCAGCGTACAATAGGGCCACTAGGTTCAGCAAGAGGGCCTTCAAGAGAGCGGATGCCCAGCGCGTCGCGCGGCTTGGTCAGGAGCTCACATCCCATCCCACGGGCAGCCGTGGATACTGGCAACTGGCCAAAGCCGTACAGTCAAATTTTTGCCAACCCTCGCTGCCACCACTGCGTTTACCTGATGGATCACTGGCTCATAAAGCCCAAGAGAAGGCGGACATGCTCGCAGATCTCTTTGCGGCTAATTCCCGGGTCGATGACCGTGGCCTGCAGCCCCCCGCCATCGCCAACTGTGGCCACACTATGCCTGATATTGTTATCAGGCAATGTGATGTACGGGCAGTGCTGCGGTCACTCGACACGCGGAAAGCCAGTGGCCCTGACGGCATTCCGGCGGTGGTGCTACGAAAATGTGCTGCTGAGTTGTCTCCAGTATTAACGCGTCTGTACCGCCTGTCATACTCTACAGGCCTCGTGCCGGAGGCCTGGAAGGAGGCGAACGTACAACCGATCCCCAAGAAAGGGGATCGATCCGATCCAGGCAACTATCGACCCATAGCTGTCACCTCATTCATTTGCAAGGTGCTCGAGCTTCTTATCAATAAGCAGCTCATGTGATACCTGGAGGATCACTCGCTAATCAATGATCGGCAATATGGCTTCAGGCCAAAACGATCAACGATCCTAGCATTCGTCACGCATGTATGGGATGAGGCTATGGAAAAGTTCGGCGAGTCCTTGGCTATTAGCCTGGACATCGCCAAAGCTTTCGATAGGGTCTGGCATGCTTCGCTCCTTTCCAAGCTTCCGGCATATGGTCTACCTCCTCAACTGTGCAGCTGGATTGCCAGATTTTTAAACGAGCGCCGAGTGCGGGTCCTCTGCGATGGCCAGGCTTCTCGCTTCTTGCAAGTGAATGTCGGGGTACCGCAGGGGACAGTACATTGCACGGGAGTTACTCGGTTCGTCCGACGGTGGGGCGATCTGTGATAGAGGAGGAGAGACGACATCTCGTGGGTGATCTCGAACGAAACCTCGACAGTATCTCCCAATGGGGTGCCGAGAACTTGGTCGAGTTCAATGCCCACAAAACACAGGCGTGTGCATTTACAGCGAAAAAATCCCCTTTCCTTCCCCTACCCACTCTTCAGAACGCAATATTACCAATGAAGGACAATCTAGACATCCTTGGCATAGACGTTCGTCGAGAGCTCAATAACACAAAACACATTGAGAGATGTATTGGGCTAGCTTCGCGGAAACTAGGAATACTGAACAAGGTAAAGCGATTCTTTACACCGCACCAGAGGTGTCTGCTGTACAAAACGCAGATTAGACCCTGCGTTGAATACTGCTCTCACCTCTGGGACGGCTCCGCGAAGTATTTGCTGGACGCACTCGACGCTATGCAGCGACGCGCTGTTCGCATTATAGACTGTCCGGAGGTAACGGGAAGCCTTGAGCCACTAGCCCAGCGCCGAACAATTGCTTCCTTGGCCGCGTTCTACCGTATTTACCACGGTGAGTGTTCTGAAGAGCTCTTCAACCTGATCCCACCCTCTCCCTTCCGATCCCGAACAACGCGTGCCGGGCAGAGATGTCACTCTCATACCGTGGAAACCATCTTCGCGAGAACCGAACGTTTTAAACGTTCGTTTCTCTGCCGAACGATGGTGGCTTGGAACGCCCTGCCTGCGCACGTGTTTCCTCCAACATTTAACCCTGGGTTCTTTAAGCGAAGCGTGAAGAGGCACATTACTGGGTCGTCAAGTTGAGGGCCACTCTCTATAGTAGTCCTGTGTACTGTGAGAGTCGCCCTCAATTGCCAGACGTCGCCTCAGCTTACCATCAGGCGGCTGGCGTCAATTTGTCGACCTAAATATAAAAAAAAAAAAAAATTCCACGTGACTTGTGTGACAGCCATTTTATACAAGCGGGCGGTGTCCGTATTACATATTTATATTACAATTTAATTTATTGTAATTTGTTTCAACGTTTGGTGAGTTTTAGAGAAAATGTTGTTTTGCTGGTGTGTGTTAGCGTGTGTGCTGTATAATTTTACAGTGGATTCTCGTTTATTACAGGTTTGAGTTGGAATGCACACGTGTTGCGTCTGGAGTTGTCTTACTAAATTTAAACAGGAATCTTTGTCTGATCTTGCCAGGATTAACTGGGGACCTGCACGATATGCTTGCTTGCAGTTCTGTCAATTAATTCACCGGAAATCGGGTGAAGCTTGGATATTCGCCTCCGAAAGGTAAGTCATATAATATACACGGCGGGTAGGCGCTTAGATAATAACAGTGGCCATAATGCATGGAATAAGTCTTTAACTCCTGTTACAGAAGGCTTACAATAGGGTCGACCGAGGCGATTCGGATCACTGGGGAAATCGGATCAAAATAAGCATTTCTGTCAAATTTGAAAGATCTCGGTTAGTCACAGCCAGCCAATCAACGTCCCGCGTTTGCTCTGTTCCCCACGCACGCCGTCACAGTCACTGCCATTGACTAAGGCGCACGCTTTAGTCACGGTGAGGCTTCCCGATGAGTCGCTCGCGCGTGTGTTCTGTGATTTTGGCGTTGATGTAAAAAATGTGCGAATACATTCCGTGTTAAAAGTAAATGCGAAAGGCTAAAGGTTAGTAATCATTGGTACTTATTATTAATCATGCAAGTAGTTTCCTGATTTGGTATTGTTTTGACTATATCTAAAGGTATATTTCCGTTAAGCGAAAATATTTCAAACCTATGATATGAGGTTATTCGGATCACCTGATTGGGGGCGAATAGGATCAAATTTTAACACGAGGTTTTTGAACTGTTATGTTTAGCTTATTGTATGTTTGCATGTTTTAGATGGTGCGTACGTATAAGAAAAAAACCCACCAGGGAGAATGGTCGGCAGAAAATATGACTATAGCTGCTAATAAGGTGCTGACTAAAGAGCTGACCTTACGTCGAGCTGCTGAATTGTACAATGTTCCGTTCACGAGCTTGCAAAGAAGAGTCACATTGTCTCGGGGCATAGTAAAAAGTCGTGGTGGACAACCAACATTGCACGAGGAAGCCGAGAAGTTATTTGCTGATCGACTAGTGCAATTAGCATCTCGTGGATTTGGACTCACACCAAAATCAGTACGTAAGTACGTTTTCCAGTACGCTGAACGAATGCAAATAGCACATAAATTTAATAGACAATCAAAAATGGCAGGCGAGGATTGGTTTCATCGATTCATGACTAGAAATCCACATTTAGCTATTCGAAAACCTGAGGGACTTTCGCGAGCAAGAATGAACGGTATGACAAAAGAAAAAGTGTCAGAATACTTTACTACATTAAGTAAGGTTATAGATGACAACAATCTTAGAGGAAAGCCCTAATGTATTTATAATGTCGATGAGACGGGTATTCCTCTTAATAATCGCCCGCCAAATGTTGTCACCCAAAAAGGTTCAAGAGACGTTGTCAGTATTACCAGCGTAGAACGAGGTGAAAATGTAACAGTTTTGGCGTGCATGAATGCTGCAGGGCAGTTTGTACCTCCATTTGTACTCTTTAAAGGCGTTCGTAAACGAGACGACTTTATGATTGGGATGCCTCCTGGTACACAAGTTACTATGACCGAGAAGGGTTGGGTAAATGAAGACGCATTTAAGTTGTGGATAAGCCATTTCAATCGATACCGGACACAAGGAAGAGTTATATTAATTTTGGATGGCCACGCATCTCATACCAGCTTATCTGTGGTTGATTTATGTGAATCTTCAGACATAGAACTAGTTTTGATGCCCCCTCACACATCACATGCTTTGCAACCACTAGATGTGTCCTTTTTCAAACCTTTAAAGACATTCTATAACCAACACGCTACTGCATGGCAACATTCACATCCAGAAAAAGGAATCACCAAAGTTGCTTTTGGCGGAATATTTAGACAAGCGTGGAACCAGGCGGCGACAGTTGGAAATGCCACTAAAGGCTTTGAAAAGACCGGAATATATCCCTTAAATCCCAATGCTGTACCGGACACAAAGTTTGTCTCTGAATTCCCAACAACAGATCAAGGCCGTAATGATAGTCTTCCATCAACAAGTGCACAACCAGCGGCTACACAAGTTGTACAAAATATATCACCAAAGCCAATCGAGATCATTACAAACTTGACAACGCCACTAGATCCCGATGTTCATCCAACTGCCAGTACAGAGCCAGTTGAAACAACAGTTCTAACAGAGAATTCCACAAACGCGAAAAACCAGCCCTCTAACGATGATCCCCAATGTGTGAACCAAATAAATTTGACTGAAACAGAAGGACTACTATCACTATCGCAAGAGGCTAAAGAGGTACAGAAAGAAAAAACAGCACAGCAGGTTCAGGATTACATCTCACCAAATACATTAAAAAGGCTGGAAGGTAAAATTATAAAAGAGATTGTACCGTCACCAATGAAGCCCACAGACCAACCACCTAAAAAAGCTCGAAACGTCCATAAGCCTATGTTACATTTAACATCACCACAAAGCAAAGAAAACTTACGTCTAAAGGATGCAAAGAAACAAGAAAATTTACAGAAGAAAAAAAAACAAAATAATAAAAGGGTACAGAAAGAAATAACCACTAAAGTTAACACAGAGAAAACAAGTAAAAATAAACCCAATAACAGAAAGCAGCAACAAGATAAAGAGAACGTGCCAAAGAAAAATAAAACGACACCAAAATTAAGAGCTAAAGGTGCTTCATCATCTAGAGATTGGTATTGTATTTATTGCTCTGAAAAGTTTATACATCCTCCGGTAGAAGACTGGATACAATGTCACATCTGCGAAGAATGGTGCCATGAAAAATGTGCTGATCGAGGAGGTGTCAAGGGGCCATTCAAATGTGACGTTTGTGATAGCAATGATAATTGATCTCATTATTAGAAAGTTATGTATGTTTTTGTTGTTGATTAAAGTCTAATTCTTACATAAATATTGCACTATGGTGCAGGGCTTTGTTATAAATAACTTATTTTCTGATATGGGGTGAATCGGATATGTATAATGTTCAAGTTTTGGTTTGTAAAACTTATAATATTTTGTTTATCTCGATTCAAATTATTTGATTTTGTTGCTAAGAGGCTATAATAATGTTTAACATTTATTGTTTAAAAATATAGTAACATTTAGGAGTGATTTTATGTGACGCTCTCTATAGATGGTGTCTTAAAAAAAATAACTAGAAGGCAGGAATAAAAATAATGTTCAAATGTAACAACAAAGATACGAATGATAGTTGATCTCAATTAGTTGCCATTTGTGATTATTAATCATATATTCAACATTGTTAACTGTTACTAGTTAAGATTTTATTACAGAGATTTTTTTGATCCGTTTTACCCCTAAAAATGGGGTGAGTCGGATTTTCTAGGTGGTTTTGTATTTTATTTTTCATAAATCAGAATTGCACTTGTTATTATGTCACTCTTGGATTTTGTTAATTAATAAATATTTTTTCCAATTTAGTATTAATAAAAACATTATCACCTTAAAAAGTTGTATTTATTTGCCGTCAAACAAAAAATGACCCGATTCGCCTCGGTCTACCCTACTACCATACTACCTGGGTGGAAACCCAATTTCCTTCTGCCTGGAGTGGGCAGAGACCGGAACAGAGACGGTGTCTGCCGGCTTGCAGGAGTGGCGTATTTCACCGGGAAAGTATCCTAGGAAATCTTACACTTAATTACCACAGTATCTTTCTAAACATAAAATCTATCGTTACTGACCAAGCATACCAACCTATTACTCTGTATTAAAAGATAATATAGTATCTACGATAGACTTTAATTGAATCCTAGGTTAAAAGTAGATTAATTTAATACCCTGCTAAGAGGGGACCTTCCGTTCCCCTATATTGTCTTAAGGGTTTGTTATAAATAATGCAGTGGCTCAAATGAATATTTTATTTCTATCATTGACATCCTAACTTCCAAAATTAAAAACATTACAGTACGTACCTCCTGTGTCGTACACTCGTCCCGTGCCGCGCTTACCTCCGTTGCCACTTAGTAATTGCGAGTCTTTCGATACCTTCTTATCACGTTTAGACTCCATAGGGCGAATTCAGCACTTTTATGTTTCGAACTTTGACCCTAAAATCCACGAAGTAGACGCGTGGTTTAGTGAGGTAGACAGGGCCAAGCCAGTTAATCGATGGGACGATCGCGAATGCCTGGCTCGAATAGGGAACTGTTTAAAAGGGGACGCTAAGACATGGCTCAACGATTGGGTATCGAATGACCGTACGTGGACAATTTCAAAGCTGATTTCAAACCTGTATGTTTAAGTAAAATAGACTCAGCTGGTATTCTCTTTGAGGTTATGTCCACTAATTGTGATAAATATCAAACCTACGCTGACTATGCTCGAAAATCATTACTACGCTTACGTATAGTCCGTGGCCTTAGTAACGACCTTATAACCGACATTGTTTTAAGAGGTATAACTGACCCTTAAGTTAAAGCTACCGCCACTATTGCTAAATTGAAATCAAGCGATTTGGTCAATTATTTAGCTGCTTTTATTAAACCGGCCCGGGGTTCTGCTGTGGAAAACCGCACATTCCGGCCGACACTTCGAGACAAAAATTTCAGCATAAAATTGCATGGTCTCAAAAAGCCAGTTCAAATTACCCCTATTGAAAAAGTTAAGTAAGAAAGAAAGAAAGAAAATGCTTTTAATTTCTACACAGATACAGACACACAGAAATACAGAGAAATACAGGGTAAGTACCTACACAAAAACAAAACATTAAAAAAAATATATATATATAAAAACAAGCATAAAACAAATAAAATATAGTCAGTGAGAAGTGCCTTTGTGAAGGTAGGTGACCCGTGAACCGCGCCAGTGCAACCACCTTGTGCCTTATCTGTGTAAAAAACTAGGCCCACTCTCAGCTTGATGCTGTTAGACAGCGCTGCTTTTCAGAGAGGGCCTGATGACGAGATGGCGCCCCTCTCCCACAAATTAAAACTAAAATAAACAATAAAAAAATGATAGTATGATAATAAATAGAGAATATACATTAAATAAATAAATAAATAGATCATATTGCAAATAAACTGAACACATAAAAATAAAAATGTGCACAACATGTATCAAATATAATAATATTAAATATAATAATATTAATAAAGAAATAACAGTATACAACTGACCCCGTGCAACCATAGACAATACAATACAACACAACAATTGACGAACCGGCTAAATAAATAAGATGCTGCCTATGTTAAGGAATTTTGTTGTTGTTCCATTAAGTACAAGCGTTTCAAATGCAAAACGAACGTCTTTTTTGTTTTTAAGCTCCGAATTGGTGGAGAAAGAGTATTATTGAAACAGCCCCGGAATGCCGCAGTCCTGTACCTCGGGATCGACAGAGGTGGCACCGATTTTCGCACACTGTATCGCTCTTTGTTGTGCCTCCAGCTAAGCTTATCATAAAGATAAGTAGGCCCCTTAGAAGTAACAACTCCAAAAAGCAAGCTGGCTAGATGTAATCGCCTCCTGGCTGCCATTTTCAAAAGTTCTAAAACATTTAAGTGCGGCGTAACTCGACCTCGTCTTGGAACATTGACACAGAAACGGATACAGGCATTCTGTACTCGCTGAATTAGGTTTTCTGTTCGTTTGAGAATGCAAGGACCATAAACCGTGTCGCAGTAGTTAAATTTTGAGAGTATCAAACTGTCAACCAAGAGCTTGCGGAGTGGTATACTAAGGTACTGTCTAACATTATATAGCACCTTTAATCTGTAAAAGCAACTGCTTACAACTTTGTTTACATGACTCTCAAAACGCAGCTCCGAGTCAACAGTAAGCCCAAGGTCGTTTGCAGCGTCCACTCTTTCTATATTCTTTCCCCCTATAACAATTTTTGGATCTTGTGCCAGTATGGCATTGACCTGGTGTCTCGAGCCTAGTACCATAAACTTAGACTTAGAAGGATTCAGCACTAATGAGTTCATCTCTGCCCACCTCACTACCTCACTCAGGTCTGCGTTAATTTGGTCGACGGCAGGTGCGATTTCAGTGGGTTTAAAAGATTTGAAAAGTTGGATGTCGTCAGCGTAAATGTGGAATTTACAATTTTTGAATACATTTGCCACATCTGCACTGTACAGAATGAACAGTAGTGGGCCCAGGATTGAGCCCTGGGGTACGCCTCGAGGCACAGGATGAGAGGGAGAACGAACCTTGACTCCTCCATCACCCTGCAGTTCAACACACTGGGTCCTGTCCATGAGATAACTGTGAAACCATTCTACCGTTTCCCTGGTGAATCCATAGTACGATAACTTGGAGAGCAACAGCGTAATATTTATGGAATCAAAGGCACGAGAAAAGTCCAGTAGAACCAAGACAGTACCCTCCCCCACATCCCTAGCCTCAAGAGCACTGCTGACAACATCCGAGAGAGCGGTAGCCGTGCCACGACCCTTCCTAAAGCCCGACTGAAACTCAGGCAACAGACCATTGAACTCCAGATATTCCATAACCTGGGTGTATACAACACGCTCCAGGACCTTCGAGAGACAGGGAAGAATACTGATAGGCCGCAAGTCGCTGTAGTGTACCGGATTGGGTTTTTTCGCTATGGGGCGAACCAAAGCGTGTCGCCACAATGCAGGGAAAGTTCGAGTCTCAACCGATGCGTTCACGATATCAGTCACAGCTTGGAGAGTGGCTGGAAGAGTATTCGACAACATCTCCAGACTAATCCCATCCACACCCAATGCATTCGTCTGAATTGCATTTATAATTTTCGACACTGTCACAGTGGAGACCGGCCGCAGACTAAACCGTCTCGAGGTACACCTATTGAACTCAAAGTATGTGAGTTGGGATATAAGTACGCTTCCCGACCCCGGCACGCACAAAAAAGCTGTGTTAATAGCATCAGGGTTCCTAAAATGACCAGGCAGCAGTGAATCCCCATGACTTGGTACTATATCTGATTTTAAATTTTGCCACAACCGTCTGGGGTTGTGAACTTGACTGTTTATGTTGGTTTTAAAATACGCTGATTTTTCACTTTGCAAGGACTCACTGGCTATGTTTTTCAACTGTATATAGTAGGTACGATCCTTTTCTAAGTTGGTCTTGTGGTATTTTTTCCTCGCCTGATCCCGCAAACGGAACATCATCTGAATATTTTCTGTAATCCACGGAGTTGGGCGGTCTTTGAAGACCCTTGATTTAATTGGAGCATGCAGATCGAATAAGCTCACTATGCAATAGTTCAATAGGGACACCATGTCATCAACATGCGGCATACCACCCACCAAAGACCATGGCATGCCGTCCCTGTCCCTCTCAAAGTACTCAGGTATAATGTCCTTCATTGGTCTATATGTGATTATCCTAGGTATAGGTTTGGCCTTCTTTATCGATGTGTCGCAGACCACCACTGAGTGTCGCCCCAGCTCACAAATGTGATCAACTATAACCTGTTGTGTCTTAATGTCAGTGCATATCACATCTATGAGCGTAGACGCCTTTCCGGCAGCGAAATGTGTGGGCGACTGAACCACCTGTGTCAGACTCATACACGCAAGAAAGTCAGCAAGCTGTCTAGTCTCGGCCTCATTTATTTCAAGCATATTTACATTAAAATCTCCCATGAGCATCACATGGTCATAAGGAGCGAGGGCCATCATGCTATCGGTTACACCTTCCAAAAATATTTCCAAATTTAGCCAGGGCGGGCGATAGGCTGTACCAATGAGTAATGTTTTGCCTAAAACTTTTGTTGTGATCCACATTTGTTCGACGGAAGGATTCACCGGGTGCACCCTAGTTCTCACAGTTATACCCGTTTTGATGTAATAGGCCACACCCCCACCACGACCATTTTTTATATTCAGTGGCCGAGGAATATGTCTCAGTTTGTATCCCTGGACTACAGGCGCCTTACCCTCCTGACCTGTTTTGAGCCATGTCTCATTTATAGCCATGATGTCCACTGCATGGTTCAGCATAGCTACCCTGAACTCTTCATGCTTGGTTGAAAGAGAGCCCGTGTTTAAAAGACCAAAAGTAAGTAAGTGTTACACATGTCAAGAAATGGGACATTAGCAGATAGTATGCCCTAGGCGCGCAACCATGTCCCAACCCTCGTCTAGTAATAAATTGGCTAGCAATATCACGTGCGCTTATTGTAAGAATTTGGGCCATAATATAAAGGATTGTTTTGCTAAGCAGCGGGCTGACGCAGGTCCGAAAAATAATAAACAAAAAGTTAACTTTTGCTCTGCTGCCTTAAATAAGCGCAATGATGTGGTAGTAGGTATGATACAGGGCATCCCAGTCGACATTCTGATTGACAGCGGTGCTATCAACGTATCTTTAATATCTTCAGATGTAGTTAATTACTTTTCCTGTACACAAAAAATAGTGAACTGTCAAATTAAAGGGGTAGGAGAAACAATTACCCAAGTGAATTCCTATGTTACACTAACTATTGAACTAGAGGGTATTTCACTAGAAGTTGATCTCCTAGTAGTACCGCATAAATGTATGAATGCGCTGATAATAATTGGTACAGATGTACTAAATAGGGATGGTGTTGTGTATATTCGGACCAAGGATAGTCAGCGCATTATTCGAGGTCCTAATCCAACAACAGCACCTGTGACAGCTTTTGAGTTGGAGTTGGATGCGCAGCCAGTAATTAACACATGATTTAATCAAGCTTCGAGGAATTTTGGCCGATAATTCCGATTATATGATCTCGGGTACCGCAACATCTTGTAACGTGGGGGGTAGCCTCCCCAACACAATTAGGTAATTTCCACTGAATGATATTAAATAAAAACAATTAGGATGATTTTATACATGTAATGTTTGAGATAACGAATTACAAATAGTAATGCCACGGCTTAGGGTCGTGGATGTTAAATGATTCTAGACAAAATTATTATTTAGTTTAGTATGGGTTACAGGCTTCAGGTCCGAGGCAAGTGCTGTAAGATAGACAGCAACTTCACCTAATATGTCGTAGGACGCGCCAAGAGAGGGAATGACGCCTGTCCTTCGTATATATAGTGCCCCCTTGTCGCGGGCCGACGCTTCAGACTGGTGGGGCGCGAGCAGTGCGCACTCGCAGCGGTGTGACGTAACACACCGACGTCACACCCTCCCTTTCAGGGAAGAATTTTCGCTGGGGGAAATTCTTCTCCTAGGTCCCTCCCAGTGTCAGCTTCTTCTCGGCAATGCATTGATTTTTTATGATTTTAAAAGTTCTCTCTCCGCAAGACTGTGCCGCTCGTCTTCAAAATACTTTTGGGAGAGAAGCACCTTGTTTGAGCACCGTGAGGCGATGGTTTGCTGAATTTGAGAGAGGTCGAGTTTCTTTACATGACGAATTTCGTGAAGGGCGGCCTTGAACTGCAGTCAACGATAATAATGTGGCTACTGTTAAGCGGTTAATTGAAGAAAACCCGCGGATAACCTTTGAGACAATTCGAGGACTATGGGGATTGGTATGAGTCAAATCCAGAAAATTTTACACGACGAATTGAAAGTTCGGAAACTTTGTTGTCGTTGGATCCCTCATAAACTGACAGTGGAGCAGAAGTGGGCTCGCGTGGAATGGTGCTCACAGATGCTACTGAAGTACGACCACGGACATTCTAATGCTGTTTATGACATTGTCACAGTAGACGAAACGTGGATTTGGTCCTCCTGTTTTAAAAAATGGTTCGATCGTATGAAAAAAATGTTAAAATGTAAAGTAGAGTATTTTGAAAAGCAATAAACATAATATTTTGGTTTTAACATGTTGTTTTTTTAAGTTACGCAAAACTTATAGTGTGACCTACGTAAATGATCTGTGATTTATTGTGCTCCTAAATTGAAAGAATTAACGTTAAGTATATTTTTTACAACTGTTTTTAGAATAAATAAGAATATTATGATTTGAATAATTTGTTTCATTCACTACTTTTCGTTAACGGTCGACATGGTGGCACCAGACAAAAGAGATTTTCAACCACTCGACTAAGTGAGATTATAAGCAAATTTTCAAAGTAGACGTAGCGGGAACTCGACATACTGGGGACTTGACCTCGCGGGAATAAATCCTTGAGTATCCACAACTGCTGTATTATAAATTTTGGACCTACAAGACCAAGTGGATAAAAGACTTGGCTTATAAGAGATAAGATAATACGCTTTGAATTTTTTTAAACTACAGTATAAAATAAATTGAAAAACTTTTTATTTGGCTTGGACAGATGCTAGCCGTAGTGTTGCCACAACACTACGGCTAACATCTGATAAGATTTAAGTACCAACATGTTCCATCATTAAAAAATATTGTATGTAGACCAATCACAAAATATCGATTAGAAAAATTTAAAGTAAACATTAATAATAAAGTACCTCTTTTGGAGTTGAATAATGATAAAAACCCGAATGATCTTCACGGAGATTTGTTCGGAGTAATCAAATACGAATGCTATAACATATTCACAAAAAATACAATAAATGTAAATCAATTCAAAATTAAATTTAGTTATTGGGCTACGCCTGGAATCTATAAAAGTAGAAAGAAATTGTATGTATTATACCAGACAAAGGCATCTACTAATGAGCCACAAGTAATTGAACGGATTAAAAAGTACTCCAAACTGTTCAAAAAAGTTTGTTCAATAGCCAAACCTAATTATATACGGGCTAAAATAGAAAAATCCGATAATAAAACTAAGGCAACATGGAATATTATTAACAAAGAAACCTGTAAAGCAAAGTCACGTGATCGATCCTTCGAGTTAAAAATAGATGATAAACATATTAAAACTGATTCTGCAGTGGCCAATGCATTTGAATCTTTTTTCACAAATGTTCCAATTATAACGACAAATAAGTTAAATTCTTCAAAAAACGTAGCCAATTCTCTTCTCAAATCTAGTGTTGATAAATGTAGAGTTAACTTTGATTTTCAGTATATTGACTCTGTCACTATACTTAAAACTTTTAAACAACTGAATATAAAAAATACTGAGGATCTTTGGGGCATTTCAACCAATATAATAAAATCAAGAATTCCTGTTATTGCGCCATACCTTGCATTCATATTAAATAAATGTATAGATGAAAATCAGTTTCCTAATCTTATGAAGTACAGTAAAATCATTCCTTTATTCAAAGCAGGAGACAGTGATCCTTCAAATTTTCGACCTATCTCCATACTCCCAACACTGAGTAAAATTTTTGAAAAAATAATATTTAATTAATTGCTTTCACGTTTTACAGAAAATAAGTTACTTCATAGCAAACAGTTTGGTTTCACTAAAGGCAGAAACACAACGGATGCAGGATTTGCACTTGTGAAACATTATATTTGATGCATGGGAGCAAAAGCAGGATGCCATTGGTATCTTTTGTGATCTATCAAAAGCTTGTGTTGATCATGAGACTTTGTTACTAAAATTAGGTTATTATGGTGTTTCGCACAGCTCACTTGGCTTACTGGAGTCTTACCTCACTGATAGAGTACAAAAAGTTAACGTTAATGGCACCGACTCTTCTGGCGCCTCATTAGTCATGGGAGTACCCCAGGACTCGATATTAGGACCCCTTTTATTCTTAATATACGTAAACGATCTACCTTACTTCACTAAAAATTTTTGTGAAATAGTATTATTTACTGATGACACATCATTAATTTTTAAAAGTGGTAGACGAAAAGTAGTACTTGACGATGTAAATAATACCCTTTCGGAAATACTGCATTGCATTGGTTCACAAGTAACAACTTGCTGCTCAATGCGAAGAAAACAAAATGTGTAAAATTTACTATGCCCAATGTTAGACAGGTGGATACTCATATTGTAACGGATCTCTACTCACACGAGTAGATCCGTATGATAAATTTATGTCTGCAACGCTAATTCTTCTTGAAGAAGACCTTCAAATTGGAAACATAAAATAAAGAATAATAAGATTCGATTGTTTTAATTCCCCTTTAAAAAATATCATTCTTAATTGAATAAATCTCATTTTGATATGATAAAAATTATTTATAACTGCCATCTGCTGGCAATTAACAATTACATTAAAATCAATGTCGGATACACTATATTCTCTAAGCAAATAGTACTTAGTTCATCCTATTATCACTAGATGGCGCTAATTATAAATTTTAAATGAATCAATTTATTAAATTTTAATAATTTACTTATTTTCAGCATGTCTAGTTATTAAACGTAAGTATAAGTAAGACACAGTACCTTAGGGGTGATTGGTTCATTAGTTGTCACTTTATAGCCAATGTAGAAGTAGAATTCATAAATCTGGAAATGCATATATTAGTTTAGGAAGGGAATTAAGGTTTATGTTGGATTCCAAATTATTGATAGATTGGCAATAATTGATGTTAGAATATTGATTGTGCCAGTACTTACGACTACCATTCAAAATATAACATTAAAATTCCAATTAATAATAAAGTTATGGTCAAAAATATGAAAGTATTGAATAGAAAAGACAGTCAATTTAGTCAAACTTAGACCCTAGGTATAATTTTGAATACAAGTTATGATTGATGTATGTATCTATTAAATAAGCAAATACATATTATGTATTATGTAAATTCAATTAGAATGCCAAGTACAAATTAAGTTATGTAGTAGAAACATTGAATTCCAAACATTCAAAATTCAGGATAAGTAAGCTATAAAAATATCTTAAAATTTCACATTTAACCAAAAGAATATGCTAAAAATGAGATAAATTCTACTCCTATAAGTTCATGAGGTATCACTGTTAGTTATAAACATGAGTTTGCTTATGAATTGAGAAATTCACATTATACTTAAAAATATTGGTCCAGTAACTTAGTGAAAATTCAATCTGTTAAAACTATGCCAATGCCTGTAATTATTATGAAGTACTAACATATCTGAGGAATGTAGACTACATATAAACTAGAATATAGCAGGGAAGTAGGAAATATTAGGAGTTTAGTGGTAGAAAATAAAGATTAATTTACCAAAATTTTAACAATTCATTACAGTTGTTCCTTCAAATTTGAGGTGTCCCATGATGAAGAATGACAAGTTCTTATAAGTAGAAGCTATGTAGATATCAGAATAATAGGTAGAAGCCAGATAAACATTAATTTAGATAGAAAATTCAGATTACCAAAATTAATAACTTCAATACAGATTAAAATGTTACAATATTGTATTGTTAGAATACATCATAGAGCCTTATATTCTTAGAAGTGGTTGAAATACATATCAGTTAGGTTTATATCAAGTTATTATTGTTAGAAATAATATACATGTATGAATGAAATTTCTTGGCACTAAATTTAGATAAATAGTATATTAATTGATATAACGTTGGACTTTTCACAATTCTTTAGAGACCGTACTAGAATATTCCAAAAACACTTATTCATAAATATTAATTTTATTAGAGAAAGATAATGAGGTATTCTAAACCACTTATTTATATTTATTAATTTTATTTAGAATTTAGGTACATTTGAATGGGTTCTGTATGTTTAGATTATATAATTAAGATTTAAAGTTAGTTAATGGTTATTGGAATTGTTGGAAGTGGGAAAGAGTGTAGATCGGTGTTGCTAGGTTATAGAATGGGTTTACGGGAAAAGAACGAATGATACGGATATGGGAGGTGGTTTAGGAAAAGGTTATAAAAACGGGTGTGCGGGATTCTCGTCCTCTTTTGTTTGCCGGATTTTCAACAGTACGTAACTCTGAGTGGTCGGTATCATCCAGCGCGTTTCGACCGTCGACATGTGAGTATCTTAGGTACCTGCACAATACACCTACCCCTACAATTATTTATTATATATATGTATTTATTTTATTATACGCCTTTGTCTAGAATCCTGGCCAGATTCTATTCAGAGGGATACACACACATTTTACTCAAGCATTTATCGCTTCTAAGACTTCTGGGGATAGAAATGAATAGATATTTTATATCTATTGCATTTGGGATAGAGATTGAGTCTGGTCTCTTGGCGATAATTGTACGACATTACATACTAGTCCGCGCTATGAGACTAGCACTAATTTAAGTGATTCAAGATGCAGCTGCAGAGCAACGAGGAGACGAGGAAGACGTCATTTTGAGGTCAGATCTTTTCATCTATTAAAATCTTGTGAATTGTTTTATCCAAATACCCTCCATGTATTTACCAATGTCATGAAATTTTACCCACATATTTTTGATAATTTAGAAATTGGTCACACCGTATGGACAACGAACTGACGAATGATTTCTAGAGTTTTAGCGTGTAAACTGATGAATATGGTAGAATTATGGTAAAATTTGTCTAAGGGCTCGGAATGCGTACATGAACGATAAGTAAGGATAAATTCATGATTCAGTGTAATTGTCGTAAGATAAGTGTCCATTTTGTTCAGATTGAGGATGTGTAGGTGCGATAAATCCAGTGTAGTTTATAGACATCCAGCGTTATTTAAATGTTCTATATTGTCCTGGTAGTGCGTACAACATTCTAGGCACATTCTAGTTCAATGATTGTGACAGCATAATCGAATCTCCAGTGTCCATTCTAATTAGTTCTGTTAGCGCGTGTAGTAATGACTAAATAATCACTACTTAGCCAATTTTAACGAGATAATCTTGATGAAATCGTCTTGATCCGAAGGAGGAAGCGTGGCAGGAACTACCCGTAAATAATGGTCATATTATCATACTTACTACCTACTACATATCTACCTACCTACCTACCTACCTTCTTTTCTACCTACCTAATTAATTAATATTGTGAATTGAAAAGTTGTCCAAAATTGAATATAATTATAATACTGATTCTAATATCTTTATTGTATATTACCTACATACATATTATATTTCATACTGTTGCTTGACCACCCTGAACTAACCAGCGAATAACCTGAGGTGTATGAACAGAGTCATAAACCATTAGGAGGATTGATCTGAATTACATATACACTTTAGTGTACCACATTTCGCCATATCATTCATGTAATGATTGGTAATCCTCGTCCGTAGTCAGAAGCGCCTAGGTGAGGTTGAATATAACAAATTATATTTGTATACTTTAGTGTACCACATTTCGCTATATCATTCCTGCAATGATTGGTAATCCTCGTCCGTAGTCAGAAGCACCTAGGTGAGATTGACACAAATTATGTAAGCATACTTGAGTGTATCTATATTTCGCCAAATCTTTCATGCAATGATTGGTAAAACCAGTCCATTATCGGAGCTACGCCTAGGATGGCATAAACTAAATTAATTTATATTAGTAACCTTTACTGTGTGATGCCCAGTTATATATTTGGTGAATCATGGTAATAGGTGAGGTAACTTGGTTCATAAGCCTGTGGGAATTCCTTCTTGAATTCATCTCGCATACCTTTATTATTGAAACCGCTAATGGAATGATAGTATCAGAATAATACTACCCCCTATGTGTTTTATTATAGGAATTTCCAATTTTGTAAGATTTTGGATAGCGGATGGTTTGAGATGGAAGCATTTTAATCTTGGGTTAAATTGTTTCCTGGTATGCTGAACAAGCTTCAGTTGATATACATGAAGATGTAGCTGTATTTGCTCATCTCAGAAATCGATTAAATCTTGGTCTACTAAGCGTTTGGCGCTTGCATATTTTCAAGGTTATAACATACCTGGGTATCCTCCAGTCTACTCGGAGCTATGTCTCACCAGAGGAGATTGGAATTTATAAGAGAAACCTAAGTAGTTCTAACAGCCTGGTTCGTTTAGAACTCCGATATCCAAGTCAGACTAGCTTGATATTACTTGGCACAACAATGGAATATTGAGTGAACTCCTACCCAACTTACCCACTCCTTATAGTACTTATTCTGATCTATCTGTAGAATGTAAATAACAATTACATAATACATTGTCAAGAAGGCTATTCTACATAGGTGAAGGTAATTATTCAATAAATACTCTACAATAAATATGGTTGTTTTATTATACCTACTTTTCCCATTGTGGTCAAGCAAATGTATAAACTATAATCATAAAACCCATACTTACTTATCCCTTCATCCTATATTAATCCTACTCGGGTTACCAGAAGCTAATTCTTAAATACTTGTATCTATCTGCTAAAATAGTTCAGAATGGATTTATGTTACATTAATGATAACTATCTTGATGTATATCTGAGTGTTTGTGGTACGGACATTCATATGATTACAACTTCAACCACTTTGCTGGCATGGTTGCAACTTGGCTTACCGATGGTCCGGACTCTCTTGGCCTAAGGGCAAGACGAGATAGACTGTATCGTGTATTGCTGATTGTATTTCATGGGCAGCCCTTGTGAATTTGAGCACTGCTCCGGACTCACTGGATTTCCTTGACTGGACCAGATTGAGATAGAGTTGATGTATCATTGGATCAGGGTTTCTACGGTAGATGTATCCTCGGATCTTCTACAATTCGTCATTTTATAATTCATGAGACTGTTTGTATGAACATGATCTCAGATATACCAATAAGCTTTGGAGGTTCTTGCCAAGCATAACTCCTAGCTGAACTATTATGACTATCACTGGGTATACATACCTATTGATAATATTAACATCAATATTGTGGATCTGGAACTCGTTCTAATCCCTTCGTGATCAGCTGTTCAAGCTGCTTCATCATCCAAAAATATCTTCACGAGAGAATATGGTGTATGGATTGATTCTCAGTCAGCCTCTGCGTGGCTGGGGCAGTGAAGGCTATTTCCAACCCCACATTGATACCTAATTACCTACAGTCCATTACCCCTCCTAATTATCATGACCATTCGGTAAACATTTAATTATTGCAACTAGTCTGTATGTTACATCCCTAAGTTCTATAATAACCACAATAAATTCAATATCTTATTATAAATAAATAGGTACTCACTTGTTGTTAAAGCTTTAATAATTTATTACAGTAATCCAGAATATTATTATCAATATTAATGTCACTTTTAGGTTATGTACACAATTGACACTAAAATACCTTTCATCTATTACTGATAGGACAATCTGAGTTACTAGAACAACTTGTCTAGGTTTAGGAAATTAAAAGCACTAGTTAGGTCTAACAAATAATTTAGAATCACTATAAGATATTAACTTCACTTATTTAGGTTTGAAATAAGAAGCACTATTTAGGTCTTACATTATAATTCTGAGCGCATAATCACAAAAAAGAATCCGGTTTGCTATGACACAACGTAGAGTCCTACCACTAATCACTAGACGATCGATCACTTTGGCCAATCTTCAGTAAAAGTTCATATTAGAAGTACATTATAGGTATTCTAAATGGAACTATATAGTTGATATACTATCATCTTATCAGATAGAATATTATAATCATTTTAGACGATTATAATATTCCTTCCATGTATTTCAGATTCTCCGTCCAGAATTCAAAAATTTATAATCCATGTTCAGTTTATTCTAAATATAATTCCTTCCATATTCTAGGTATTCCTTCTTAGTCTTTCTTTCTTTCTGTATTTATTTATAGTCATTTCCTTTCTTTCTTCCCTCTTAGTTTATAGATATATATATTAGTTAGTTAGATAGTTTTAGTAAGGGGTGATTTTACAATATTACTATGAATAATGAATTAGTTCAAATAGTCAATACCACAGTTTTTCTTGGAATAACTTTAGATAGTAAACTGCAATGGGGTTCTCATATCACAGCTTTGGCAGGAAGACTTAGTTCGGCTGCCTATGCGGTTAGAAAGATAAGGTCACTGACTGATGAAAAAACGGCACGATTAGTTACTCATTTGACAAATTATTTATTAGACAAAACCATTATGCCAAAAAACCATTTCACAAATGGATTATTTTGTAAACATGTTAGAAATAACGTTAAGCTAAATAACATTTGACAAAGTGCTTTACTTGGTAAATATTTAATTTACCAACATTAACTTTAATACAAAAATAAATTTAAGTACGAAATCACATAAAATATGTAGGTCAATAGGTTAAGTGAAACGAACGTTTTAAACGTTCGTTTCTCTGCCGAACGATAGTGGCCTGGAACGCCCTGCCTGTGCACGTGTTTCCTCCCACATATAACCCTGGGTTCTTTAAGCGGAGCGTGGAGAGGTACATCAGTAGGTCGTCAAGTTGAGGGCCACTCTCTATAGTATTGTGCGCTGTGAGAGTGGCCCACAATCGCTAGACGTCGTCACGACTTACCACCAGACCGGCGGCGTCAATTTGACGAACCCAATATAAAAAAAAAAAAAGAATGGCTAGGTTTTTTTTTTTTAACGTTTTCGGTGATGCATTTACGCACTTCACCGTCTCGCTGCGGGGGGGAGCGAGACGGTTTCATGTGGGACTCCCGGCCCGGACTACCCACTAAAACCTATCCACGGTGATTCTCCTTCGCCTCAACCGGGCCGCCGGATAGGCAGGAACTGTTAAGCAACGGCGGCCCGGCAAAGGGGCGCTCTTTCGAGCTCGACCCCTCCTGATCGACACAGAAGCGACGCCCCCGAAACACATAAGGGGCGTCTGACTCCTCAGGGCCATTCGCGTGGATGGTGGGCCCACCGCCCACGGCCCTATCAGTCGGGGGCTTGGGCGTAGGCAATGCGCCGTCGCCCCCTGACTGGTGCCCGCCGGGGCGGGAGCGTACGGCCTGCACGCTGCCGCTCACGCAGGGCCTCTCTCGGCCGCCATCACCTCCCGAGCGAAGGAAGCGACGGCGGCCCAACATTGGTCGCTGCCGGCCATAGACTGGATCAAGGCCGGCAGCGAATCCACTCTTCCAATAGTGCCCGTGAGGGCCAACCTCTCCGCGTCCCAGGCGGCGCACACGAAGAGCGTGTGCTCTGCCGTGTCCACGGCGCCGCCTGCGCAATGAAGACAAATCCCCACCACTTCCCACAGGAATTTGGCAAAACAGCCATGACCCGTGAGAAGTTGGGTGAGGAAGTAGGTCGGAGCCCCTTGCGCGTGCTCCACCCACTGGCGGAGCACGGGACCGATGGCCCCCACGAGCACCCGGCTCGCGGTGGGAGCCTCACATCTCAAGGCCCATTGCCGGAACAGATCGTCGCGAGCCTCCTGTCTCCAGCGATCGACCTGCTCCGGCAACGGGCGACCTTCTAGTTGCCGCACCAGGGCGCCCTCCTCGTAGACCCTCTTAAGGACCCCTGCTTCGAGATCCCACGGGGGACTTCGTGCCAACAGGCACGCCGCCTCAAAAGACACTGTGCGGTATGCCCGTGCAGCCCTCTGTGCCGCAATCCGCTGCGGTCGTCGCAGCTGAACCACGTTCGCGGCGCTGAGGGCATCCGCCCAAATAGGCGCTCCATGAAGCGCCTTGGAGCGTACCACACCCTCGTAGAGACGGCGGAGAGCACACCACACGACATTTCCCTGCGGACTACGGCCAACCGAGTCGGGTAAATGATGCCCGGACGACGAAGTAGTCCGCAAGGACGCGCCTGAGGTACCACGGGACGTTGTGGTACCTCAGCGCTTCGGCGATAGTAGGCCAGGGGAGGGTGTCAACACCACCTGACCCTGGCCAACGGCATCCTCGACGCTGTCCCTGAGTCGGGACACGGCGTCAGGGTGGACCTCCCGCGACGAAAGCCGTACTGGCCACTACTCAAATTCGGCCCCGCCCCCTCCAGACGCCCGACGAGACGCGCAGCGGGCACCCGCTCGAAGAGCTTGCACATCTCGTCGAGAAGGACGATGGGGCGGTAGGCCGACGGCGACTCCGGGGTTCGCCCGTGCTTACGAAGCAGCGCGAGCTTCCCCGTCTTCCATCGTCGCGGGACCCTTCCGGACGCCAAACACTCCGACATGAGCGACAGCGTCTCATCTTCAAACTCCGGCATGACGAGGCCGACAACACGCCCAGGGACGCCATCAGGACCAGGGGCGCGGTTCCTGAGTTTTAATTTTAGGACCGCCACCCCCAGTTCGACGTCAGATACGGGCGGGACGGCCTCGCAATCCGACATTTCCCGGCTTGGTGCCATACGGGGAGGGACCCACTCTTCCCGCGCGGGGAAGAGGGAACTGACCACTTCTTCTACAAAAGGTGGCTCGAGAGAGGTGGTGAGAGGGGGAGCCCAAGGCTTGAGTTTTCCACTCACAACCTTGTAAGGCTGCCCCCACGGATCCTCATTCAGTCTCTCGAGCCACTCCTTACAGGCTGCATCCTTGGCGGCCCGGATTGCCGAGCAAAAGGCCGCTCGAGCGGCCCGGTACGCGGCAAGCAGTACCTCCTCCTGGGCAAGGTCTCTTTGGCGTCTACCGCGACTGCGGGTGTACCGTCGCTGAGCTGCGTGACAGAGTTTCCGCAGCCCAGCAAGGTGGGGACGCAACCAGTAAACCCGCCTTCGTGGGGGTACCGGCCCTGCCCTCTGCATCGCCGCGTCGCAGACGCGAGCCATCGCACCAGTGAGATTATCCGCCCTCGCGTCTACGTTCAAGCCGTCGAAATTGGGAGCGGCCCAGCGCTCGACAATACCCGCCTCTCAGAAATGGCTAGGTTAGGTTAGGTTAGAACATCATAAAACAAAAAGAAACGAAGTCTAATCTGCACACTTTTGGTTTGACATCAATATTATTTTCATTTGACTTTTTGTAAAAACAATAATTTGGCAAACAAATTATTTAGTCATATATGAAAATTTTAAAAATAATATTTTATCAATTGAAATATTTACTGGATAAAGCATTTGCGAAACATGTATTTTGTCGACTGATTGTTGATGTTGATGATTATTGTTACAGCCCCCCATTGACCGCTCTGCGCCGAAAAACAATTCCACGTGGTGTTGAGAGAACTTATATGTGCATATAAATTTAATTTTCGGTGGATCTTGTGTGAGCAAATCTATGCAAAGGTTTTTGAGTGATTGAAGACAATAAATAAATCCCAGGAACCCAACTTTTCTTTGTCTGGTCCCTGGTCTATAAGTAGATATGCTTTTTCCAAATTTCTTGGCAAAATCGCTTGTTTGAACCCGTATAAGTTTAGATTTCGTGAATTCAATAAATCAAATAAATCATTGAATATACAAATGAACTCGCAAGTTGCTTCACAATTATTAAAATCAGCCAATTTGATATCATTACGACAAAACAAAAGTGCATCAGACACTGATTGACTAAACATCTGGGCTGCTAATTTTACCTTCATTTTTTGTTTTATATAATCGATATGTGTGAAGTAATTTAAAGTATTTAAAAGAGACTTCTTTTCCATCTTTATTAAAAATACGTTTCTTATCTCCCAGTGTGTTACGAACCAGTTTTAGGCAATGGCATGGATCAAGGAGTATTGACACTTTATCCATTATGTTCAAATTGTGTGTTAAAATTATTATTTTTCCAATCAAGATCACTACCAAGATGCTTAGCCATTGCAAGATTGTTGTGCGTGCCATCGAAAGTTAATGTCACTACGGTAACACCAGACTCAGTTAACAAATCCAAACAAGTACGTATTAGTTCAGCTTTTTGCAAACCTGATATACCGTTAATTAAAAAATACCCCACCGGTATTTTAAAAGACCCATTCACTGCAGTCATCATAAATGTGAGCGCTTCAGTGGCTACTGGAACACTATCATCGTCAACATTATTTCCCACATTAATATAACCGTGAGAACGATGTCCGTCCCACTCAATACACTTTCTTATAGCCATTTCGTCTATGCATAGAGCACCAATATTTTATTTTATTTTTTATTTTATTTTTAGTGCCTCAAAAGATTCTTTGGTAAACCCCATTTGCTAATTGTTGTAGGATGCGGCAAACAAGAGTCAAAATGATTACGCACGTATACAAGTACGTGCGTAATCATTTTGACTCTTGAAGCCCGAGGAGACAGAAAGTGTAAAGTGAGTGCGAATTTGCGTAGTTCAGGTGGATATTTTTTTGGAAGTGGTTTGTTAGTATATTTCTGCTTTAATCTTAAAAGTGAATCTTAGGTTTTACCACCTATACTAGACAACACATTTAATGATTATGTATCAATGAGGTTCGATTTTTTTAAATCATTTAAGATGTTTCCTAATGTTGTTTTTTTTTACCAGTCTATGTTTAAATAATAAATAAATAAATATAATATAAAAATATAAATATTAAATATAAATTAATATAAATATAAAAATCCTGAAACCCGACTAAATTAAGCCTGTGACATTAAATCTAACGACAAGTTTTTGTCACAGCTTATAAATTAATAGTGAATCGGGTCTATTAGGTACTCATTCCGTTAACGAGATTACATATTACATTGTGTACAGGCAGATTGACAGGTGAGAGTAACTGCAATATGGTTCCGTTATGCCCTTGGACTATGAAACATCAAAACTTACCGGTTTATGGTTTGTTGAATATCCTTCAAAAATAGTTGGTGCTGCATCAGTTTTCAGTCTTTTAATGGATAAGCCGGCAAAATAACATAATTTTTAAAATGTTTGAACAAAGTCTGGAATATTTTCTAGGTTCCCAGTTATCATGTCTAACAGCGTTAATCCATTTACGTCTTATTTCTGGACATTTCGGAAACCTAAAACAATATTTTTAAATCAAACTGAGTTTTAACATTAATATCGACTATCGATAAATGAGTTGGGTAGGCACACATCACTAATCCGGATGACAAAAACAATGCATATTATTTTCATGAATTATTTGGTTTTACGATTGATTTCTATCATTATCATTTATATTATATGACGTAGAACTAATGAAATGTAATGATCACCGTTTTTCCAGTAAAAAAACTCATATTATAGCGTAAAAATGTTGTTTAAGATACAAAAGTAAAAGTATGAAAAGACAATTCCGGGTCTTTTAACCATCCTTTTGTTGTTCTGGATGCACAAAGCACAGCAGAACACGACATAGTGGAAATTTTTCTTAAATTTTTATGTAAAAACATAGAGATTTCTTCTTATTTCAATAAAATACTTCACTTCAGCGCAATGTTGTCATGAAGTGACACGAATTACACAGACAGTGCAACTTTGTCAAACTTCATCACCTTTCTCTTTCACTCGCAGCTAGATTAACTGAGTTGAAGAAAGATACATGATCTTAGTTGACACACAGATACAAGTTAGGCAACGTCTTATCGCTGTATCCATAGAGATACTACAACCATAGTCAAGACAATCTATGTTATATTTATAAGTCAATGTGACATGCACTTGTTTTTCTCATAAAAGACATTTTCCACAGAAATCAAATAATTTTAATAGGTTCTTAAATATAACATTATAATTTTATTATGGATCAAGCCAGTAACGGTGCATCATCTTGTAAATTCATTAAAAGTCAAAAAGGTAAAAGTGTTTTGTTACATGCCGGCCACAGATATAATTATATGAAGAAAAATGAGAGTGGGGCCACAAATTGGCGTTGCTACAATAAGAAGCAATGTAGTATCATATCATCTATTACCTTAAATGATAGAAACGATATTATAAGGGAAGCGAAGCATTCTTGCTTTCCCGACTTTCAACGTAATACGACGGATGCAATAGTAGACCAGTGCAAGGAAGAAGTATGCAAAAACTTGGAACCAGTACAGAAAGTATTTGAAAACTACATTTATAATATAAAAGAAGAATCAAATTCGCTGGCAATTGACGATGATGATTTGCCGGTATTTTCTATAAAAAGGGACACTACATAGATCGCGATGAAAATATCTGAAAGTCACTGAATGCAGACATGAAGAAACTAAAATTGCCGAACTGTTAAGTGGATTTTTTTTATATGATGAAGGTCTGGATGAAAGAATTATAATTTTTGGAACTCCACTGCTAAGCAACTTTTAATAAAATTTGTAGTATATAACGGTGATAGAACGTTTAGGGTAACACCGACACCCTTTTACCAGCTTTATACCTTGCACGTAGACATTACCAATAATGACGAAGACACTGTCAGCTTTGTACCCCTTCTTTACATTCTGTTACCAAACAAATCAGAAACTAGACTTTTTTTAATACTCAGAGACCAATTTAAAATGAATATCACAGTCTACAAATGCGATTTCGAATTGGCGACCATAAATGCTGTCAAATATGTTTATCAACACGCGACTATCAAGGGTTGCTATTATCATTTTGTTAAGAATGTCTGGAAGATGGGTAAAAGAATTGGATAACTCTAGTTGAAGATGGTCACAAAATAATAACTTTGTGTACACAATTACCTCTATTGCCACCAGTTCTGATTCCAGAAGTCTGCCTTGCTACATTTGATTTGTGTCCCGAAAAACCCGAATTTAACGAATTTCAAAAGTATTTCATTAACCAGTGGATCCAAAAAATCACAAAGGACATTCTTAGCTGTCACAACGAAAAATTTAGAACAACGAATGGTGTTGAGGGATGGCACCGGAGGATTAATACAAAAATACCTGCGAAACCATCACTTTTCCTGTTTGTCCAGCTGTTAAAAAAAGAAGCTTATTTTCAAGATCTGAAGTTGACCGGCAATAGCAAACCACGAAAGCGTTCTTATCTTACTACACTGAAGGATAAAAAAATTGATCAATTTATAACGAGTTTATCCAATGATAAAATTTCTGCACTGGACTGTTTGATACATTTGGCCAAAGTTACAAAACCGAATTACCAAATACCCCTAATGACTGCCATAGATGTTAGTATGACAATCGGGACCGGAGCTTAACGTGATCTCCGAGGCACGATGGGGTTTCAAAATATCTTAGGAAACGGTCACCCATCCTAAGACCGGCCTGGTTAGATGTTACTAAACCTTTGCAATGTTAACATACTCTGTGAGCCCCTGGATGTATGTACCGTAAAATGGGGTGAGTAGGGACGATTTCAAATTTTGCATAGATTTTTGTGCTGATAAATCTTCCTAAGATTTTGTCATGTATCAATAGGTTTCGTTCCGACTGCCTATATTTCCCTGTTTTAAAGTTATTTCAGCAATAGGTACTATCTATTTTAATCACAAAAATCAGAAAAATGTGTGCAATCCCAAGTCACCCCGTACTTGGGGTTTTTAGGGACAGCCCAGTGGTGAGTTGGAATTTTTGATAGGGTTGGCATTTCTTAAATGTTGATTTTATATTATTTTAATAATATACCTATGTCAAAATCGAACTACCTGACTTTTCTCGAACTACCTTCAATTTTCTTTTGGTTTTGGGTTCTTTTATTCCCATAGTACCAAAACGCATTTCTTTTAACAATTTTAGAAACGATCCATCGATTTCTTCCTTGTCTACTTCATTCAGCTGTGGGAGTCTTGCCAATTTGGTGGACATCAAGAGCAAATATACCCGTCTTCCTAAAACCTGTTTATATATAAGATTCAGAATTGATTTGAAGTTGCTCCAATAAAAGTTTTAGCAGGCGGGGAAAGCAGCCTTTAGGAACCGTAGCAAGGGTTCTTCCATCTGTTTTTTTCCATTTTTCTAATATGTTTCGCCAGATTGCCTTCATGGGTCGGAAGAATGCAACGTCTAAAGGTTGTGTTGTGTGGGTTGAGTTTGCAGGAAGGAAAATTAAGTCGATTTTCTTTTTTTTAGAGAGTTTAATGAGGTCTGCAGATAAGTGTGATGATAAATTGTCGCCGATAAGAACTTTTCTGCCTTGTTTATTTTCTAAAATTAGTATTACAGTCATTTTGACCCAGTCGGCGAAAATTTTGCCATAAAACCATCCAGAATTACTACGATTGTATCGCACATTGTTTGGTATATTTTCCACCCAAGTATTATACAGATGGTTTGCTTTGTACAAAATTTTCCCATCTGCCGTAGCAGCCATCATGATAGATACTGACCCCTTGGTGTGGTTCATGATTCTCTCAGGATATTTGCATCCTCTTTTAAATAATACCTGTTTACGGCCTGGGTCGTCAGATAAGTTAGTTTCATCGTAATTGATTATATTAGAGGCCGGTATGTCCTTAATGCATTTTTCCAACTCGGTAAAATATTCTTTGATGGTCTGATGCGACACGGGGGCCCGTGATCTTTTTATATTCTGGCAAATTCTTTTGGAAATTTTATCTTTATGCCTTTTGAGGAACCCTTCAACAAAATCCGGGCCAGGAAGATTGTTTTTAAATCTCTTGACTTCTATTCCTTTTCTATTTATTTACACTGCATAAAAAATAATTTAAATTTGGAATTGCGTTAATGTCGCATATCACTTTTCAACTTCGCCCAGTACGTGTTTTTAAAATGAATAATATTTACTCACCTAAGGAAGGTGATTCCAGCGTTTTTCATATCCATATGGTTTCTGCACTACTTCACAACACACGAAGGCATATTTGAAATATAATTAATAAATTTTCGAGTGTTGGGAAAGTATTCAATGTGTAAATGTGTTCTTCCCACTCTCGATTAGTAACGACATCTAATTTCCTAGACATGATATGAATAATTAGATTGTCCCAGTGTTTGGTGGGTTGTCCGAGAGTCTCAAGAGCTCGTAAATTTTTGTTTATGATATCTATCATAGTGCGTAACATTTTACTAGATTCCCTTTGCATTGATTCGAAGTATAATAGTATTCTTTGTATTCTAAGTTAAATAAAGAAAGAACGTGGTTATTGATAAGAAGCCTTTCGTTATTGTACTTTCATTAAATATTTGTCAAGCTATATAATAGTTGTGGGCAATGATTTTATATACAATGGATTTCGGATCATCGCTCAAAAGTGTCCGAACTAAAAGAGAAACAAAACGGTAAAAGAGAAACAATCGCGCGCCAGTCTTGATTTTGACAACTGAACGACAACACGTTGCACAATGCCGTACTGTATTGTAAAAACGTGTAAAAACTACGAAAAAAAAGCAAATTGAAGACGGTGTATCATATTTTCAGTAAATAAGCTTTTGTTTTATCATTTGCAATTTATTATTTCACTTAAAATACAGTATTTCGTCGATAATAAATTAAAAGACAAAAGTAAATATTGCAATCCAGTCCAATACCGAAGTATCTATCTGTCTCTTTCGAATTCATCCGAAGCTCAGTAAAAAGAAAGAGACCATTTCATTTTCACTGAATAATGTACTAACAAAATGACCATTCAGATTTATTCGGATTATCGATAGCGATGAAACTATTTGGAACAAAGATTATAGTGGAGACGCCTTGGCTCTTTATGATTTTTTTTTCGTTATATGAACCAACATCTATTTTAGTTTTCCTCGGGATCCAGTACACTGTGCACAATTGAAAAATATTATTGCCCTAGCACGGCGAGAAGAATATTTTGATCCAAAAAATAACAATCTTGTTTGTTCGGCTCATTTTATGGTCATAACAAAAAGAGGTCCGATCTTTATGAAACTTGTACAAGAATCCCTTGATTGAATACAATTTTTTCTTTTGATTGGGATGGAGGAGATAAGCCCAAAAATGTTTTTAATTTTCACAGGGTATCATTGTTTTGTCATAAATATAATTACATAATTACACATGTCATTTTATTTCGTGTATGTAGGTACTGTTATTTTTTTGGGTGACCGCTTCGAACATTTGCACGTAGATTTGATCGGGCCCCTAGCTGTAACTGAACAGGGTTATCGGTATTGCGTAACGATGATCGATCGTCGAACGCGATGGCCAGAAATATGTCCCGTCAAGGATATGACGGCAGAGACCGTAGCAAGAGCAGTCTATGAAAACTGGATGTGTCGTTTTGGATGTCCTGCTAAAATAACGACGGATCAGGGTAGGCAGTTCGAGAGTGAGTTATTTATAGATTTAATGAAATTACTAGGAGTACATAAGACAAGGACTACCCCTTATCATCCGCAATGTAACGGTAAGGTTGAGAGATGGCATAGGTCATAAAAAAATGCGTTAAAGGCAAGATTAGAAGACAATTTAGCATGGCATTTAGAATTACCTATAGGGTTACGAGCTGCATGTCAGGCGGATAACAATTTCGTAAGCGCAGCGGAATTTACGTCAGGCCATTGTTTACGTTTACCAGGTGAGTTCTGCGCAGACAGTAGTACTAAGATAGAAAAGCCACAAGCATACATAATTGGGCTAAGGGATATTTTAGGTAAAATTAGACCTAAAAGTAGAAATAGTAGTAATAGTAAAAGCATGTTTGTACATGCAGATTTAAATTCCTGTTCTCACGTATTTCTAAGAATAGATGCTGTACGGAAACCTTTAACACCACCATATAGCGGACCGTACAAGGTAATAGAGAGATCTGAAAAAGTTTTCAAAATTATGGTTAACGATAAGCCGTATATCGTTTCCATAGATAGGCTCAAGCCAGCCTATATTTGGGGAGAATAATGTCACGCAGAACAGTAATTTAGATCAACAACAATCCGCTGAGGTAGACTTACCTGTAAAGAAGTCACGTAGTGGCAGAATGATTAAAAACCCCGTTAGGTTCAATATCTAGGTTAAGGCAAGCTTGATTTTGATTTGATTCATTAGTATTTTGCGAGGCATACTGGCGTACTAAGTTGTTCAAATAATATAAAATGGGTTCATCACATTCCAAAACCGAGAAGGACGAGGTCATCGTTACCCAAAACGGGGCAAATCAAGCGTCGGCAACCCATACAGAATACAAGTTGGAGGTATTGGGAATAATGGTCACTGTCATGAGTATTATCATAGTCATGGCGTGTTTAATGACCATGTACAAATTGTGTGCAAGTAACATGAAGCGCGTATTACGCCGTGAATTGAGTGCGTCGCAAAATCCTAATAGTGTGATAAGTGTAGTGCCACAGCCAAGTCAAAGACCTCAAACTCAAAACTATTAATGTTTGAATATGGAATTTTAAGCAAATTGTTTCTTTTCTTGCTTACATACTACTACTAGGGGTCGGCTCAATTTCCTCAAAGGCCACAGGTCCCTTACCTTCGGGCATATATTTAAAATAAAAATTGCTAGATTTATTATCTGTTAAATAAAATAAATCTAACTACTTTGCAATATTCCGCCACATGCAAATTACCCAACTCTCGTATTTATTCATGCACAAGTCCGCCCTCCAAACCCACTTAGGCCGAAAGAATAGAGAAATAATTTTGAAAATAGAATAAATATGAGAGTTGTGTTATCGTGCAAAAAATAATAAAAATCCTCGACACGTGTTTCGCCCCCAACCAGGGGCATCGATGGCTCGGCGCACGGCGACCGAATGGATTAACCTTATTATCTGTTGTCTTACAAACTAGTTTTTTTTAGTCTACGTTCATATCCCTAAGCAAAAGTGTAATCAAAAAGGGGAGAAAGGAATAATGGTTGGATATGGAGAAAATCTGTGGCGAATGGCGAAAAACAGAACAGTGTTGAAGTCAAGAGAGATATTGTGTTTCTGGAAAGAGGTCAGGAAGAAAAAGAACAGGTGGTTATACTAGATTATAACTATGACACAGATATCTCAGAAAACACTGCAGAAAATCCAGGAGAGGAGCAAGAAAATGATCCGTGGCAACATGAAGTACTGCCAAGTAAAAGTGAAGTGACATCCAGTGATAGAGAAGAACCAGAACAACCTCTGATTAGTCCAAATGTATCATTAGAGAATGTAGAAAGTGATGGAAGTATGTATGTACCATGTGTCAGTGATGAAGATGATGGCAACATACCGCTACGTCCGAGATCTACAAGGGTAAGGAAACCGCCTTAATGTTATAAATGTAATCATGACATTTCTGAAATTACTGAACCGCAAACTTATAAACAAGCTATGGGCAGGAAGGATGCCAGTAAATGGCAAAAAGCTATAGATAAAGAATTACAGACTTTGAATGACAACAAAACCTGGCAATTTTGTGAGAAACCTATTAGTGAAAAGGCTGTTAGTACTAAGTGGGTGTTTAAAATAAAAAATGGTGATCAATATAAAGCGAGGTTGGTAGCCACAGGTTTTGAACAAAAATATATACTTGACTCATGTGAAATTTATGCACCATGAGCTAGCTTGTGTACTTTCAGATTATTTGTGGCAATAGCAACACAACTTAAATTACCTATTTACCAGTTGGACGTAACGGGGGCCTTCTTATATGGTAGGATAGATGAAACAGTGTACTTAGAACTACCGGAAGGTGCTTATAGTGGAAACCAAAAAATTGTTAAACTTAACAAGTCATTGTGTGGATTAAAAAAATCACCCAAATATTGGAATGATAGATTCAACTCAGTTATAATTAAACAAGGTTTTGTTAGGTCATTGAGTGATACATGTTTATATGTCAAGTGTGTGGATAATTCAAAAACTTATGTTTTGCTATATGTAGATGACATATTGTTAATTGGAAATGATGATAAACAAATAAGTGACCTTAAGTCAATGCTGCACAGAGAATTTGAGATGAAAGACTTAGGTTTGGTGTCAAATTATCTAGGTATAAATGTAAAACAGGATTTAAAAACTGGTTTCACGAAATTAAGTCAAAAAGAATATCTTGAAAAGGTTTTACAAAGATTTGAGATGTTAAACTGTAAACGGATGTCCACACCAATGGATCTAAATTTTAATGCCAAAATGTTGGAGGTAAATGATGCTGTAACTGATAAAGATATTGAAAACAAATGTAGAAAAAGAATAGGCAGTTGCATATGCATATGCAGCATTGGGCACTATGCGAGATATTTGTGTGACCATTTCAATTTTAAGCCGACATCAAAATAAGGCTAATAATGCTTTGCTGTCTGCCCTAAAAAGGGTACTAAGGTATGTTAAACATACAATAAACTTATGTTTAGTGTATGAATGTAATGATGATCTATTGATTGTTTTTGTGATGCGAATTGGGGGGGAGACTTAATTGACAGAAAATCAACTACTGGTTTTTGTTTTCAAATTCGAAAATTGCTTAATTAATTGGTGTTCTAAAAAACAGGCAAGTGTAAGTTTGTCGTCTACACTCTAGTCATAAGTATGGCAGCTAGTGAAGCCTGCTGGCTTTTAAACTTGTTGAGATTTTGATATTAAAAATGTGTGTCCTGTAATAGTGCAAAGTGATAGTCAAAGCGCAATAATGGCTGCAAACACTAAATGTGTCAAACGACTGAAACATATTGATATTAGATATCATTATACGTAGGTCACACTATAAGTTTTGCGTAATTTAAAAAAACAACATGTTAAAACCAAAATATTATGTTTATTACTTTTCAAAATACTCTCCTTTACATTTTAAACTTTTTTTCATGCGATCAAACCATTTTTTAAAACAGGAGGACCACAGATCTGATGGCATGTTTTCTACGTGCTGATTGAACGCTAACACTGCCTCTTCAGAGTTGGTAAAAGTGAAACCTCTCATCAAATCTTTGATTTTGGGGAAAATACAGAAATCACAGGGTGCTAAGTCGGGGCTGTGCGCAGTATGGGTGACGAGTTGTACTTTTTCGGAAGCTAAAAATGACTTTGTTTTGTTGGCCGTGTGTGAAGAAGCGTTGTCATGATGTAGGATAACGCGGCTTTTGGGTCGTCTTTCGCGAACTTTTTCTAACACCCTGGGTAAACAAATGGTAGAATACCACTCGGCATTAACACTCTTTTGATCTTCAGGTGGAATTGTACAGATGGGACCCGTAGCTGAGAAAAAAAACGCGATCATTTTTTTACCAACGTTTCTTGCCTGCCTCACTTTTGTTGGCTTGTTCTCATTTTCAAACACCCATTCACAAGATTGCTGTTTTTTGTCGGGTTCAAAACAATAAATCGACGTTTCGTCTCCTGTGACAATGTCATAAACAGCATTAGAATGTCCGTGGTCGTACTTCAGTAGCATCTGTGAGCACCATTCCACGCGAGCCCGCTTCTGCTCCGCTGTCAGTTCATGAGGGATCCAACGACAACAAAGTTTTCGAACTTTCAATTCGTCGTGTAAAATTTTCTGGATTTGACTCATACCAATCCCCAATAGTCCTCGAATTGTCTCATAGGTAATCCGCGGGTTTTCTTCAATTAACCGCTTAACAGTAGCCACATTATTTTCGTTGACGGCGTTGATGGCCGCTCTTCACGAAATTCGTCATGTAAAGAAACTCGGCCTCTCTCAAATTCAGCATACCATCGCCTCACGGTGCTCAGACAAGGTGCTTCTCTCCCAAAAGCATTTTGAAGATGAGCGGCACAGTCTTGCGGAGAGAGAGAATTTTTAAAATCATAAAAATCATCGCTCTAAAATCTTTTCGACTTAATTCCATTTTCGTTGCATACGTAGAACTTTGATGTGTGCTAAAAAACAATTGACAAATGATTTCCCGCCAATTGTTTTTTTTTATTACTAAGAAGGTTGCAACGTTTAAAAAAATCTATTTAATTAATTAATTTAATCTATTTGCACTATACCTTTTGTCTATGGTGGCAGATGGGTGGCAGCACCATTGCCTTGATTCTATCTTGTCTATTATTGATACTGCTATAACGTGTGTGTGTGTGGAGAGTTATTGAAATAAAATTAACTAAATTCTGTGCTTAAAACCCTTGTTTTACTTATTTTCTCTATAGGATTTGGTAATTGTACTGATGAAGTATTATTTTCTGTAAATTCCATTTTCCAGTCCCATACACATGATTTACCGATGGAAAAAGTATTTAAAATAATGTTTTACAGACTCAAATCATATCTTCAACTTTTCTTTTATTTGGTAAATAAAAGTGTTGACTATTTTAGATTTTTGAGGGTCTTTCCTATCTCTTTGCCTATTTGTGTGTAAAACCTTTACCAGATGTGTATCTAAAGATGTTATTTGATAAATTTTGGAATATAACAAACTCGTTTTTATCCCATGTTATATTCCAAAATTTATCAAATAACATTTTCCTGTCTTCTTTGGAAATACTGTGGCACTGAATAACACTATTTTCTTTTCCTTACAACTACAACGCGGTTTCAACGTCTTTTTTGGTTTTTTAATATTTTTGTCCACTCTCCATCAACTTTTCTCTTACCGTAATATTCTTTAAATTTTTCTCTTTTATGTTATTAGTTTGACAAGTCCATTCTTCCTTTTTTACTTGACACCTTTTCTTACTTTTTATAACCGGTTCATCGGGTTCAGAATCAGAATCGCTATAATCAACCAATTTTTTCATTAATTCAGGACAGCCAGTTGGGATTTGAGGTGAATGTAGTTCCTTTTATGTCAAGGTCATAGCCAAATCATCATCCGATATATCAATACGTAAAGCGGAGTTCGTATAAAGTGGATTAGAACTGTTAGGTGCATTTTCAGGGTTGTAGTTAAGTGATGGTATAAGACAAGGTGATGGTATAAGCAAACTTGGACTCAGTTTGGTTCGAGCGGATACATGTCTTCAATAATAACATACCAGTCCCATACACATGATTTACCGATGGAAAAAGTATTTAAAATAATGTTTTACAGACTCAAATCATATCTTCAACTTTTCTTTTATTTGGTAAATAAAAGTGTTGACTATTTTAGATTTTTGAGGGTCTTTCCTATCTCTTTGCCTATTTGTGTGTAAAACCTTTACCAGATGTGTATCTAAAGATGTTATTTGATAAATTTTGGAATATAACAAACTCGTTTTTATCCCATGTTATATTCCAAAATTTATCAAATAACATTTTCCTGTCTTCTTTGGAAATACTGTGGCACTGAATAACACTATTTTCTTTTCCTTACAACTACAACGCGGTTTCAACGTCTTTTTTGGTTTTTTAATATTTTTGTCCACTCTCCATCAACTTTTCTCTTACCGTAATATTCTTTAAATTTTTCTCTTTTATGTTATTAGTTTGACAAGTCCATTCTTCCTTTTTTACTTGACACCTTTTCTTACTTTTTATAACCGGTTCATCGGGTTCAGAATCAGAATCGCTATAATCAACCAATTTTTTCATTAATTCAGGACAGGCAGTTGGGATTTGAGGTGAATGTAGTTCCTTTTATGTCAAGGTCATAGCCAAATCATCATCCGATATATCAATACGTAAAGCGGAGTTCGTATAAAGTGGATTAGAATTGTTAGGTGCATTTTCAGGGTTGTAGTTAAGTGATGGTATAAGACAAGGTGATGGTATAAGCAAACTTGGACTCAGTTTGGTTCGAGCGGATACATGTCTTCAATAATAACATTCTCAACTATTTTATATGTTTGTGTATAAGAACCTACTAGGTATTCGAAGCATTTATTGACGGACGATTCAGGGTACTTTTCAATGTCAATATCATTCATTTTCATTGTCAATATCTATAAATTTGAAGCTAAATTAGTCCATTGAAATGTTACATTTGGGTGTGCAAAAATCAGAGGACGCAAGTTAATTTTGTAGATATAAAGGGGGGGTAGTGTAAAGTTAAATCCAAGTTTGTGGTGTCGTAGAGTTAAACATTACAAAGTTTTTAACAAAAACATTTGAAAATTTGAGAACGAATTTCCTTTTTTTTTTTTTTTTTTTTTTTTTTTTTTTTATTTGGTTCGCCAAATTGACGCCGCCCGCCTGGTGGTAAGTCGTGACGACGTCTAGCGATTGTGGGCCACTCTCACAGCACACATTACTATTGAGACTGGCCCTCAACTTGACGACCTACTGATGTGCCTCTTCACGTTCCGCTTAAAGAACCCAGGATTATATGTGGGAGGAAACACGTGCACAGGCAGGGCGTTCCAGGCCACTATCGTTCGGCAGAGAAACGAACGTTTAAAACGTTCGGTTCTCGCGAACATGCTATCCACTGTGTGGGGGTGGCATCTCTGCCCGGCACGAGTCGTTCGGGATCGGAAGGAAGAGGGTGGGATCAGATTGAAGAGCTCTTCAGAACACTCGCCGTGGTAAATACGGTAGAATGCGGCCAAGGAAGCTATTGTTCGGCGCTGAGCTAGCGGCTCAAGGCTTCCCGTTACCTCCGGACAACCAATAATACGGATAGCCCGTCGCTGCATAGCGTCGAGAGCGTCCAGCAGATACTTCGCGGAGCCGTCCCAGAGGTGAGAGCAGTATTCGACGCAGGGTCTAATCTGCGTCTTGTACAGCAGACACCTCTGGTCCGGTGTAAAGAATCTCTTTACCTTATTCAGTATTCCTAGTTTCCGCGAAGCTAGCCCTATACATCTTTCGATGTAGTTTTTATTATTGAGCTCTCGACGAACGTCTATGCCAAGGATATCAAGGTTGTCCTTCATTGGTAATAATGCATTCTGAAGAGAGGGTAGGGGAAGGAAAGGGGATTTCTTCGCAGTAAATGCACACGCCTGTGTTTTGCGGGCATTGAACTCGACCAGGTTCTCGGTACCCCATTGAGAGATACTGTCGAGGTTACGGTCGAGATCAGCCACGAGTCGTCGTCTCTCCTCCTCAATCTCAGATCGCCCCGCCGTCGGACGAACCGAGTAACTCCCGTGCAGTGTGCTGTCATCTGCATAGCAATGAATGTTCCCGAGGGATAGCATATCATTGATATGCAGAAGAAAGAGAGTTGGTGATAGTACGGACCCCTGCGGTACCCCGGCATTCACTTGCAAGAAGCGAGAAGCCTGGCCATCGCAGA
Organism: Nudaria mundana; assembly: GCA_963556515.1. Lineage (NCBI taxonomy): Eukaryota > Metazoa > Arthropoda > Insecta > Lepidoptera > Erebidae > Nudaria > Nudaria mundana. Next base: position 18,776,754 of record OY748302.1, on the reverse strand, counting down.
GGACCCGTACTCGGCGCTCGTTTAAAAAGCTGGCAATCCAGCTGCACAGTTGAGGAGGTAGACCATATGCCGGAAGCTTGGAAAGGAGCGAAGCATGCCAGACCCTATCGAAGGCTTTGGCGATGTCCAGGCTAATAGCCAAGGACTCGCCGTGCCTTTCCATAGCCCCACCCCAGACATGCGTTACGAATGCCAGAAGATCACCCGTTGATCGCTTTGGCCTGAAGCCGTATTGTCGATCATTGATTAGCGAGTGATCCTCTAGGAATTGCATGAGCTGCTTATTTATAAGGAGCTCAAGCACCTTGCAAATGACTGAGGTGACAGCTATGGGTCGATAGTTGCCTGGATCGGACCGATCCCCTTTCTTGGGGATCGGTTGTACGTTCGCCTCCTTCCAGACCTCCGGCACGAGCCCTGAAGAGTATGACAGGCGGTACAGACGCGTTAATACTGGAGACAACTCAGCTGCACATTTTCGTAGCACCACCGCCGGAATGCCGTCAGGGCCACTGGCTTTCCGCGTGTCGAGTGACCGCAGCACTGCCCGTACATCACATTGCCTGATAACAATATCAGGCATTGTGTGGCCACAGTTGGCGATGGCGGGGGGCTGCAGGCCACGGTCGTCGACCCGGGAATTAGCCGCAAAGAGGTCTGCGAGCATATCCGCTTTCTCTTGGGCTTTGTGAGCCAGTGTTCCATCTGGGTAACGCAGCGGTGGCAGCGAGGGCTGACAAAAGTTAGATTGCACGGCTTTGGCCAGTTGCCAGAATCCACGGCTGCCCGTGGGATGGGAAGTGAGCTCCTGACCAAGCCGCGCGACGCGCTGGGCATCCGCTCTCTTAAAGGCCCTCTTACTCGACTTTGTGGCCCGGTTGTACGCTGCTTTGAGGTGGCCCACGTTTGGGTCGCGCACAGCCCGGGCCCTGATCCAGGCGCGATATGCCGACTGTTTTTGTCGAACAGCTTTGGCACAATCTCGCCCGAACCAGGGACGGGCTCTGCGGATACTGGCGACATCAGTGAAAGGGATGTAATAATCCATCCCTAAACTGATCTCGCCAGCAATAGCAGAAGCACTATCCGAAGGAGCCTTTCCTACAAAGCAGCGCTGGCTCCAGGGGACGGACGCAAAATAATCGCGTAGACCGTCCCAATCCGCTGACGAGTAGTGCCATAGTCGTCGTGACGTTTGCACAGGACGTGCAGGAGGTGACACCTTCATGCCAGCGTGAACAACACAGTGGTCGGAACTACCCAGTGGGGCTCCTACCGAAACACTGTACTGGGCTGGGCGACTCGTCAGCAGTAGATCCAGCAGAGCGGGCGCGTGATCTGACCTGTCTGGTATCCGGGTGATCCCGCATACCATCTGGGTCAGACCGTGGGAGAGAGCGAACGCATGGGCGGCTCTACCCGCATGATCAGTCTTGAGGGACCCCAGCCATTCAATGTGATGGCCATTGAAGTCCCCCAGAAACACTAGGTCAGCGTTCGGGAACCGCACCTGCGCTTCATCAGCCGTCTCGCTGAGGTAATGGAAGAGCTTTGTTGTCTCAGAATCCCCTGTGTGGGATCGGTAGACGCACACGTAGATCTGGCTCATAGAGCCATGGTCTACGTGCAGCCAAAGGACGGAATTGGAGGGGTTCTCTAGGCAGCGCAACCGGCGGCAGCAAACATCCGCCCTAACGAACACGCACACCCCGGCTTTGTCTCGAAATTGTTCCTCGATGACATAGCCGGGGTAACACAGGTAAGACGTGTCGTCAGGGCGGCGTATTTGTGTCTCCGTGAGGAACATCACAGCGGGCCGTGCCGTCTCAAGGTGGTGGTGGACGGTATCGAGGTTCGCATGGAGTCCACGGACGTTAGTGAACTCCACCTCGAAATGTGAAGTTGTGGGGTTTCCTAGGGCCGCTGTGTAACGTTTATTTCTTTTTTGTTGCACTGCCATTGTAGATTTTGAAGAAGAAGCGTGAAGACAGGGCGACATTTGGTGCAGCAGTAAGTGACAAAGCGCAGGGGCTAGCTTTGTCTAGAACCGTGTGGTTAGGTCGGAGCCGACCCGCCGGACGGAAGGGCTCCCAAACCCCCCTGATGCAAGGCCGCCGCTACCCCACACCGGTTACCACCCGGAGCGGCGATCCCACATCAGGATTATGCGCAACATGTGGGGCAGCCTCCTGGGGTGGTTGGCCCCAGGCGGGCCCCATGACTGTGTTGCGGGCGGCCGCGGCAACGCCGTTGCTAAGGGTCTCCCTGGCCGGCGAATCGACCCACACCACCCACACTAGACTCCGTTTCGCCCCCACTGGTCCCATGCCTGCTGCACCATACATCGCCCCGGGCCCGGCGGTGCAGCTGCTGAACCCCTAACGCAACCCAGCCTGGGCTGGGTTACTTGGGGGGCTTTAGCACAGCTGCACGGTGGTACCCCCCCGGACCAACACTGTTGTACCACCTGGTACCCACGTAGGGGCCGAAGCCACTCCATAGGTACCGTAAATTAACGAGCCTCGTCCGTTTATCAGCAGGTGCGCCACTAGCAGGTGAGGTCGCTGGGGCCCTATAGATGTTGGTAGAGCCCCTTTTAAGGGGTTATAATTTTTTTTTTGATAATTTTTCAGTAAAATTCACCAGAGCATTTTTGTAGAGGAGCTTTCGAGGAATCATTTCCAATATTAACATTTCAATATTTATTTATTTATAAGGGTTTTACAGCGCTCCGAAATTAACAGTATTCTCCAATACTCGTTAGTACTTACATAAAAATGAATGTTCACACAGTTTTCTCTCATTTTTTCATTATTGAAATAAAAAAACATTGTATTTATTGATGTTGCACGGTTGTTAATTTAAAAAAAAATTTTGAGGAAAAGTGGAGTTAGCGGGTCTGCCAATTAAGGTATCTTATATGTATTTACTATTCCGACAAAGTGCTACAATAAAATTATGAAAAATATTTTTTTCTAAAGTACCTCCCAAGTACCTACAAGTAAAGTGGGTATGTTGTTTTTGCCTCGCGTTAACCCCATCAGGGGTATCATTAGATAGGTATTTTTTTGGTAGGTTACTAAGGCAACTTTTTGATTTAGGGATCCGTTTGCGACATATTAAACTTGAAAGCGCATTTTTTGTTAAAAGAGAAACCTTTAAAATCTAAACGGCTAACTCGAAGAATCTGAAAAAAATCATGATGATAGTATAATGAACTTGGAAGGGAAAACTATAACGGGCCAGATATATTTGTTAGTTTAGGATGTATGGAGCCTATAACGGGTAACTACGAAACTTTATATTAAGCGTGGCCCGACACGCACTTGGCCGGTTTTTGTTCAAAGCCGCGCAAAATGTCGGTATAAAAAATTACACGTTTCCCAGCTGCATGGTTTTCCAAAAATTTACGTCATGTTTCAACTTCGTCACATCCCTTTCCTTCTAGTGACTCGTTCCACAAGTAGCAGTGTGCCTGTTTTGTTACAATTTCATAGAAAGTGCAGTTATATACATTAACTCTTCTTTTGTAAAAAATAGAGTGAATCATTCAAACCACCTGGTGGTGTTTGCAATACAGCTTGCATATCAAAACAATAAATGATTTTATCAGCATCATTTTTGTAAGATTCGATATCCGCCTTCTTTTCTTATCTGCAAAGATCTTTTTCTCTTAAATGCTTATTGATTCTTTCACACGGCTTTGCTTTGTCTTCACTTACAGCATTATTATAAGACAGACATAGTGAACATTGGTATTTTTCCGGCTTTTTTTTTTTTTTTATTCCGCGGCCCAAGGCCGCGGCCGCTCTAACGTCCGTTGCCGGGCGTCTCTGGTTACTAGCAGAGGGTATGTCCAGTGGCGCCCGGCGGGCTTTGACCACCTCTGTGGTCTCTGCGGGTGTTTGGTCGGGACGAGAATCCCGCGTCATTGGGATCGGGTTTTATCCCGCGTCAGTGAGTGAATCTGGTTGCGTGCTATGGGGAAAAGGCCCCGCAGCACGCAACCCTTCTAGCCTGCTTCTGTAAGGACGGTGGGTGGCGATCGCGCCGTCCTCAGGCCCCGATCATGGAGGACGATAGTCTTGGGCGTAGTCGCGTAGTCTGGGGCGGCCTGGCCGCCAACTACGGAACTCGGCGGGGAGGGTACGCTCCCTCTCCCTCCCGGCCGCCTCCTTCGCGAGCATGACTTGCTCCCAGAAGGACACGGCCGCGTTCCACCTACTCCTGCTGGATACCATGGCTTGAAGCATGGTCCCCAGCGAGAGGGTATCCACGCCCAGACCCACTACGAGGTCCCGGCGCTGACTCGCCCACGCTGAGCACTCCACCAACGTGTGGAGTGCGGTGTCGTCGTCGGAAACCTCGCAGTGTTGACACCGGGGTGTGACCTCACGATGCATGCGAACCAGATAGCTACCGAAGCATCCATGCCCGGCAACGATCTGCGTCGCACGGTACGTGAGGTCACCATGCTGCCTCTGCAGCCAATCGTCCATGATCGGTCTCACCGCCGCGATGAAGATGGCACCCCCCTTGGGTTGCTCAAGTCGCACCCTCCATGACTCCATGAGATCCTGGCGGAGTTGGGACCGCTGCTCCTCGATTTCTCGAGACGCAGGCCTGTGGTCCCGCTCCAGCGCCTCCTTGCGCCATTGGAACAATGACGCAAGGGCTATTTTTCCGGCTTGTGAAAAGCGAAATTAAGTTCTGTCTAGAATACCATTGCTTATAATAGGTTTGTTGATCAGATCACACCATTCTTTGTACTGGCGGTACATAATACACAAATTCTAATCACCATCCAGATACGTTTTACCTGTACTTGCGCGGCAATAATATGATTATTTCCGAGGATATGAATTTATGTGCATCTTTATCAACTTCAGCTATACATTTCTTTGATTTGCTGTGTTTTCTTCTATTATCTTCGTCCAAAACTCCCGTCGGCCGACTTTTTTATTAACTGTTGATAAAAATGAGTTAATTAAAAATGTTGGTGAGATTGTTGCATACTCTTATTCGCTCTGAATCAATATAGAAAAAATAGGCTACATTGAGTGATATTTTACTGTTTCCGTTGTGTAACGAGTATTTTGGTTTTAAATTTTGCATGAAGTTATATACGTTGCATGTAGTCCTTGTCTACATAAATCCACATATTCCAAAAAACTTTAAACAGTTTCTTTTGTTCATCAATTTTCTGAGAACATTTATGTCGACATTTTTCGCCGCAATGTGGTTTTTTTTTAGTAGAAAAAAGAGATTGATATTTCACTAATTAAATTAAAAGAAAACTTTTTAATCTCTATATTTATAATTTAATCAACGATGTCTTTTCTTTTTTTTATTAATTATAACTATTTGCGTCACAATTTGCAAACATGGCGAAGTAGTTTCCGTGCGTCGCTCGATGTGTTGCAATCAATCGCTGGTAAATAGGTATGTGGTGCTATGTCAGCGATTCTCCTTATAAGGTTCTACCTTATAAGGAGGTGCCTAACATACGACTGTTCCAAAATATCCAAATGTCTGTTCTAAAATACCACGCGCACATATCATTTGTGTGGTATTTTAGCATGTTCAGGTAACTTTTTCTGTTTTTATTATCTTAGTAGGGAGTTAAGGAATGAAATATTAAATTAATAGCGTATTATTTTGTTTTTTTGGGACCGGGTTTTGTTTGTCAACTAATGTGAGGTACTACTACTATGGCTATGGACTGAAGAGTTATTATATTTTGAGCAATCCTGGAGTTAGGTTTTTTTGCCGACGGAACATTAAAACTGCCCATAAACCGTTGTGCCAATTCTATTTATGTGCTTTCGCAAAAAAAAAAAACAACTAAGAGAGCCGTCATATTACAAGAATGTTTGCGTTAAGCCGATTAGGCCATAAATAGTGCCATCAAACCAAATTACAGGTGAGCAGTTGTATAGGTTAGGTATCTACCTACATATAAGTGATTTAATGAACTGATTCAAGCACGAATAAGTCTCGCCTCCTCGAACTTGACCACCCCAGATCCTCAGATACCTCTAACTAGACTTTCTGGGAACCGGGCAACATCTTCTAGGTCTACTAATATGATCTCTAATAGGGAACATTAAAAATGGTCATAATAAAGTGTCTACCAAATAATTACACCATATGAGGTCCCCTAATGTTTTAGCTGTGCAAGGTAATTATTAATTATCCAGTTTTCTTAATTTGCCAACGAGTTTAGGATAATAATTATGATACGGGTAATCATTCTACCTACATATTTAATTAGTAGTTTTTTTGACTCGTTGCAAAATTAAGTAATAGAGCTAATATGTTAATTACCTTTAAGTACTAAATACTATTACGATAAATACTCACACCGACTTCAAAGAATTCGCTAGGCAGTGTATTGTCATTAATTTTAAGCGTTCTTGGCAAAGTATTTTATGCTTTTTACACTTAATTGTCCGTTTCTAATTTTTAATTAACAGTTTTTCACCAACTGCATATGAATAGGTTACTAGGAAAAAACCTTACTTATATAAAAAAAAATTGTCTGATTGCTTGTCTGTCCGGAATTTCACTGGTGTCCGGAATATGTTTCCGCGGGAATCGAGACAATATTAATAATAAAAGAATAATAATATTCCACGAGCAAAGGTGCCAGTGACCGCGTATATAGTTAGTAGTAGTAGTAATATTGGTATGGTAGAAGACGTCCGTCAGTTAAAAACATTGTAGCTACTGTCGGCTTATTTTGTCACAGACATTCACATACAAGTAGGTATACAGGTAATAAATCAGTCCGACCAATAGTAAGAACAATAATGATAAAGTACATTTTTTTCGACATGCAAAAAATAATTTCAAAACTAAAATATCTTGATGATACCAAACAAAAGACAAAAACAATAAAAATGGTACCTAGGACTGTTTTACTACACCTCATTAAGTCGTTAGGAAAAGGGTACCAGTCCCACAACAGTTCCCCACTATCACCGCGGCGGCAGCGCTCGCTTCAATAAATAGCTCTGCCAACGTCGCTAGAGCCGGCTTTGTTCATCAATTTTCTGTGAATATTTATGTCGACATTTATTTATTACTATTTATTATATTTTTCACCGCAATGTGGTTTTTTCTTTAGTCTAAAAAGGCATTGATATTTTACTAATTGAATTAAAAGAAAACTTTTTAAACTCTATACTTATAATTTAATCAACGATATCTATTCTTTTTTTATTAATTATAACTAACTATGACTGAAACTATTTTTATTAATTATAAATAAGTATTTTTTTTATTAATTATATATATAACTAACTAACTAACTATGTAACTATGTTAGACAGTGTAGTAAAATATCTGTTTAATAAATATGTAAAGTGAACAACAACCTTTGATAATGCTATAAAGCGAAACCGGTCAGGTTAAATCCTGTATATTAAATAAAAGTGAAACGGTGTACAAGTGTTTTTTGTTAACATGTATTACTATAAGTTTCACCAAGTGCCGACAATCGAAACCATCAACTATATTAATTATAACTATTTGCGTCACAATTTGTAAACACGGCGAAGTAGTTTCCGTCCGTCCCTCGATGTGTTGCAATCAATCGCTGGTAAATAGGTATGTGGTTACGTCCAAGAAGTTGGCCCCCACTTATCGATTACAAAAATTTTGAAAGTTGTTCTGGGTTGTTCTAGGTTTGTGCTACTTTGTTCCAAAACATTATAGAGCTAAGACTGAAATTTTCAGAGAAAATCCAAAAAAGCTAATTTCTGAGCTGCCCCCCCCACTTTTAAGAAATCACGATTCTGGCGGTGGTTCTGGGTTGTGCTAGGTTTGTTCTATATTGTTCCAAAATATCGCGCCCAAACACCAATTATTTTCGCCATTATCGCAAATAATAATTTTTGAAATGGCCCCCCATTTTTAAGATATCAAGATTCTGGTGGTTGTTCTGGGTTGTGCTAGGTTTGTTCTATATTGTTCCAAAATATCGCGCCTGAAAACCAATTATTTTCGCAATTATCGCAAATAATAATTTTTGAACTGGCCCATCACTTTTAAGATATCACGATTTTGGTGGTTGTTCTGGGTTGTGCTAGGTTTGTTCTATATTGTTCCAAAATATCGTGCCCGAAAACCAATTATTTTCGCAATTATCGCAAATAATAATTTTTGAACTGGCCCATCAGTTTTAAGATATCACGATTCTGGCGGTTGTTCTGGGTTGTTCTAGATTTGTTCTATATTGTTCCAAAATATTGCGCCCAAAAACAAATTATTTTATCAAATATCGCAAATAATAATTTTTGAGCTAGCACCACATTTTTGAGCTATTTATGGATAATAGCGTTGCGTAGCAGCTAGCTCAAAAAATTTTATTTGCGAAATTTGCAAAAAATAATTTGTATTCGGGCGTGACATTTTGGAACAATATAGAACAAATCTAGAACAACCCAGAACAACTGCCAGAATCGATATACCTTAAAAGTGGGGTACCAGTTAAAAAAATATTATTTGCGAATTTTGCGAAGATAGTTTGTTTTCGGGCGCGATATTTTGGAACAATATAGAACAAACCTAGCACAACCCAGAACAACCGCCAGAATCGTGATATCTTAAAAGTGGGGGGCCAGCTCAGAAATTATTATTTGCGATAATTGCGAAAATAATTGGATTTCGAGCGCGATATTTTGGAACAATATAGAACAAACCTAGCACAACCCAGAACAACCGCCACAATCGTGATATCTTAAAAGTGGGGGGCCAGCTCAGAAATTAGCTCTTTTGGATTTTCTCTGAAAATTTCAGTCTTAGCTCTATAATGTTTTGGAACAAAGTAGCACAAACCTAGAACAACCCAGAACAACTTTCAAAATTTTTTTAATCGATAAGTGGGGGGCCAACTTCTTGGACGTTATGTGGTTTTATGTCAGCGATTCTCCTTATAAGGTAGAAGTGCCTAACATACGGCTATTCCAAAATATCCAAACGACTGTTCTAAAATACCACGCGCACAAATCATTTGTGTGGTATTTTAGCATGTTCAGGTAACTTTTTCTATTTTTTTTATCTTAGTAGGTAGTTAAGGAATGAAATATTAAATTAATAGCGCATTATTTTGTTTTTTTTGGGACCGGGTTTTGTTTGTCAACTAATGTGAGGTACTACTACTATGGCTATGGACTGAAGAGTTATTATATTTTGAGAAAACCTGGAGTTAGGTTTTTTACCGACGGAATATTAAAACTGCCCATAAACCGTTTTGCCAATTCTATTTATATGCTTTCCCAAAAAAAAACAACTAAAGAGAGCCGTCATATTACAAGGATGTTTGCGTTAAGCCGATTAGGCCATAAATAGTGCCATCAAACCAAATTACAGGTGAGCAGTTGTATAGGTTAGGTACCTACCTACATATAAGTGATTTAATGAACTGATCCAAGCTCGAGTAAGTCTCGCCTCCTCGAACTTGACCACCCCAGATCCTAGACTTTCTGGGAACCAGGCAACATCTTCTAGGTCTACTACTGTGATCTCTAATAGGGAACATTAAAAATGGTCATAATAAAGTGTCTACCAAATAATTACACCCTATGAGGTCCCCTAATGTTTTAGCTGTGCATGGTAATTATTAATTATCCTGTTTTCTTAATTTGCAAACGAGTTTAGGATGATATGATAAGGGTAATCATTCTACCTACATATTTAATTATTAGTTTTCTTTGACTCGTTGAAAAATTAAGTAATAGAGCTGATTTGTTAATTACCTTTAAGTACTAAATACTATTACGATAAATACTCACACCCACTTCAAAGAATTCGCTAGGTAGTGTATTGTCATTATTTTAAGCATTATTAGTAAAGTATTTTTTTTTTTTTATATTTGGTTCGCCAAATTGACGCCGCCCGCCTGGTGGTAAGTCGTGACGACGTCTAGCGATTGTGGGCCACTCTCACAGCACACATTACTATTGAGAGTGGCCCTCAACTTATTTACACTTAATTGTCCGTTTCCACTCTGATTCCAAATTAACAGCTTTTCACCAACTGCATATGAATAGGTATACACCTTACTTATATAAAACAATTTTGTGTCTGATTGCTTGTCTGTCCAGACTTTCAATGGTGTCAGGAATATGTTTCCGCGGGAATCGAGAAAATATTAATAATAAAAGAATAATAATATTCGGCGAGCAAAGGCGCCAGTGTCCGCGTATATAGTTAGTAGTAGTAGTAAATAAATACAGAAAAATATAATTATAACGGGTATGTAGAAGACTTAAGACTAAAGGGTCTTTTACGCGGTTATTGAGATATATACATACCTCTTTATTACCCGACGTTTCGGCCCTGTTACAAGAGGCGTGGTCACGGGTGGACTGGCTTCAGCTCATCGTCGACTTCGTAAAGTGCGGGTTTGTTCAACTACCCTCACTTCGTTGTCACTAACTATTGTGTTCGGAGAGCCACTACGGCATACCACACTGATAGTATCAGCAAGCGGGCGTTCGGTGAGGTGGCGAGTACATTTGCTGATCACCGGATTCCACGACGTAGATAGTCGATATCCATCATCCCGGTTAAAGTTGGGATACTTTTTTATTTCGACGGCTTCCCGCACTATCCTGGAGTAATAGTCTCCGTCAGTGGATAGGACTTGTGGCTTGTGGAGTTCAATCCAGTGGTTGGGACCCGATTCCAACAAAAGCTCGGCAATCGCAGACTTGTTTATTTGGCGGTTTTTTACAGCTGTGATGTGTTCTTTGACCCTCTCAGCGATAGTACGTTTGGTCTGTCCGATGTATGAACTACCACAGCTGCAGTCTACCTTATAAACACCCGGTGTCTGTAGAGGAATGGTATCTTTAGGGGTTCGCAGGTGGTTTACAACTTTGGAGTGTGGCCTATATACAGTCTTAATGGGGTATCTTTGTAGTACTGTTCCAATTTTGTCCGTCACTCCTTTCACGTACGGCAGAAATGCTGGTGCTCTGCTTACTCCTAAGGGCTTTACCTTGTTACTTTCACGGTGTTGTGTATGTCCCTGATACCCGTTCTGCTTCAACACTTCCTGAACATGAGCGAGCTCTTTCTGTAAGTGTTCAGGGTCGCAAAGATCATAGGTTCGACTTACCAGCGACACCGCAACGGATCTCAAGTGTCGCGGATGATGATGTGAACCGGCATTCAGGTACTTGTCCGTGTGTGTGGGTTTGCGGTACACAGTATGTCCGAGAGAACCACTCTCTCTCACTTTTACTTTGACATCGAGAAAAGCCAATGATCTGTCCAACTCCATTTCATGAGTAAACAGGTAATAAATCAGTTCGACCCATAGTAAGAACAATAATGATAAAGTATATTTTTTTCTACTTGCAAAAAAAATAATTTCAAAACAAAAATCTCTGGATGATCCCAAACAAAAGACAAATTCAATAAAATTTTTACCTAGAACTGTTTTATTACACCTCATTAAGTCGTTAGGAAAAGGGTACCAGTCCCACAACAATTGAGTAAAAGATAAGAAACCTCAAACCCGCCCCCACTATCACCCCGCGGCGGCAGCGCTCGTTTCAATAAATAGCTATGCCAGCGTGGCTAGAGCCGCATTTCACTTTGTGTCGTTGAGAGAAGTGCACGCACTTTTACTCGCGAGTACATTTCTTGTGCAAAGTGTATTTTCAAATTTTAGTGGCGTATATTTTGTTATATTTTTTTAAGGTAAGTCACACCGTAATTTTCGTAGTTCAGTATTTATAAATGTGTTCTTTAATTTACTCATAAAAACTCCATATATTTCTTTTTTAACATTTTTAAAACAACATTTTTAGGACCATTTTTGAATTTATTATTAAGTATAATTTATAATTAGGAATAATAATTTATTTACAATAACACAAGAAAGCAAATTCACATTATTTACATCATTTATACGCACTAAAATCTACTATAAATGGTTTGTGTATCAAGTTTGAAAAATAACCAAAATCATTCGTTAATCTGTTAATTTCAAATTTTATTAATCAATCTAAATATATTTATTCAATATAGGAGCAGCTAATACCCACTTTTTGAAGGTCATACAATCCGCCCATTCGATTATCACACACACAATAAAGATCTATATTTTATTACCCATTTCAGACGTATTAATAATTGACTTAAATATTTCTTTACTTTGTACGTATTAGTGGGTTATTTTGTATGTTCCCGTGGGAATTAGGAACGTGAAAACTATATCACGTGGACGACTTCGCGGGCATCAGCTAGTAAATAATAATTGTGGCTGTACTCTTTCTGGCAAAGTATGTCTAAACAAAAGATTAATAAAATTATAGGTACATTTAAGTTCGATGCCCATCCCAATATAACCCACTATTCTGTAAGATGTTCCACCTACTCAGGTACTTTTTTTTTAAATTCCGCGGCCCAAGGCCGCGGCCGCTCTAACGTCCGTTGCCGGGCGTCTCTGGTTACTAGCAGAGGGTATGTCCAGTGGCGCCCGGCACCTAGTCAGGTACTTATGTTATTTAAACCCTTGTCGATATTTTATCGCTCTTAATTATAAAATCTTGTAGAAAATCTACCCTTGTCCTCAGAGATAACCGATGTATAGCGACAATAGCACAGTAGAGTAGTGGAATAAATACAAACTTTGACATTTTCAAAATAAATTGCAAAAATCAAACATTTGATGATCCCAAGAAAAAAACAATAGGAATTGTCCCTTGACTAGGAAAGAATATAGAGATAAGTAGTATATTTATTTTATTACACCTCGATAAGACGGTTATCTGCTCCTGATCAGTCGCTATAGCGACCGCTTCCTCCTCTACCTGCATATCGCTCGCAACCTAACCGCGCTCTGCTAACATGGCTATGCCTAGTGCCGCATATTACGAGTAGTTCCTGTCGTTTATACTAAAGCATTCCTTTACAACGATATTTGCTAGGTTGAATGTTGTACCAATATTGGACACTTTGAGGACTTTTTTTTTTTATGAATAAATTTGAGTGCGTTTGACCGCAATCTTACCTGATGTTAAGTAACGATGCGGTCTAAGATGAAGCACGCAAACTCAAATAATGCCTATTTACTCTTGCCTTGAAAATCCCAAGATTATATGTATCGGGGAGAATGACGATGGAAGGGAATTCCATTCCTTTGCGGTTCACATGAAACTACTGTGCTACTTCTACGTTCTACTTTACTTTTTGTTGAATGACTGTGTATGGTTAGTTACCTTTGAAGGCGAAACGATACGAAACTTAATCTGTTAAACATACTTTATTTTTGTTGCAGTATAACGATGCCCTCTCCAATTGTCAAGTCTATGATGTCAGGAGAACCAACTGTGGTAGAATCACCCCTCACTTTAGCCATGCAACGCTTTGGCCTTGTAAGTGGAAACTTTTTTATGTATCTAGACTGTAATCGTCAACCTTAGTTAGAAGAGGTTTTGCATTATAGCTATTTTTATTCACAGGTGATGAGCACCACTACCAAGGTAGGTGGCAGTATCGCTCCCGCCCGTGAGATGCGAGCATGGGCGCAGAGGGACCCGCGTCTCCTGCGTCGTTTGAGTCCAGCCACTGTAAATGTCACCAAATGCTACTATACCCGCCCTGATCCCGTTCCCATAAAATCCGAAGCATTTGGTTGGCTGGATAACGAACGCGACGCGCTTGCCCTAGAACATATGGCCAAGAAAATGAAGTTCGAGAGTCCTCAAACTTCATTTCCTGGGCCTCAAGTCCAACTAGCTACCCAAGGCATTAAATCCGAGAGTTCCGCAGTTCCCAAGGGAAACCCATCAAGTAAGTTACCTCATCTTTAGTATTATAAAATCTGTAGTGTTCATTTATACAGAAGTGGTAAAGGTGTTGACAATACAATTGGAGGTTATTAAAACTAGGTCCTTTACACAAAATTTACGGCATTTTTACTTGAGTGAAATCTTATAGGGTGCCATGGATTCTTTCGAATATCGCCTCACCTGCATGCTCTGCACCTGCTGGCAGACGAATGAGGATCGGACAAAAATACTTAAAGTACCCGGAAACGGCATTTGCGACCTTGTTACGTGGTGGAGGCAATAGTGACTGGTGGATGATTGGACGACCACAATTCGGTAGTTGAACGGATTCGGCGATAAAGACGTGATTATGTGTTTGTGAAAACTTATGATATTCTATCTTCATTCACTTGCTGTAACGGCAAAAAAGGAATTTGGCTAACACTTCAAACATTACAATGCCAATTAACGCCGAGCAGACCTTGATAACTCTAAACTAATGATATTGTTTTTGTAGGTCTACAGGCAAGCAACGACGTTGCGAATTTGTTTGACAAGCTTGTGGCGGTGGGTCTCGTCCAAGCGCCGAACAAATCGCAGACGAAATCCAGCGTAAACATTAAGACGGAGAAGATGCCAGCGTTCCACCACGTAGACCTAATGAGGCCAGATACGCTACGAGTGTAAGTTACTTATTACTTAGTATATAAGTATGTAATGATGATCTTTACCTTATGCCTTCAGTCCTAACCTATTCGTACCTTTTTGTCCACAGGAAGCAGCCAGCCTTAGTGTCCCAACTATACAGTGGGACGCAATGCTCAGGGTGTTCGGTTCGTTTCCCACCGAAAGAAACGAAACAGTACTCTGAGCATTTAGACTGGCACTTCAGGGAGAACCGACGAGCGAAAGCCACCAGCAAAGTGGCAAACTCGCGTAGTTGGTTCTACCAAGCATCTGACTGGCAGCAGTACGTGGAAGTAGATGACCCAGAAGAGAATAGTAAGTCAAACCCAAATTCAAGATTCTGTGATCTGCTTAGAAGTAAACTGAGCTATGAGCTTGTGCTATGTGATCTAGACGACTGATAAACATACTTTTATACTTCCAAATAAGAACATAATTCTATACATAGAAAATATACATATGAATTGAACAATTATTTGATTTGGCCCGGAATCGAACCTGGAACCGAGGTAGTTATTCTTACTGTCACAACCAAGGCTTACATCTCAAAGTCGCGTACAGTGGCGTTATTGTCACACTACTGGGCAAATAGCTATCCCGACTCCTTCTACTATTTTTTTTTAGACTCCCTAGACAAGAATCTACTAATTAATTTAGTGTTTTGCTTACATATTCATTTTTCTTTGCAGACAAATCCTGGTTCGACACCAATGCTTCCAAAGTGGAACCCGGAAGTCCAGCGGAGAGTGCCATTCCTTCTGCCGCAGCCAGTGCCCTCGTCACATATTCGTGTGCCCTCTGTGGGGACAAATTTGAACATTTTTTTAACGACGATGAGGAGGAATGGCATCTCCGGAACTCCTTAAAACATAATGGCGTCTTCTACCATCCGTTGTGCTACGAGGATTATAAGGTTTGTACTACATAATTATATCCTGTTCTTACCTATGCGAGTCACTAAGAAAGAAAAGGCGAAAAGGAAGATCAGACTTAAGATATTAGATAGTCACTGGTCGATTAGTGGTGATAACAATATTCAGACTGTGCCTAATAGCAGCATCTCCCTACTATTATCCCTTGCGGTTTTCTGTAGCATCGAATACATGATTTAAAACGACTGTTTGAAAAACACGGGATTTAAAATCGTGTAGACAGTTTTTTTAAACCAGAATATTACATACTATCCATACTATATGTTCTATTGAACGTCGCATGATGTTACTTCGCAGTGCATTGCGTGCTGACATGTTGATGGGATCGTTGACGCTGAAGTAAGACGCAGCGCCCAGCATTATTAGGAGACCAAGACTGTGTAGCCAGCAAAGCGCTCAGTTTACAGATACGTTTAAAATCGTGTATATGATGCTTAAAGTGGGATACCAAGAAATTTAGAATAGATAGTTTTAGGTATATCTCAATTACCACTCGACTGACCCAGTTTCTTTTCTTGGTACACAGATGCGCCCAGAACTACGCTGATAAAGGCTGAAGGAGTTCTGCGTCCACCCATCCCATTCCCCCTGTAACATTTATTTTATTTGTAGTACGTTTTATATGTTGATTGTAAATGTGTTTGTAGTTAGGATTTGTTTTAAATATTGTATTTTGTAACTGTGATATTACTTATTGTTTATAATGTACTTGTTTATTAATTTACAAAGTTTGTAAATTTAATTAAGAACATCTATTTTTGTGTTTCAATGTAGGTTTTGATTTAATTATATAGGTATGTTTTATTGTAGTTGTAGCTTGTCGTAAACGCCTTTTAACTATCATTTATATTTACCAAGTTATAAAGTTTGTAAATAAATACTATGTACCGTACTTGAAAACCTTTCTTATTTTATAAAATCACTCACGGCTAATAGTAGATTGGACATTTGGTCAGTTTTGACTAATTATATATTTGGTTTAATGCGTCCTTACGCATTAATAAACGAGTGTTATCTCGCTCTTTCTCGAAAATATGACTGGCTGGGATGAGAGATGACATTACTAAATACATTAACGAACGCGCAATTTGCGGACAGTCAAAATACGATAGAAATCCAATTATACCACAGTTTAACATAGTTCCCCAAGTTCGAAACCATTCGAAATTGTACACAGGACCTTTTTATAGCCCAGAATAAAATTATTCAACCATAGTAGACGTATTTTCTAAATACGGACAGGCATACCATATATAAGACGGAACCGCAACCAGCATCTTACAAGCAGTTTTAAAATATTGTACTCACCATGGCCTTCCATTAACAATCGTAACCGATAATGATTCGGAATTTAAAAATCAGTTATTTTCAGAATTTATTACATTACACAAAATCAACTATCATAGAACCGTAGCTCATTCGCCTAATACTACAGCGGAACTGTTGAACTATTTCATTCAACACTGTTAGAACAGTAGTATCTTACGTCTACGACAAAAAATTGGACCAGAAGTTAACCTCATGCCTTATTTTTTTAATTATTTTATTTATTTAAACTTTTATTTCAGGCAACTTACACTAGTTACAGATCTTACAAAACTAATCTACGGCCCATAGATATATACCTTAAAACTAAGAATACATATGAATATTACTCAGGCATCAAGGCCCATAATACCCAAACATAAAGTAGGTATATGATCATAAAACTAAGATCTAAGTTGACACATTCCTGTGTGTCTGTTGATCGGAATTGTCTCTCAGCCTGCCCCGGAACCGCCGGAACACCACACCCTTCGGCCAGAAGTCTTGTTTGGTGAAGGTCTCCAGAGCCGTCGACGGTACACGCGCCACAAACGACTTGAAGTTCACGCTGTGACGCGACTCCAAAGGCTCCACCCTCACGACGTACTTGCTTTTGACTGTGATGTACTCCACGATGTCCTTAGCCTTTGTGGAGTAATGCAGGCGCGAGACATACAGTAGCGTAGTGGGTACAGCAGGTTTCAACAGAAAGGTTGGGCCCTGTGAGTTCAGTACCACACTTGTTTCGGCAGGGTTGATTTCTGCGTTTCTTCTGGACTCTTACAAATCCATCATCCGGATCCTGATGTTTAGCGGCGGGCAAACTTGTGGCAGCCGCATAACTACCACGAGTAGGTGACGTCAAGGCGGCGCGCGGGGACAACGGGTTCACTGCGCGGCGTTGCAACTATCGCCGGTGACGACGTTTCGGATTTCGTTGAATCAGTCGACACCGGTGAACATAATGCTTGTTTGTTGTTAGTATTTGAAGCCTCGGTTGACCTCGTAGATACCGATGTGGTATTACGTAACTCTCTTACGGTCGTTACGTAGGTCAGCGATGGTGGATTGTGAGGCTTCAAACTTCAGCATCATATCGGCCAGATTTACCTTGAGAGACACTATATCTTTCAAGAGTCTGGTGACGTCGACGTGGTCGAATGTGACCGGGGGAAGTCGCTCCAACCTTTTAGTCACGAAAGTCGGCACGTCATCGGGGTCGGTCACCTTCAGCAGGCTGATGATATCCTGAAGGCCCCGGGCTCCCTTTTCATCTCTCCGGCGAGACGGCATTCGGTCACTCATGTTCAGCAACACGTACAGCAGTTCCTTGGCACTGCGAATCTCCTCTTCCTCATTTGCAGTGTTAGCTTATAATAGTTCAGTTCATAGTTTCACTAAGTGTAGGCCCCACGATATTTTAACCTATCAGAACACCTCATGCAACAGTACATTTTAACTCATAGAGACCAAATGAAAACAGTGTACGACCTAAGAAATGACTTTACTCAGACCAACCGTACTAACATTATGCAAAACCGAAATAAAGATAGAGAGACTGAAGTAGGAGTACCAATCTGACCAACAAGTAGTTATTAGCAACCTAATAACGATTTAGCGAGCCATGCCGCAACAACCAGCGTGTTCCCAACACGAAGGGCGCTTCTTCGAAAAAGCCCCGTGCAATGACAGCAGCAGTTCCGGTACATGCCGGTCGTATTCGTTATTTTATAATTATTGGCTTAAGGTTACACAAAATACAGTTGTTCTGAAATGGATTAAGGATGGCTGTTCAATTCCATTTTGCAAAGATGTTCAGCATATAAATATATATAGGGGATGACTATGCTGAGTGTCTTAAGGATGTTAACGAAACACTGACATTACTAAAATGCTTAGGCTTCGTTATAAATTTTGATAAAAGTTCTTTGTGCCCACAACAATCTTGTGAATATCTAGGCTTTGTATATGATACAGGAAACCTAACATTAACGTTACCTATCGAAAAGCGAAACAATATAGCACAGTTAATTACAAAATATTGAACTTTACCATAGTGACGTGCAACACGTGACTTAGCTCATCTGACAGGAGTTTTAACCTCTTAGTGTTCTGCCGCCAAATATGGCTGGCTATACACGAAAATTCTAGATCGATATAAATTTCTTATGTTATCGAAGTATGAAACCAAGATCAGCCTCCCTCCAGAGTTATTAAAAGAGCTTGATTAGTGGAGCAAGAATAAATTCTTAACATTCAATCATATGCGTCTCGCTCTCTTTAAATTTGAGATTTACACAGCCGCCTCTCGGACAGGATGGGGCGCAGTGTGTAATGACAGTCGAGCTAACGGAATGTGGTCAAATTTTGAACGCGAAAAACACAAATTACTTGGAGCTGTTAGCAGATTTTCTTGGTTTGAATTTTTTTATGCGATTAGAGAACAACTGTGTAGTATTACGTCGCGTCGATAATACGACAGCCATAACCTATAGGAGGCGGCCGAGAGGGAGAGGGAGCGTACCCTCCCCGCCGAGTTCCGTAGTCAGTGGCGAGGGCGCCGCAGACTCATCTACGCCCAAGACCATCGACCTCCATGATCGGGGCCTGAGGACGGCGGGATCGCCACCCGTCGTCCTTACAGAAGCAGGCTAGAAGGGTTGCGTGCTGCGGGGCCTTTGCCCCATAGCACGCAACCAGATTCACTCACTGACGCGGGATAAAACCCTACCCAAACGACGCGGGATTCTCATCCCGACCCAACCCCCGCAGAGACCACAGAGGTGGTCAAAGTCCACCGGGCGCCACTGGAAATACGTTCTGCTTGTAAGCAGAGACGCCCGGCAACGGACGTTAGAGCGGCCGCGGCCTTGGTCGCGGAACTAAAAAAAAAAAGCCATAACCTATGTAAATCGAATGGGCGGAATACAATTCCCTAATTTAAACGACTTGTCCCGGCTCATTTGGCAGTGGTGCGAAGAATGAAATATTTGGATCTTAGCATCGTACGAAAATACTAAAGAAAATACGCGGACTTTGATTCAAGAGTAAATCCGGACACATAATGGGTACTATTAAATAAAGACCTATTTGCTTTTCGCACCAATGCAAACTGCGACATGTACCTTGGAAACAAAATCCTGGTGCGCCGTGTTTATATCAGTAAACACGGTTATCCCATCAGGTTCTTGTTTGGTAGAAATTTTACTTCTACGAGACTGTCAAGCGTCTGTTGAAAGGTGCGTTTAGGTTAAAACCTTCAACGCCTAAATACTATACAACTTGGGACCCACAATTAGTTTTGAATCACGTCTCACAATACTCAATTAAATATAGAAAAGATCACTAAAAAGTTAGTGATGTGTTTGCTTTGTACAACTCGTCGTGTAGGTACAAACGCTTATTAAAATCGAAAATATCTTTTTTACAAACAATGGTATTAGTATTTCGATAACCGATATGATAAATACTTCTGCTCCCGGCCGTGACCAACCTGTTCTGTTTCTACCTCATTTCGAGGCGAACATACGTATCTGCCCTGCAACAGTCTCAAAGATTGTATTTTTCTTACAAAAAATAAGAGAACTGCCGGTACGGGTCAAATGTTGTTAACATACAAATCACCTTATAGACCAGCTACCACACAATCAGTTAGTCGCTGGATTAAATAAGTGCTGACAGAAAGCGGCGTCGACGGGTTCCCATCTTTAGAAATATCGATTCTATGCACACTTGAAGTAGGTGCCATTCTGGGGTCTGACGGAGCCTGGATAGACAATCTGCTTGATTGTTATATTTCCCCGGTATATGATAAACTGCGACTTGGTCCCCCCTTCGTTGCGGAGATATGCTACTGCTGAACGGTTGTCTGACTGAATTAGAACTGACCCCTGTGCCATGCTCAACGCATGTACACTTAGAACCTTCAATATCGTCAGCAGTTCTTTCATGTTGCAGTGCAGATGCGGCTCCTCCTGGGTCCAAGTCCCCGACATGGTATAGTTGTCGAGTTGAGCACCCCAAGCCATGTCTGACGCATCGGTGGTCAAGAATAGTCCACCCACCCTTGCATTTCGTTTACTACATTCGGAGACATACTGTACTTTAATCAAGGATTTGGACTTAATTAGAAAATTCAGAAAAATAAATGTAGCTCGACAGTTTAATCTGTCTCGAGGAATCACAAAACTGGCAAAATTTAGTAGTCCTACTCACTAGGCTCTGTAGTTCTTTTATTGAAGGGTAATAGGTATCGACTTCCTATAAGCCAAGACACTGTGGTCATAATTGCGTTTTTTCGATTTTTCCCTTGGAAGGAACTTGAGGTTCCTCCAAGGGTCTCAGCAAATACCCAAAAATTGTGTTGATGTGGAAATAAAACGGACTTTTTGAAATTTATCTGGAAACCTGAATACTGTAGTTTCCAATGTCATGTCCACTTTGTATATTAGACTTCTGTGATTTGCCAATAAATCGTCTAGATAGACAATGACCCAACTCCCTTTTCTCGAAGTACATGCGCTATCCAATTCGTCAGACTTGCGATAACTTACTTACGTACTTAGACCAAACGGAAGGCAGGTCATTTCGAGTAGCTTCTCCATGTAAATTAAGCGTAAGAACCGAGCGACGGTGCGATTGAGCCATTGGAAGATGGAAATATGCCTGTGTGGTCCACCGTGCACATCCAAGCTCCAGGTTGAAGGAAATTCTGTACACGATGCATGTGTATTAACCGCAAACGATCCGTTGAATGTATTGATTTAAAGCCTTTAGATTGAAGACAGGACGAAGAGACCCGTCGTTTTTCGGTACATAGGGATGACACAAAGCTTGGAGAGACAGGTACGGCTTTTATTACACCCTGCTGTTTCATTTGCCGAACAATTTGCGTCACCTCCACCGATTCTAGTGTGCGATGATCACTTAATAAATTTGGCTTTATCATCAGGGGCTTCCGATAAAAGGGTATACGATACCCCATATTAGAAGAAAGTGTGGAGCTCCCATTAATCTCCATTGATTGAGGTATTGAGCCAATGGGCGTTTTCCCCTTGCACGATATCGTGACGACACTTTATTGTGACGATATTTATCGTGGAAACACATGTAGGAGTCACCGTGATTTCATCAGTGATTAATCACAGCATATGAGTCGTCACTGTTCGCATCTGTTATCTCGCTCAATTTAGTTCGGACTGTCAGTATCAAACTGAAAGAAAGGAACCAGTCATGAGTGTAATGACTGTCATTTATGTCAAATTAAATTTGTTGCCATTTCTCTGCTCATAGATAAAAACAAAGACTCTTAAACAAACTCGGTGGCAGGTATGGTGGCAGGCTATGGTATCTAGTCGTTTTTATACTCATTATTTATCATTTTCGGCTTGTTTAAAAATGTCTAGCGACAGCGAAGATGAATTTGTGGAGATGGCTGTGGCGGCATCGTTATGTTGTCCTCGAAAAAGAAGGAGGGTTTGGGTCCATCCTATTAATAATAAGAGACCTGAATCCAGAGAATTCCACACACTACGAAGAACTAAGAAAAGTTGCGCAACGCTTCATCCAATCAAAATATTCCTTCAGGTCCAAATACAAGGCTTTCCTGCTATTAGGACAAAAGCAGCAAATTTAATACCTATTTACACAAACAGTTTGGCTTGACGTACCTTATTTTCATGTCCCTTTGGGATTCGCCGTTCCGGATGCGTGTCGTGCTTACGATCAGCTGTGTTGGTTTTGTCGGGTTGTCATACCTATAACAGACATTACATTTTAGTTGTATAATTGTGGTGGTATCTTGGGTGTAATTTGCTTGTCACTCTAATTCGATTCTATCTGTATTTTTGTCATTTTAAAGATTGGTTGGCTATGTTCCTGATAAGTACCTATCTACTTAATTTTAATATGAATACGACAACCTTACTTACCGTACTCGAGGGCACTATTGTTCCAACTTTTGTTGAATGTAGATGTAATCTTTTATAACTCCGATCCATGGTTGCGTGTATTTCTTATAAATTACTGGCTGTCGGCGCCAGATATCGCTATGGGGTAACACTGAAAACCAGATGTACTGAAATGGGCAATATGCTCGTCTCAGTACAATATGCTGAGTGTTATCCCATATTGTGCGTCGCAATTTTTACAAGTTGCTGTATGTGGGTACGTGTGAGTGGATTGAATTATAAATAATTATGTTGTAAAATAAAACGCGGCACGTGTTTGACACGTATTTCCTGCCACACACACGTCACTCATAAGTGTCAAACCAAACCACACTGTCAGTTATTGTGACACGACCGTGTCACTTATGTCAACTTTACGTCTGTGGTCGTTGTGACCATAGATAAGTTATATTATTCTTTGTGTAACATCATCTGCCTGCCCTTATCCCACGTGTAACGTTGAGTGTAAAGTTGTGATGCAACAATAAAAAAATATTTTCTTTTCTTTTTTTTTTTCTTCAATGAATATGAGCGAAGATCATTTAAGTTTTTATAGAGCCTTTCTCATGTCAATATGTAGGTGTGTTACCTAATTATATTTTACTACAATTGTTACTCTAACACATTCTACTAATACCTCTTCAATTTCGGCATCCATCATATTTTTTTCTTTTTACCGTCATGTGAATGTGGTAAGTACCTGTTCAATATTCTGTCAAGAAACAAACTATTAACTAAATATGGATCTACTCGTAGTATGTAAGTTAAAACTAACAAACGAGACGTGCAGTAAGTTAGATGCAGTCATTAGTGTAGTGCCGTCCCATTCCTGACGACATGCTTTGCGTTGAACTCCACTCTCGCTCATTAGGTCATGAACTACTGAACTGAAAAATCCAGCAGTTCACTAGTGAGAGTGAACTTACGAACTCTAGGTCGTTCGTGCATCCATTAATTAAAATGTCGAAGTTTAATTATGATATCGTCACCATGATAGAATTAATAGAATCCAAGCCCTGTTTATGGGACAAAACGGACAATGATTCCGAAAATAAAGTAGTTTGAGAAAAGCATTGGGACGAAATATTTAAATTTTTGGATGAAAGATGGCTTACTCACCTACTCACCCTATGGAAATTCTCACAAATGGGTGAGTTTCCCCTTTTTAGGTCGTTAGTGGTATATTTACCCACAGGGTGGGTGAGTTTACTACTTCAAAATTTAGAGGTAGTCAAATGAACCTATTAATAGTTTCACGTGGTTTTCGAATATTTTCCTGCTATAATGTGTGATCGTGTGTGTCGATTAAAAAGACAAATAAAATCATGATCAAAAAGGTCCATTTATTTTAAGTGATTACAACTATTTCAGTTATTACTTATATTTATGTTCAAAATAATGATATAGGCATATAATAGAAATGGCATTACAATAACGATAAAAAAATACGAAATAATGTGGGTAGCTTTGATTAATGGAGATGGCGCCACCATCGCTACTTAATGTGATTTGTATCGATGCGTGAAGTGAAACATTTTAAAAATAAATTAGTGTACATTTCAGGCAGAGAAATAGTGGTCTGTGAACATAGTGCTATCGTATACGGGTGTGTGCAATTTCAGTGAGATCTGTGGCGTATTTCGATCAATAAGCGGCTCAAAACATTGCTGTGACGTTATTGGTTTGCGATTTTGGTTGGCGATCTGTGATAAACTTCATAACACGTATAATTAACAATTCAACAAAGTATAATCTTAAACTAACTTAATCTAGCATAAACATTGAAATCGGAAAAAAAAAAATAGGCTAAGTGTTTACAATAATTCTTAATAAGTGGGTGTAACGACAAAAATTACCTACATTTTTTCTACATTACATTTGTACATTATATTTCGTCACCCGATCAGCGCCATCTATCGAGAAATGAGTGAGTGCGGCGGCTGTGGCAAACTTGTCTCGTCAACAGATGTCGCAAAGCGTGCTAAATGCGAAAAATGCCTTGCATTTTACCACAAGGCATGTGTCAACCTGCCCAGGGTAGGTGTGCCGCAGGGTTGGACGTGTCCGGAATGCAAACGTAGCAGCATACACGAAGCAAAATGTGACGAGACTCCGGTGCGATCGACGCAGCATGTGGCGACTCCGCTGAACCAAAGCCCGGTAGGGGACGAGGCCAGCTCGGGGCGGACTGAGTTCCACCTAATTATGGAGGAGATTAGGTCGCTGCGAGGGGACGTCGCGACGTTCATGAGTCGCATGGAGCGGGAATTTTCAACGATTAAAGAGGTCGTCCGGGCATGCGACGCGCGCATCGACAACCTGGAGACGCGTCTATCTGCGTTTGAGGCCAAGGTTTCGGCGCCTGCTCCGGGTGCTGGGTATATTGAGAGTGTCGTCGAGGGCCTACGTCGGGAGCTTAATGACAGGGACCAGGAGCTGTTGGCGAACGACATTGAAATATCTAGCTTGCCTGAACTCAGCGGAGAGAATCCTGTACACCTCGCTCAAGCGATAGGTACCAAGCTTGGTGTGTCCGTGGAGGAGAGAGATATAGTTAGCGCTCAACGAGTCGGTAGGCGCCACCTCTCCGCCACCGACAGCCAGGGCCCCGCTGAGCGACGCACGCGCCCCCTGGTGGTGCGATTGGCGCGCCGAGACCTGCGCGACGAGATGCTGAGGAGCGCGCGCGTGCGACGAGGCGCTACTACGCAGGACATCGTTGCGGCTGGGCCCCCTGTCCGCTTCTACGTGAACGAGCGCCTCACCAAAACTAACCGGCAAATATTTCGTCTGGCGCGGGTTGCCGCTAGTGATGCTGGGTGGAAGTTCGTTTGGACGCGGCGTGGACAGATACTGGCCTGCAAGAAGTCGGGAGATCGAACCCATCGCATTTGCTCCGAAGCAGATCTGCAAGCGCTTTTTGGACAATTTGAAACAACAGACACTTCTGTGTGATTTTTTTGGATGTTTCATGACCGATACTTACTTGCTGCTACTTATGTACTGTCTACCTGTTGTAATATGTTGTGTTCACTGCTGGATTCTATGTGATATGTACTGCGGTATATATTTTATACCCTACCTTTATTGTGTACCTGCTCGCTACTGTATTCTAAATGCTTTGAACTTTTGTGTTGGCCTAAATTGTTTATCTTGCCCTTATAGTGTAACTGTTGTGTTGTGCGTTCAATGTTGTATTGTCTCAGTTGTATACATTTCTCAGGTCGGTGATGCTACTGCACGTCACATCAGTTGTGTGAGTGGTCTAGGGGGGTCAGTGACTGTTATGCACGTGCCAGTGAGTGTTCATAAAGTGACCCTGTGCACAGTTGTCACACACATACACCACAAATCATCAAAAATAAATTACACTTCACAAAATCAAATACTTAATTCAATATTTACAGAACACAGTTTCACTATTACTGAAGTGTACAGTTTATTCCAGTACAGGCCTTTATATACAGACAATCTATTGAATATTAATATTTACAAACTACACCATAATACAAATATATGCACAATAGTTACAATATTACTACTTACACTTAAAAACTACACATTAATAAAAATGTTGCTATTTACACCAATACCTAACCCTACGAATATTACTATTTGCAAACTTTACAGAATTTGCAAAGCCTCTACAGTCCACAGTTGTTGTACAGAGATTACTTACAGACTTTTTAGTTTGAATATTTACAGTGGAAGGTATTGCATAATGTCTAACATTTATCAAATTACATGTGAGCATGGAATTATAGTATGTTCTTCCATTGGAGCGCGGGGTGTATTCCTTGAGTCAACTCACAGGATCTGCTTACTAATTATATCTGCGAACAGATGCAGGGTACATATTGGTATTTCCTTTATTTTTGTTAAGGAAACTATTAAATGCTTTTTTACTATTATTATATTCCTATTATTCTCTTTATTAAAATTATTATTACCATTCAATACCATTATATATACATATACATATACTTTATTATACATGAAATGCTTGATAAATGTTCCCCTCTAAATATTTAAAATTTGGACTCCTGAATACTGGATCCTTGTCGACAAAGCATGATGAGTTTAGGGTGGCCATGTTGCGTCACGCGGTGGACGTCATGGCCATAAATGAAACATGGCTGAGGACGGGGCAGGAGGGCCGCGCCCCGAAGGTTCAGGGGTATAACTTGAGACATATTCCGCGTCCATTGGACATTCGTGGGGGTCGTGGAGGAGGAGTGGCTTTTTACATAAGGACTGGAGTGAGTGCTCGTACTAGGGAACATCCCATACACCCTAATGTGGAGCAGATGTGGATCAACATAACTGTCTCAGGAAAAAAGTTGCTGGTTGGCAGTGCCTACCGTCCCCCCTGGCTCAGCCTGGATGTATTCCTGGTCAGTATGATGGATAGCATCACTGCTTTGGCTCCCTATGATGGGGTGTTACTTCTGGGTGATTTAAATGTGGACATGTCTGTCAGCGATGATCCAGATACTAGAAAGATGCATCAGTTTCTCACCTGTGTGAACTTGGCTCAACTAGTGGAGACTCCAACACACTTCACTTCCCACTCTGCGACACTCATAGATGTTATATGCACGGATATCAAGATGCACAGTGTTGTGGTGGACCACATCAGTGATCTGGGTCGGCACTCGTTTTTAGTATGTGATGCTACAATAAGAAAATCTAAACCTAAGCCTAGAATAATCACATACAGACCAATTAAGGATGTACTCATGGAGTACTTTGAAGTTGATCTAGCTCTTGTTCCATGGGAGGTAATAGGTGGGTTGCAGGATGTGGATGATATGGTCCAGGCTTTTAACAGTTTCATCACACAGCTTTTTGATTTACATGCTCCCATAACAAGGAAAACATTCAGAAACCGTCCGACGCCTTGGATTACCGATAATATTCGTTTGCTGTTTCACTTGAGAGACAGAGCTAGAAAGAAATACCACAACACCAGGTTGGAACAGCATCACAAACAGTATATAGATCTAAAGCATTTAGCATGCACATCCTTGAGAAGTGAAAAATCTGCTTATTTCAGAATCAATATCAATAGTAAAATCGGTGACCCTAAGTGTTTGTGGCAGAACCTTAAGTCGGACATCATTCCTTCTCATGGGGACCCACACCTACCGGCTCACTTTCGTGACCCTGATGGCATTAACCAGGCATTCTTAGATGTACCTGGTGCATCACATCCCACCATATCCGAACTAACATTCTTCGAACACCACAGGGGAACTTCCTCACAGTTTTGCATGAGCCCTGTTAGCAGTGATGTTGTGTTTCGGATCATCAGGGATATTGGCACGAATGCACAGGGGGTGGACGGGATTGGTCATGAGATGCTATTGATGACCTTACCAACAGCTCTGCAGGCTATAACAGCCATGATCAATGCATCAATAGTGACTAACAAGTTCCCTGAGTTGTGGAAGTGTGCTATAGTGCGACCCATACCCAAAGTTAGCAACCCTCAAACGTTTAAAGATCTCAGGCCCATATCGATTCTCCCCTGTCTTTCTAAGGTGCTGGAGCGTGTGGTATATGTACAGGTGATGGATTACCTGGAGTCCAATGGGCTACTCCCAGAGTTTCAGTCTGGATTCCGGAAGGGGCGTGGTACTGCGACAGCTCTCTCAGATGTCATAGGGGGTATTCTTGAGGCGAGGGATGTTGGAGAGGGCTCCATCCTGGTGCTACTTGACTACTCTCGTGCCTTCGATGCTATCGACACTACACTACTTCTCTCAAAACTGACATTCTACGGATTTTCAAGTGGAGCGGTGCGGTGGTTCGATAGTTATCTTAATAATAGGTCCCAGTATGTAGAGATCAGTAGCGAGGATGGATCTAGGTTCTGCTCTGGCCCCCGTCTGGTATCCAGAGGGGTGCCCCAGGGTTCTATTCTGGGCCCACTCTTGTACATATTGTATAGTGCTGATATCCAGAACACCTTTGAGAGCTGCAAGTACCACATGTATGCAGACGACCTGCAGATCTATAAGTCCTTTAAACCCGAAGATACTTTAATAGCTGTGCAACAAATAAATGAGGAACTGAAAAGAGTGGCTGGGTGGTCGAAGAGTAACTCGTTGGTGTTGAATCCATCCAAATCCAAGTTTATGGTGCTGGGTTCGAAACATCAGGTTGCCTCAATACTGGCATGGGATCCAGTCATAGTGCTAGGTGGCACTGGGATTGAAAGGGTCGAGTCTGCCACTAACCTAGGTCTCACAATGGACTCTGAGCTTCGTTTCGAGGCGCACATTAGCAAAACTGTAAGCAATTGTTTTTACAGGCTCAAGGTGCTTTATAATATAAGAGAATTCTTGAGTGTTTCACTGCGCAAGCTTTTGGTGGATAGCTTAATATTGTCTAAGTTCAATTATTGTGATACTGTATACGGCCCATGTCTGCTGAGAAGAACAGAAAACTTGATTCAACGAGTTCAGAATGCTTGTGTCCGTTTCTGTGTTGACATCCCAAGGCGAAGCCATATCACACCATACATAAATGATCTTAAAATGCTAAGGATGGCCGCAAGAAGGAAGCTGCATCTGACTGGTTTACTATTTCGTGTGGTAAATACTCAAAAACCGGAATACCTTTATGGTAGACTGAGTTGGAGACACGACAAACTAAGATATAGCAAGAGGACTACTGTAGCCCCTTTGACACTACATAAGTATAGGTCTGCCGCTTTCCGAGGTTGTTTTAGGCATGCAGCCACTAGTTGCTGGAACATTCTTAAACCTCCAATACGCAACCTGAAAAATCGAAGAACATTCAAATTAATGGTGAAAAAACTGTACTTAATGGAACAGCTGGAAACTGTTTTATAACTTACTAAATTGATACTTACCCTAGTTTTTATTTTATCTCTGTTTCCTTGTACCTTTGTGGGTGCATGACTTCGATTTGTTTAGTGATTTTGTATTGATTTAATTTTGTTAATGTATCATATTCTTAAATAATGCCGAGAATGATTGCCGCGTGTCGTGACGTGTCATCTCATCAGTCTGTTATTCTTGTCGGTCTGGGTTGACGGATGACAGTACTGACAGCTGGCAGTTGAGTTGGTCTCGAACGCGAAGCTATGGTACCGGACCTATGAGTTTACCATGGACACGGCTTGTTTGTTTTTTGTTATATATAGACACAAACACACGACATATTATTATAAATATTACATACACTTATTTATTTTACTTGTGTATTTATGTATTTGATTTATTTATTATTTTTCTTGTGTGGTGGCATTTGGCAGCACAATATTGTGTTAATTGTGCTGGGTGAGATACTGCATGTGTTCATTCAGTGTCACTGGCCTCCTCTGAAAACCAGCGCTGGCAAATGTGGGTCTGCCCACGTCAGCATAAGCTGAGAGGAGACCAATTTCTACGCAGATGTGGCGTGTACTAGCATACACCTACGATTTTCCTGTCCTTAACCTACTTCTAATATTTTACTTGTGTATTGTTATCGCCATGTCTGTTTAAGAATAAACACATTTTTCTTTCTTTCTTCTTTCTAGCTTTATAATTCATACTTCTTGACAGTAACTACTTAATTAGAAGAACGTTGACTTAAGCGGCCTAGAGGAAAAGTGTGCAAGTTCAAAATAAAATAATAATTTATGGTCTACAGTTCTAATTATACAGTACATAATATATACATATTATATAAATCAATTATAATCATCAATATTCTCATATAATTATGCTGCTCTAATAATTATTAAAACTATTTTATTTAGCGTTTTAGTTCACAAATTAATGATGAATACTGAAGCTTTAACTAGAACAGACTCCGATTTTACGGTTATAAGTTCACAAAGGGGAGGCAAAACTCTTTTGTTGAACGGTTTTGGATATAATTTGAGACGCGTTAACAGTAACGGACATTATGTATGGCGTTGCGTCAAAATAAAAAGCAAATGCACTGGAAGTTTGGTAGCTACTGTTATTATAAAAGAGCAAACACATATTTGTAAACCCGATATTACTGGAAATGAAATAAAGCGGAGGCTTAATACTTGTATGCAAAGAATACGTAATGAAAGCACGCCAGTGCCCAGTATTTATTCTGATACAATAGAAACTATGAAAGATACCGGCATAGACTTATTGAAAAAGTTACCATAATACAACAATGTCAAAAAAACACTTTATAAGCATCGAAATGACAAAAGGCGCAAATTATTATTTTACGTTTTGGAGAAAGAATGAATATATAACAAAACGGACAGACGAGACTGGCAGTTTTCAAAATCAAACAATATATTGAAAACGCGATTCGAGAGTTAACTGATAGCGAAATTACCTTGGGCCACTGCATAGAAAAACTGAAATAATTTATGAAGAAATTACGCAGCCAACATAGGTGTTATTTAATTTTTGAATGAGGGTTATTGTACCCATTGAAGCAGATAACGTTCATTTATCATAATCTGTTGTTGATCTTTTTGGGTGGTTTTGGTTAAATCACCTTTTTTGTTAAATTAGTTTTTGTTGATTTTTATTACATTTGATATTATTTCGTATACGGAACCCTGACATCTAGCTCAATTTTTTTGTAAATAATTATTTTGAACAAAAATATATGTAATAACTGAAATTGTTGTAATCACTTAAAATAAATGGACATTTTTGATCGTGATTTCATTTGTCTTTTTAATTGACCAGATGCACTGGTAAAATATAGGCACATTATAGCAAGAAAATATTCGAAAACCACGTTAAACTATTAATAGGTGCATTTGAATACCTCTAAATTTTGAAGTAGTAAACTCACCCACTCTGTGGGTAAATATACCACTAACGATCTAAAAAAGGGGAAACTCACCCATTGGTGAGAATTTCCATAGGGTGAGTAACCACCTAAGCCGAAAGATATGCCGAAAAAACAGTGGGCGAAAAGAAAAACAGCACTTCAATGATGAGGTGGGTACTACCTATCTGCATAATGACAATTTAAACATGTCTTAAATTGCTTAACAACACATATTATTTACGAGGGGAAACATATTTCTGCAAAAAGTTCAGGTCTACTAAGAAAAAAATGCAAATTAATTGTTTCAATTACAATTTCGCACTAAAACGCGACCAAATGTCGCTATGCAGTAGGTGAACATTCATATTTATGCATTTAGTAAAAAGCTGTATTTTTGGCATTACTAACAGACACTTCAATTTTATTAATTTGTAAGGTATTTGTAAATACCTTACAAATTAATAAAGCCACCAGTGAGGAGTGCGCGAAGATACTCGTGTCAGAGCTGTACTTGCGGTTTGGGGTTCCCAGGCGCCTCGTTAGTGACAACGGTGTGCAGTTTATTAGCGAAGTAATGCAGCAAACGTGTCATGCGATGGGTATCACACAATCATTCACTTCATATTACCATCCCGAGGCGAATCCGGTGGAGCGCAAAAACAGGGACCTGAAACCACAGTTGGCGATCCTGGTAGGTAATGTAACGGATCTCTACTCACACGAGTAGATCCGTATGATAAATTTATGTCTGCAACGCTAATTCTTCTTGAAGAAGACCTTCAAGTTGGAAACATAAAATAAAGAATAATAAGATTCGATTGTTTTAATTCCCCTTTAAAAAAATATCATTCTAAATTGAATAAATCTCATTTTGATATGATAAAAATTATTTATAACTGCCATCTGCTGGCAATTAACAATTACATTTAAAAATCAATGTCGGATACACTATATTCTCTAAGCAAATAGTACTTAGTTCATCCTATTATCACTAGATGGCGCTAATTATAAATTTTAAATGAATCAATTTATTAAATTTTTAATAATTTACTTATTTTCAGCATGTCTAGTTATTAAACGTAAGTATAAGTAAGACACAGTACCTTAGGGGTGATTGGTTCATTAGTTGTCACTTTACAGCCAATGTAGAAGTAGAATTCATAAATCTGGAAATGCATATATTAGTTTAGGAAGGGAATTAAGGTTTATGTTGGATTTCAAATTATTGATAGATTGGCAATAATTGATGTTAGAATATTGATTGTGCCAGTACTTACGACTACCATTCAAAATATAACATTAAAATTCCAATTAATAATAAAGTTATGGTCAAAAATATGAAAGTATTGAATAGAAAGGCAGTCAATTTAGTCAAACTTAGACCCTAGGTATAATTTTGAATACAAGTTATGATTGATGTATGTATCTATTAAATAAGTAAATATATACTATGTATTATGTAAATTCAATCAGAATGCCAAGTACAAATTAAGTTATGTAGTAGAAACATTGAATCCCAAACATTCAAAATTCAGGATAAGTAAGCTATAAAAATATCTTAAAATTTCACATTTAACCAAAAGAATATGCTAAAAATGAGATAAATTCTACCCTTATGAGTTCATGAGGTATCACTGTTAGTTATAAACATGAGTTTGCTTATGAATTGAGAAATTCACATTATACTTAAAAATATTGGTCCAGTAACTTAGTGAAAATTCAATCTGTTAAACTTATTCTTAGAAGTGGTTGAAATACATATCAGTTAGGTTTATATCAAGTTAATTGTTAGAAATAATATACATGTATGAATGAAAATTCTTGGCACTAAATTTAGATAATTAGTATATTAATTGATATAACGTTGGACTTTTCACAATTCTTTAGAGACCGTACTAGAATATTCCAAAAACACTTATTCATAAATATTAATTTTATTAGAGAAAGATAATGAGGTATTCTAAACCACTTATTTATATTTATTAATTTTATTTAGAATTTAGATACATTTGAATGGGTTCTGTATGTTTAGGTTATATAATTAAGATTTAAAGTTAGTTAATGGTTATTGGAATTGTTGGAAGTGGGAGAGAGTGTAGATCGGTGTTGCTAGATTATAGAATGGATTTTACGGGAAAATAACGAATGATACGGATATGGGAGGTGGTTTAGGAAAAGGTTATAAAAACGAGAGTGCGGGATTCTCGTCCTCTTTTATTTTCTGGAAATTGAATAGTAACGTAACTCTGCTCGTCCTCTGAGTGGTCGGTATCATCTAGTGCGCGTTTCGACCGTCGACATGTGAGTATCTTAGGTATCTGCACAATACACCTACCCCTACAATTATTTATTATATATATGTATTTATTTTATTATACGCCTTTGTTTAGAATCCTGGCCAGATTCTATTCAGAGGGATACACACACATTTTACTCAAGCATTTATCGCTTCTAAGACTTCTGGGGATAGAAATGAATAGATATTTTATATCTATTGCATTTGGGAAAGAGATTGAGTCTGGTCTCTTGGCGATAAGTGTACGACATTACATACTAGTCCGCGCTATGAGACTAGCACTAATTTAAGTGATTCAAGATGCAGCTGCAGAGCAACGAGGAGTCGAGGAAGACGTCATTTTGAGGTCAGATCTTTTCATTTTATTAAAATCTTTGTGAATTATTTTATCCAAATACCCTCCATGTACTTATCAATGTCATGAAGTTTTACCCACATATTTTTGATAATTTAGAATTGGTCACACCGTATGGACAACGAACTGACGAATGATTTCTAGAGTTTTAGCGTGTAATCTGATGAATATGGTAAAATTTATGGTAAAATTTGTCTTTGGAATGCGTACATGAACTATAAAGTAAGGATAAATTCATGATTCAGTGTAATTGTCGTAAGACAAGCGTCCATTTTGTTCAGATTGAGGATGTGTAGATGCGATAAATCCAGTGTAGTTTATAGACATCCAGCGTATTTAAATGTTCTATATTGTCCTGGTAGTGCGTACAACATTCTAGGCACATTCTAGTTCAATGATTGTGACAGCATAATCGAATCTCCAGTGTCTATTCTAATTAGTTCTGTTAGCGCGTGTAGTAATGACTAAATAATCACTACTTAGCCAATTTTAACGAGATAATCTTGATGAAATCGTCTTGAACCGAAGTAGGAAGCGTGGTAGGAACTACCCGTAAATAATGGTCATATTATCATACTTACTACCTACTACATATCTACCTACCTACCTACCTTCTTTTCTATCTACCTAATTAATTAATATTGTGAATTGAAAAGTTGTCCAAAATTGAATATAATTACAATACTGATTCTAATATCTTTATTGTATATTACCTACATACATATTATATTTCATACTGTTGCTTGACCACCCTGAACTAACCAGCGAATAACCTGAGGTGTATGAACAGAGTCATAAACCATTAGGAGGATTGATCTGAATTACATATACACTTTAGTGTACCACATTTCGCTATATCATTCCTGTAATGATTGGTAATCCTCGTCCGTAGTCAGAAGCACCTAGGTGAGGTTGACACAAATTATGTAAGCATACTTGAGTGTATCTATATTTCGCCAAATCTTTCATGCAATGATTGGTAAAACCAGTCCATTGTCGGAGCTACGCCTAGGATGGCATAAACTAAATTAATTTATATTAGTAACCTTTACTGTGTGATACCAAATTATATATTTGGTGAATCATGGTAATAGGTGAGGTAACTTGGTTCATAAGCCTGTGGGAATTCCTTCTTGAATTCATGTCGCATACCTTTATTATTGAAACCGCTAATGGAATGATAGTATCAGAATAATACTACCCCCTATGTGTTTTATTATAGGAATTTCCAATTTTGTAAGACTTTGGATAGCGGATGGTTTGAGATGGAAGCATTTTAATCTTGGGTTAAATTGTTTCCTGGTATGCTGAACAAGCTTCAGTTGATATACATGAAGATGTAGCTGTATTAGCTCATCTCAGAAATCGATTAAATCTTGGTCTACTAAGCGTTTGGCGCTTGCATATTTTCAAGGTTATAACATACCTGGGTGTCCTCCAGTCTACTCGGAGCTATGTCTCACCAGAGGAGATTGGAATTTATAAGAGAAACCTAAGTAGTTCTAACAGCCTGGTTCGTTTAGAACTCCGATATCCAAGTCAGACTAGCTTGATATTACTTGGCACAACAATGGAATATTGAGTGAACTCCTACCCAACTTACCCACTCCTTATAGTACTTATTCTGACCTATCAGTAGAATGTAAATAACAATTACATAATACATTTTCAAGAAGGTTATTCTACATAGGTGAAGGTAATTATTCAATAAATACTCTACAATAAATATGGTTGTTTTATTATACCTACTTTTCCCATTGTGGTCAAGCAAATGTATAAACTATAATCATAAAATCCATACTTACTTATTTATCCCTTCATCCTATATTAATCCTACTCGGGTTACCAGAAGCTAATTCTTAAATACTTGTATCTATCTGCTAAAATAGTTCAGAATGGATTTATGTTACATTAATGATAACTATCTTGATGTATATCTGAGTGTTTGTGGTACGGACATTCATATGTTTACAACTTCAACCACTTTGCTGGCATGGTTGCAACTTGGCTTACCGATGGTCCGGACTCTCTTGGCCTAAGGGCAAGACGAGATAGACTGTATCGTGTATTGCTGATTGTATTTCATGGGCAGCCCTTGTGAATTTGAGCACTGCTCCGGACTCACTGGATTTCCTTGACTGGACCAGATTGAGATAGAGTTGATGTATCATTGGATCAGGGTTTCTACGGTAGATGTATCCTCGGATCTTCTACAATTCGTCATTTTATAAATCATGAGACTGTTTGTATGAACATGATCTCAGATATACCAATAAGCTTTGGAGGTTCTTGCCAAGCATAACTCCTAGCTGAACTATTATGGCTATCACTGGGTATACTTACCTATTGATAATATTAACATCAATATTGTGGATCTGGAACTCGTTCTAATCCCTCCGTGATCAGCTGTTCAAGCTGCTTCATCATCCAAAAATATCTTCACGAGGAAATATGGTGTATGTGTTGATTTCCAGTCGGTCTCTGCGTGGCTAGGGCAGTAAAAGACCTTTTCCAACCCCCCATTGATACCTAATTACCTACTGTCCATTACCCCTCCTAATTATCATGACCATTCGGTATTATTGCAACTAGTCTGTATGTTACATCCCTAGGTTCTATAATAACCACTATAATTCAATATCTTATTATAAATAAATAGGTACTCACTTGTTGCTAAAGCTTTAATAATTTATTACAGTAATCCAGAATATTATTATCAATATTAATGTCACTTTTAGGTTATGTACACAATTGACACTAAAATACCTTTCATCTATTACTGATAGGACAATCTAAGTTACTAGAACAACTTGTCTAGGTTTAGGAAATTAAAAGCACTAGTTAGGTCTAACAAATAATTTAGAATCACTATAAGATATTAACTTCACTTATTTAGGTTTGAAACACTATTTAGGTCTTACATTATAGTTCTGAGCGCATAATCACAAAAAGAATCCGGTTTGCTATGACACAACGTCGAGTCCTACCACTAATCACTAGACGATCGATCACTTTGGCCAATCTTCAGTAAAAGTTCATATTAGAAGTACATTATAGGTATTCTAAATGGAACTAAATAAAATAAAATAAAATAAAATTAAATTAAAATAACGTTTATTATCTTTGAAATTTTCAGAAAATTATTTAGATTCGTCAGAAGTTGGTATGACTCTACCGAGGGTTCCAAAATGCAACGAGACTGAGAAGAGCCCTCAAGAAACTCAGCTCGGCTTTTTTCAAAATATTTCATCTTAAATCTAATACAGAGTTATTTAGAAAGGAGCAATTCGTTACGTTGTTACAACCAGGCCGCCTTGTCATCTAAGAAATCATTAATACTATAATAAGCTTTATGGCACAATTTACTTTTTATTAGTTTTTTAAATTTATTGACAGATAAATTTGCTATTTCGGTTGGCAATGTATTGTACATTCGAATAAAGTTCCCCGCAAAAGAATTACTCACTTTATGAAGCCTAAATTTAGGAACAGCCAGTTTATCCTTATTTCTTAAGTTTAGATTATGATTATCACTATTTTTCACAAATTTACTTTTGTTCTTGTGGGTATACAATAAAATTTCATAAATATTAGTAGTATAGTTGATATACTATCATCTTATCAGATAGAATAGTATAATCATTTTAGACGATTATAATGCAGCTTTCCATGTATTTCAGATTCTCCGTCCAGAATTCAAAAATTTATAATCCATGTTCAATTTATTCTAAATATAATTCCTTCCATATTCTAGGTTTTCCTTCTTCTTAGTCTTTCTTTCTTTCTTCTGTATATATATATTTCCTTTCTTTCTTAGTTTAGATACTTAGATAGTTATATAGATAGTTGTATATATGACCGGTAGTAGGGGTTTTTACAGTAAGGACCATAATACGTGGGACTGTCACCTGTCTGCTATTCGCTTTGCCATGAACTCGGCAAACACGTCAGGTACAGGCTATTCGCCTTCTTATCTAAACTTCGCGCGCGAGATGCGCGCGCCAGCAGACGTTGCCTCCGAGATGCGTGCGATCTTGGACAACGACAACCACGTAGGCGACATCACGGCGTATCTAAAAAGGATCTCGTCAGTGTTAATGGATGCGCGTGATGTTCATGAAAGCGCTCAGGCGGCGCGGAAAAGGTACGCTGACGAACATCGGCGACCCCCACCGGATTATCAGGTCGGTGACCTGGTGTTGTTGAAGACGCAAGGTGTCAACGACGCGGGTAGGGGGCAAACGGCCAAGTTCATTCCTCGCCGAGATGGGCCGTATAGGGTCAGGGCCGTAGTAAGTCCCACCACATATACTCTCGAACGGTTGAGTGACGGTACGGTATTGGGTAAGTATCACGTATCGGTGTTCACCCCCTTCGTGGGTTGCATCCAATCTCCGATTCAGGAGAAGCGTAAGAGGGGAAGGCCTCATAGGCACTAACCCGATCGCGAGGGCGTTCGTTCGGGTTAGAGGGGGAGACTGACGCGCGCGAGGGTTCATTTTTGTGAACACACGCGAGCGCAGGGTTAAAGTGAGTACGTGCGATGCGGACTCTCGACCCGCGACACAGCCGCGCGCGCCTCCAGTGCCGTCCCCTCGTTCAAGGGACGCGCACGTTTCGTAGGCGCCTCTCGCTCGCTCATTGATTATTCGTTATTGTCACTGTTACGAGTATGTTTTACTGTCAAGAATATAATTATTGTATCATTTATCGTGAGTGTTAATTATTTGTATACCTACAACTCCACTAGCGCTACACATGTGATTTTATTTAATTATGTAATGATTTATTTAATTATCTTAATTCTAAAAATAAATTGGATTGTAATCCATATAGGTGTGAATGACAGGTAATCGACAGTCAATCGTAAATCAAACGTTAATGAAAAGCAAAAAAGTTTTTAGCAAGTTATATACTCGTAAAATATATTTTAATGAAAACAACGAAATACGATTGACTCGACCACCATGCTTCGATGGTGTGGTACAAACAATTAATTATCGAAATTAATCGAAAGATGTATAGGGCAAGCTTCGCGGAAACTCTCTCGACGCTATGCAGCAACGGGCTAGGAAGCATTGAGCCGCTAGCTCAGCGCCGAACAATAGCTTCCTTGGCCGCATTCTACCGTATTTACCACGGCGAGTGTTCTGAAGAGCTCTTCGATCTGATCCTACCCTCTTCCTTCCGATCCCGAACAACGCGTGCCGGGCAGAGATGCCACTCCCACGCAGTGGATAGCATGTTCGCGAGAACCAAACGTTTTAAACGTTCGTTTCTCTGCCGAACGATAGTGACCTGGAACGCCCTGCCTGTGCATGTGTTTCCTCCCACATATAACCCTGGGTTCTTTAAGCAGAGCGTGAAGAGGCACATCAGTAGGTCGTCAAGTTGAGGGCCACTCTCTATAGTATTGTGTGCTGTGAGAGTGACTCACAATTGCGAGAAAACCAGGCGGGCGGGCG
This sequence comes from Nudaria mundana, assembly GCA_963556515.1. Lineage (NCBI taxonomy): Eukaryota > Metazoa > Arthropoda > Insecta > Lepidoptera > Erebidae > Nudaria > Nudaria mundana. The sequence continues at coordinate 18,737,186 of OY748302.1, read as the reverse complement.
ACGTCAATTTGGCGAAACCAATATAAAAAAAATGCAATGAAAATGCGGAAATGCTCGATGAACCCCCACCGGCTGTCGAGCAAGAGACCCAGATATTTAAGGGTCCTCCCGACAGCGATGGAGGTGCCACTCACCACAATTTGGGCATCCCGAGGGGGCTCATCCGAGGCCAATGAAAAAAGATGGCCTTGGACTTTTCGTGGGCCACCCTGAGGCCGAGCGCCCTGATGCGACTGACGACCTGGGCCGTGCCTGCAGTGGCAAGCACGGCAGCGTCTCGGAAAGTGGGTCCTCGCGCGGTGACAAGGGTATCGTCGGCGTAACAGAGTACGCCGACGCCCTGAAGATTGGCACCGCGCAGGACCCAATCATATCCTACGTTCCACAGGAGCGGACCCAGCACCGACCCCTGTGGAACACCACACGACATTTGCTTGCGGATGAATGATCAGGTTGTTTTAAACGAAAAAATATATATATATTATTAATTAATAGCACATATTCTAATATATGAACACCCACACTTAAATCACATTCTGATTTTTATATAGATTCGTTTATAAAACTTTGAATTTTTATCAAGCAAATATCAACCAATTATATAAAAATAACTTTATAGCTCATTTCATACAAAATTTAAAGGGTTCCAACATTATATCTGATTACCATGATGTCAATCACATAGATTATTTGATAATTTAAAGTGAAAGTTTCTAAAGTTCTTGTTTTTAGCTTCCAAACTGAGAATATACAGAGAATAGAACAAGGTTGGTGATGGTTGGTGTGGTAGGTATTAAATTCTTTTAAAAAGATACATTTGTTGGTAAAATATTAACTGATTTAATTATGTATGATACTTATATAGCAGAAAGTTATTTAGCGCGGATAATTAACTTAATACAATTATTACTGGTTTAGAAATTATGTAGGATTAGTAGTAGTATTTTCACGGTGTATTTACCAGTACCGCACACCGGTACGGAAGGTAACGTAACACATCAGCATGCCGGGCGCCACTGGAAATACCTTCTGCGTGTGAACCAGAGACGCCCGGCAGCAGACGTAAGAGCGACCGCTGCCCAGGGGCCGTGGAATTAAAAAAAAAAGACACTGGCTTTACTTTATTTCGTTATTTCTTTTTAGAAATTATTATTATTAATAGATTTTTTTGTTATATTATTATTGTCTTTATTCAACTAAAATACTTTATTAAATCTATCTAAATAAATACAACTTTTTACAAACATAAAAAAATAGTGACCCACCAGTGACACATGCCGCGCTTACGAAAAACGCATTATGTACGATTTTTTGTGAAACAGAGTTATATAGATATTCGGAATCAGAAAAACGAGCTCTATTACTTTCCCATACATACCATTTCAATATTCCTAATAAAACCCCGCTTTTTCAGTACTCTTAAACGCATTAACATAATTATAAATAAAATTTTACGTACTTTAAACGCATCACGTACAGTTAGTGCAAACTTCAGTTCTACAATGAACTATCGCGCTAGACATAAATGCATCAACTATCAGTTAGTGCGTTTATTGTAAGCAATTTGTGTAGTATTGAAATAAGTAAGTGCTAAGAATAATAGCAACAATTTTACATGGTGCACTGATGATAAGCAAATTAATTGAGTTTTTCTTCTTGATTCATAAATTAAAAGTAAAGTGAAGTTTTATAAACTAATCTATATAAAAATCAGAAGGTGATTGTGTGGGTGTTCATATATTAGAATATGTGCTATTAATTAATAATATATATATTTTTTTTCGTTTAAAACAACCTGATCATTCATCCGCAAGCAAATGTCGTGTGGTGTTCCACAGGGGTCGGTGCTGGGTCCGCTCCTGTGGAACGTAGGATATGATTGGGTCCTGCGCGGTGCCAATCTTCAGGGCGTCGGCGTACTCTGTTACGCCGACGATACCCTTGTCACCGCGCGAGGACCCACTTTCCGAGACGCTGCCGTGCTTGCCACTGCAGGCACGGCCCAGGTCGTCAGTCGCATCAGGGCTCGGCCTCAGGGTGGCCCACGAAAAGTCCAAGGGCATCTTTTTTCATTGGCCTCGGATGAGCCCCCTCGGGATGCCCAAATTGTGGTGAGTGGCACCTCCATCGCTGTCGGGAGGACCCTTAAATATCTGGGTCTCTTGCTCGACAGCCGGTGGGGGTTCATCGAGCATTTCCGCATTTTCATTGCATTTTTTTTATATTGGTTTCGCCAAATTGACGTCGCCCGCCCGCCTGGTTTTCTCGCAATTGTGAGCCACTCTCACAGCACACAATACTCACGTACGCCACTGTTGCCAATTTAGCTCTTTTAGAGCTAAATTTAGCTCTGTTTTCAATTAGTCAGCTCCATAAAAACGATGTTAGCTCTTTAGCTCTTTAATTTTAAAATTTCAGCTCCATTCCAATGCATGAAAAACTAACTTCTGTTCAATAAAATAAAATAAAATAAATTTAACTACTTTGCAATATTCCGCCACATGCAAATTACCCAACTCTCGTATTTATTCATGCACAAGTCCGCCCTCCAATCCCACTTAGGCCGAAAGAATAGAGAAATAATTTTGAAAATAGAATAAATATGAGAGTTGTAAAAATAATAAATTGCATTTTTAAAAATAATATTTGCATGTGGCGGAATATTGCAAAGTAGTTAGATTTATTTTATTTAACTATGGACTTCCGAAAAGTAACGCCTGATAGTATTAACTTTATAACTTCTGTTCTTCAAAATGTTAGGTGTGTATCCGAATTTCATGCAGACCAACGAGTAAAATAAAACATCGAGCCATTTTTAGTCTGTGATTTGAACTACGGGCGGGGAATTACCGTATAGTTTTATTTCGTTCGTTTCATTTATGTACTTACTACGTTTCGTTCGATAATTCATTCTTTGATTTTGGTAATTGGTGTACGATCGTGGTGGAGTACTGTGTTGATTATTTGTGTAATTGTAGTGCGAATTACAATAAATTAGTATAGAAAAGTGCAACAAGCAAAATGTCATCGAGTAGGCCATACACACAAAAGTTCCGTAAAGAATGGCTCTCCGAGACTGCTTTTGAAGGTTGGTTGAAAGAAGTTAGTAATGACAAAACCAAAGCGTATTTATTGCTGCTATTGTCGATGTGAATTAAATGCGAAAAAAATGTTTTATTGAACTACGTTACTCGCAAAAAACATATCAAAGCTGCAGAGCCATTTACATCACGACAACAGAAATTGGTCTTCGAACCCAAACCTAAATTTGACGATGCAATAAGTTCAGCTGAGGCTTGTTTATCATTATTCATAGCTGCTCATTCTTCTATATTGTCGGTAGATCATCTTGGAGTTCTTTGCAAAAAAGAATTCAAAAGCGAAATTAAAATCCACCGAACTAAGTGCACCGCAGTAATAAAGAATGTACTTGCACCACATTTTATTTCTGTCCTAAGAAATGATATTGGAGATGGACCATATAGCTTATTGCTTGACGAGAGCACCGATATAAGTGTAACCAAGTTACTAGGAATAGTAGTGCAATATTTTAGCAAAACATCATTCGAAATTGTCACTTCCTTTCTTACGTTAGCAGAGTTAAACAAAGGGGACTCTGAATCTTATACAGAAGCTGTAAAAAGTACTTTGCTGTCATATGGACTTGAGATCAAAAACTTTGTGGTATTGGAGTTGACAATGCAAATGTTATGACAGGAATACACAATGGAGTATACCAAAGAGTGAAATTGGATGTACCTCATCTTATTATGATCAAGTGCTCTTGTCATTCTATGCAACTCGATGTTTCTCATGCTTCAGCCGAACACTTACATTTACATAGACATTTAGAATATCTAGTTCAGGAGACTTATAATTGGTTTTCAAAGTCCTCAAACAGGCAAAACGAGTACAAAAATCTTTATTTGACAATAAATGACGAAGAACCTTTAAAAATAACTCAAGCCTGTGCCACGAGATGGCTTTCAATAGAACCAGCAGTAAAAAAAATATTAGACCAGTGGACAGAATTAAAATTACATTTTAACCTCACGAGACGTAGTGAAAACTGTTACGCCGCCGAAACTCTATACAACCTATACCAAAATCCTACAAATGAAGCGTATTTGCTTTATATTCATTCTGTTTTGGAACATTTGCAAAGTCTCGTGAAAATATTCCAATCGAACAATATTGACCCTAGTAAATTATTAAATGATTTCTTAATTACCATTGAATCTCTTGGTAAAAAGGTCCTTAACCCCAACAGACAAATTGATATATTCGAAGTTCAAAATTTAGAAGATTTTTTGATTCCACATCCTTATTTAGGATACAGAATAGAGAGCAAACTCCAAGAGATCAGAAACACTAATCGATTTTCAGCAGAAGATGAAAAACAATTCCGAGAGAAGTGCGTAAATTTTACGATAGCGTTAATTAAACAGCTCAAATAAAGGTTGCCAGACAACTACCGTATTTTAAAAAAAGTGAACCAATTATCAGTTTCAAACACTTTAAAACAAGTCAAAGAGAATATTGCACCACTGGTGCAGGAAATGGGCCACGATGAAGAATTTATCAGTAAAGTAGAAATGCAATGGAACAGCATAACCCTGGTGCCATGGCAAAAGAAGGAGAACACAATTGCATTCTGGACTGATGTTTTCGAGTACAAAAATGCGGCTGACATAAATCCCTTCAAAGAACTTTGTTCTTTTGCTCTTGCAATGATTTCATTGCCATGGTCAAACGGAGAAGTAGAAAGAGTATTTAGCCAACTAAATATTGTCAAAAACAAATCTAGAAATCGACTTAAAAATGACACCACCAATGCGATTTTAACTGTCAGATCTGGATTACGACGGACAAAAAAATGCTGCCACGACTATGAAGTGCCAAAAGAAGTCATAAATAAAATTGGTACCATGGCAACATATGATGTGGAAAACTCAGAACCAAGCACAAGTGGATTACAATTAGTAACCCACAATTTCGATAGTTCTGACGACGAATAAAAAAAACTCTCATTAATCTAACAAAAAATAATATCATGTTATGTTTTTCTATATTAATAATTAAAATGTTGATTTTTAAACTTTCTTTTCAATCAATCAATCAATTAGCCTACTGCAGTCCACTGCTGGACATAGGCCTCTCCCAATGTGCGCCACTTTCTTTTCTTTTATTTTAGCTCTTTTTTTTCCAAAAATTTAGCTCTATTTTAGCTCTTTTAAAATTATATATAATTTTGAAAATTAATAAGATGAAGTCTTGTATTGGTGAATGCCTATTTTTGGGTACTTAGTTAGCAAGATCTGAGGTTTCTACCCACGTTAGTTATTGTGAAAAAATCCTACATCGCGATAATGAAATTTGCACACGTTTACTTATAAGCAAATATGTTCTAACCACAAATTTTGCTGTTCTCTCTGAGACAGTCTTGATAATGCTTCGTTTAGAGGCGAAACAATTGTCGACGTTTTGTTGTCTGTTTAATCCTGCGAAAAATAGTGCTATTAAGAAATTTAAAATAAGTTTAAAGTGTTTTTTTTTTAAATATTTTACTTACCATTGCATTGTAATATTATTTAATTTGAATCGGTAGGTATATAATAGTGTAAAGTGAGAATAGTTATTGTTATGAACATTTTATAAATTATAAAGATTATTTTGGTCTTGATATTGAGTTTTTTAGTCATATAGTCGAGACGGCGTTATGCTAATGAGAATAACTTTGTGCTTGATATTGTCTTTTATTGAGTTTGTAGTTTTAAGTAACTGCTGATAAAATAGTAACTACTACACCAATTTGTCAGCGCTAATTAGGTGCTTGTTGGCGTTATACGCGCGGGTAGTGTAGTTATTTTATTGCTTTGGTGATCGCGGTAAGTTCTAACTAAGAAATTCTTCTTGTAAGTTGTGACTTACAAGAAGAATTTACACACATATAACAGTACAGGCTATTACTTATATATTTGTTTTATATTTTCAAGTAAACATGAGCAGGAAAGATCACATCATAGCTTTGGCTTTAGGACAAAATACTGAGGTAAAAGAATTGCCTTCGTTAGCAGTAAGAGCAACTAAAACCTCAGACACTCCGAAGTCTCAAAAAAGGACATTAAAGATATCTCCTGACAAATTAACAGGTACTGCTATAGATATAAATAAAATATGGTCCTATCCACTAGATTTCAACAACTTTCCAGCAGTTTTTGATCATAGAAATGAGTATAGTAACTCCTATTCAAGTGTGCATGACATTAATACAACAATGATTATGGATCAAGGGCCAACATCATTATCACATGTCAGAACACAAAATGTCCACGATACACGTATTTCTTTCTTGTGTTACGAAAATATGCCAGATAGCGAACCTGATTTACGCGATCCTTACTACGAATCTGACGATAGTGTTCTGGATAAGGACTATGTACCTGAAACAGTGAAAAGGAAAACAAGACCTAAAGTCTTTAACACAAAGCAAGTCTCTGCCAATACAAGTGGACCACAAATCATTGTACTTGCTGACATTCATAATGCTCCAACTACATCGATGGCAACCTATCAAAAATCAACTGATTTATCTTCAATACTTGCAAAGCCCGAGAATACTGAACCTACTGATGAAATAACAGTCATTTCCTCTTCACAAATAACCGCTGAAGCAACTGAACCTGTGAACAATTTAGAACAAGAGCCCATAATAACTAATGACAAAGGTTTCACAAAATCTGGTGCACCCCGAAAAAGGCGTAAAATGAATGTTTCATTGGTGGAACGACTCCAAATAAAGAAATATGATGAGATGCTAAGTAGGACAGAGAAGATGATACAACGGGTACAGAATGCGTGCGTCCGTTACTGTACAAATGTTCCCAAAAGGAGCCAAGTAACACCATACTTAAATAAGCTTAAGCTCCTCAAGATGGCAGCTAGAAGTGTACATCTGGCCAGTATGTTGTTTGGAGTAGTGACGACACAGAAGCCGGCTTATCTTTTCCAAAAACTTAGTTGGAGACATGAGAAACAGCGATTCAGCGGGAGGTCTAGGGTGGCTCCTTTGTCACTGCCTAGGTACAGGAGTGCAGCATTCAGGGGCTGTTTTAGGCATGCCGCAACGCATTGCTGGAATATACTCTTGCCACCAGTCCGCACCCTAAAAACAAAGTACACTTTTATGCGCCATGTCCACCACACTACACTAAAATATTTTTAATTTTAAACTTCTTTTATATTTAATAGGACTTCTAGGACTTGTAGATTATAGTATTTAGTGTATTAAAATTTAGTGTATTAATATATACATATCACTCGTATTAGATTTATCATTGTATTACTATTTATTTATACATATTTCTGCTGTTCTCTCTGAGACAGTCTTGATAATGCCTCGTTTAGAGGCGAAACAATTGTCGACGTTTTGTTGTCTTTTTAATTCTGCGAAAAATTAATGCTATTATAAAATTTTTTTAAAAGTTTTTTCTTAAAACATTTTACTTACCATCACTTTGTCATGGATTTTCGCCAAGTAACGCCTGTTTCTATCCAATATACATATTTACTATATTTATAGAGTACCTACTTTACTACACTTATCCTGTAATACTATTCAGGTACCTGTTTATTTAACTTATAGTACCTACATACTTATGACAACTAATATTTGTTTTACCTGAAATTGTCGGCTGGCTTGTGGGGTGGGTGGAGGAGCATGACGTGCGAGTTGCGGCCTGCTAATGCGCAGTCCCTGTCCTGTCCTGTGGTGTTATTCTGCGGATCCTTGGCTGGCCCTGGTTAGTCGGTGCCGAGCATTGAGTTATTAATGCCGAGATACACTTGGTTGAAGCACCGTGTCCTATGGGTAATCCCAATTCACGGCGATGTGCCTGTTTGGTGAGACTTGCAAATAGCAGTAATTTTTAAGATTTAGATTTGATTTTTATTTGTTTATTTTTCAAATTATAATATCACTGCAACTGTACGAGAGCATGATATAGTTTATGGATTGTTGGTTGTTGCTTACCATTGTTAGTGCGTCGCTATATATAACAACTCAGCGCATCGTCGGATACAGTGGCGGAATGGACACATCGCACACAACACAATTTACAGTACACTACACCCAGTATAACACACCAATCAATTCTGTTTAAACACTGGCATCTGGCATACAGGCACACTTTACTACACAAAATATTTCAAATTTAGCGGATGTCACTAGCGAGTACCTACATGCCCGGCGCGTCACAGTGGGTCACTTCGTCACAAACACTTCACTTCAGTCAGTTTCAACTGTCTTGAAGTTGCGCCGGGCCGTGCGGGTGCGGGCGGATGTGCATCCAGGCCAAATGTTGCCAGCATGCATGTTTTGTTTTTTTTTTATTTCAAAATTTCTTTCCTACTGTTCCTTTCCTTTTTTAATTGTTTAACTTTGTTTACGGTGTCTCTTTTTCTTTTTTCTTTATTTGTTCCTGGTATTTCGATGTAATACCGCCTTCGGGTGGATCAACTGAACATACAAAGGGTCCAAAGGAACGAAAAATAATACACAAGGTCACGGAAGAACACTATATGTAATATTTGGTGTCACCACAAATTTTCTCCCCACATAAGAACAAATTACAACTAATGCTTATAGATAAGTAATGAAACCATATCGCGATTCACATATCACGTTACTAACGCCATCTAGCGAATTAACTTATAACTAAAACTTATTTTCTATGATGTGCATGTTTCATCTGAACATTCCGCCCACCAAGGACACAATGCAGCATGTCCTTCTTATTGTACCGCCCACCATGCTGAACGAGGGATACATGAAATTTTAAATTAACAACTTAGTATGACCTTAAAATCTTAACTAGGGTGTAATAGGCAAAACGCATATCTTTGAAGCCGGCCGCTTGATTATAGAGCCCTTTGCACGTAAAGTAACAACTCTAGTAATATTGTCCGGCCCAGGAGGTTTGTGTTCTACTTTACCTAGCAACCACTTGCCTGGAGGCATGTCGTCCTCCATAACTAAAACTACATCCCCTATTGATGGTTCTGGGGTTTTATGTTCCCATCTATGGCGCTGTAAAAATTGATGCAAATAGTCCCGTGACCAATGACGCCAAAATTCCTGCATCATTCTTTGATAAAGTTGCCATCGGCGCAGGCTATTAATATTATTAACAACATAGTTTGAATCGGGTACTACTACTAGCGGTTCCCCTACTACAAAATGACCCGGAGTCAACACCGTCAAGTCTTGCTCGTTTGGAATATACGACAATGGTCTCGAGTTAAGGCAAGCCTCTATTTGAGTCAAGACGGTGGTGATCTCTTCAAATGTTAGTGTTGAATTACCGACTGCTCTTTTAAGGTGGAATTTTGTTGCTCTTATCCCTGCCTCCCAAAGGCCACCAAAATTGGGTGCCCGGGGCGGGATAAAACGCCACTCTGTTCTATTATTAGTAAAATAATCTGCTAACTCTTGGTTGTAGTCTGAGTTTTGCTCATTAAACAAAAAGCCCCAACAAAGTTGGTGCCGTTGTCGCTGTGGAGTTCAGCACAACGACCACGCCGGGCCACGAAACGCCTAAAGGCAGCCAAGAAACCTTGAGTAGACAACTCACTTACTGCTTCCAGGTAGACATACAAATGAATAAAGCAATGTATCCTTTGTACGACTTGTTTCCCCTACCCTTTGAAACTCGAATATTTATGGGGCCTGCATAGTCGACTCCACTAATAAGGAATGCTTTGTTAGGGGTCACACGAGGTGTAGGCAGTTGACCCATAAGCTGTGTTCGCGCCTTAGCGGAGTAACGGATGCACGTCACGCAGTTTCTACAATATGCCTTAGCCAAAATCTTAATACCTACAATCCAATACTGGCTTCTCAAGTAAGCAACCATTAGCTGTGGACCACCATGCATTGTCTTTTGATGTGCATCAGCAATCAACAGACTGGTCAGAAAAGAATCCTTTCCTATAAGTATTGGATGTTTTTCATTATGATCTAATTTCGACATTTCTAATCTTCCTCCAACCCTTATAATGTTACATGAATCTAAAAATAAATTTAATCCTTTCAACTTCTTCTTTTTCTTATTTACATTTCCTTCACTATTAAGCTCTGCCAATTCTTCTGTAAATGCTTGTTCCTGACTTTTTGTAATGCATACATGTTGAGCCTGTTCGGTTTCCTTAGCCGTTAAATAACGAGTACTGTGCTTAAGATTCGAGGACTTTCGTACATTTATAAAACGTCTGCAGTAAGCTACTACGTGAATAAGAGTGAAAAGAGACGAGAATTTGTACCAGAAGCTATCTAATGTCGTTACATTAGATAGCTTCTGGTACAAATTCTCGTGTCCATACCGTTGTATGGACACGAATTTGTTCCAAGTTGGTAGCTTTATGATTGAGCTTTTTAAATTCAATAACCCTATGCCGGAGAAACTCTGGACCCTCAAACCACATCGACAGTGACGGTAAATCCCCAGGGGGAACCCCACGGGATGCGCAATCCGCTGGGTTTTGCTTGGAGGGTACATGGTACCAATGATGGGTATCTAAAGTGGTTAGAATGTCAGACACTCTATTTGCCACAAAGGTTTTCCATCGACTGGGGTGGTCGTTTAACCAAGCCAATACCACTTCGCTATCTGTAAAGGCATGTAACTTCGATTTCTCTATTTCCATAACCTCGGCAACTTCGACAATAAGCTTAGCTAATAGAACCGCTCCACACAGTTCAAGGCGCGGGATGGATACCTGTTTAATAGGTGCTACCTTGGTTTTAGACGTAACTAAAGAAACATGGGTATTTCCCTTCTCGTCGACAACTCTTAGATACACAACAGCGGCATACGCGAACATTGAAGCGTCGGAAAAGCCATAGAGCTCAGCATTTTCGGTACTCTGGCAAGTGTGTAACCGTCGGGGAATTTTAATATCAGATAACGAAGCCAAGCTCTGACGGTAAGTAACCCATTCCCTTTCTAGACAATTTGATACTTCCTGATCCCAGTCTATACCAGCCAGCCACAGCTTCTGAATTAATCCTTTGGCTAAAATAATGCTAGGAGCTAGCCAGCCCAGAGGATCAAAAAGTCGGCAAATATCGGAGATTAACTTTCGCTTTGTTGCAGGTCCTGTCATAGGAGCAAGATGTACCGAGTATTGGAAGCAGTCTTCGCGAGGATTTCAGGTAAGGCCCAGAATTTTAGTATTATTATCGATTTTAAGTTTTATATCCTCCTTCGCTTGACTTTCCTGTCTTATTTTATCTAACAACTCCTGACTGTTACTAACCCATTTTTGCAAAACAAAGCCACCCCTAGCTAGTATTTTATTAATATTTATGTAAATACTATAAGCCTGCTCTAACGTTTCAGATCCAGTCATTAGGTCGTCCATGTAAAAATCATTTAAGATGATTTTCTCGAGATCTGGATTGTTTTGACATTCATCATATGCGACCTGATGTAACGCACGAACAGCTAAATATGGCGCTGAAGCAGTCCCAAATGTAACTGTCAGTAATTCTATTCTATTTCTATTCTATTCTCCAACTAATAAATTGTCGTTGAGGGATTTACCGTTGGTACCCTTACAGGAGGCATCGAATACAACTCGGACCTTTGTTGTCTCCTTATCATCACGGACTACAGCATGATGAGGTAAGTAGACAACATTTTTCTTTCTACTTTCATGCTCTGGTATCTTTACCATATGCTTAAGCTCCATATACTCACTGATAACCTTAGAATAGTCTTCTTTTAATTTAGAATTCTTTTGTAATCTGTATTCTAATGATTTCAGTCTCTTTTCAGCAATTCTTCGGGAATCACCGTACCTGCAATCTGGATCCCCATCACGAAAAGGTAATCGGACTATATATCGCCCATCCTCATCGCGAGTGGTTGTAGATGCAAAGAGTTGTTCACATTTAGCCTCCTCATCAGTGAGAAGTCTCTTATGACTAGACGGTTCTGTTTCAAGCTCCCAAAACCGTTTCAGTAGATCATCATCCTTGACACGGGTATGCATGACCGTTATGTGAGAGTGAACATGAGACATTTGATCCACTTCACAGACACCTGAAATAATCCACCCGAAGGCGGTGTTTTGTGCCAAGAGTGATCCGGTGGGACTTCTCATTATACCTGCGTGAATGATTTGACTGCATATATCAGCACCCAGTAAAATGTCTATTTTATTGGGCCTGTAATATTCAGGATCAGCCAAATCATCCAAAGCCAGGTTTTCCCATTCTATCCTAGTTACCTTAGTAACTGGAAGAAGGGTAGTCACTGACTTTAACACGAAGGCCCTCACTTTAAATTGAAGTTTCGGATCAACTCGTGACCTTAAAAATAACGTGACAGTGGACTTTGATGTCACACTCTTGTCACAGCCTACCCCCGTAATGGTGGTGTTCGCAGAAGTTCTTTTAAGTCCCAAATAATTAACCATGGACTCCGTAATAAAAGATCCTTGCGAACCCTGGTCCAATAAAGCCCTCAACTCGCGATAGCTACCGTCCCTTGACTCAGCCTGCACGACAGCTGTAGTCAATAACATGGTTTCATAAATGTTGCCTGTCGATAGGCAAGACACCAAAGGCTTTGTGAATCCCTCCGCTTGCGCGGTTTTATCATGGCTATTAATAGCCCCGCCCTCCTTCGTCGCACTAGAATTAGCCGACGAGGTCTCGTGGTGAACTAATTTATCATCGTTTCCTTCAAACCCAGAAACACCAGTAGGGTGTAATAGTGAATGGTGGCGGCGCTTGCATACTTGACAACGACAAATTCCTACATTGTTTGGCAGAGTGGTTGCTATTCAAACAGACGAAACACAACTTTTTCTCCATAGCAAAATTACGACGGGCCTCATTAGACTCATTACTAAACTTTTTACATGAAGTGATCTTATGATCTGCCGAACAATATTGACACCCTGCTACACCTTTATCCTTTACTATGTGAAATGACTTAGTTGGTTTTTTAACCACATCAGGCTTATCCCTCACTGGTAAATTCTCTAAGCCCCTATAACGACCGATCAGGAATTCTGAGAACTGCTTAAAGGTGGGTAACTCATCACTAGGCTCTGATGAAACTTTCAACTCCCAAGCCTTTCGTGTTTCCCTATCTAATTTCGCGCTTATAATATGAATAATCAGAATATCCCATGAGAAAACATCTACACCTATATTTTTAATTGCTTCTAAACAATCATAAGTGGTACTGACCAAATTCTTAATTTCTACTGCTGATTCAGATGCCAAACTCCGTTGAGTTAACAACCTTTTAATGATACCATTAGATAAAAAGCGTTTATTGTTATACATATGGTCTAACCTGTCCCAAGCAGCGGTATAACTATCGGAAGTTAGTTTGAAATTCCTTAATAACTGTTCTGCCTCCCCAGTCAAGTGTCCCCTGAGATAATAAAACTTTTGTGCATCGTCCAGTGATCCATTTTCATGCACCAAGCCTAAAAATAGATCCCTGAAGGTCTGCCATGCTGCATACTTGCCGGAAAAAATTGGAATTTTAACTTCCGGTAGCTTGACGCGGCTCTTTTTACATTCGGAATTGGATGTTTTACCGAGATTTGTATCCGACTCCGCCGCTTGCAACTGTTGTAACTTCAACTTCATATCAGTTTTATAAAGTTCCTCGACTTCATCATATAAACCATTTTTATAATAATCGGAAGCTTTCCATTCAGGTCTCTTAATTTCAGTGACTATTTTGGTATGGGTAGTAGTAAACAATGCCCATTGTTTTTCCAAATTATCTAGCCTGGTTTCAATATACGGGATCGTCAAACGTTCTCTAGGAGACTTCTTATAGTTGGCATGAGCCTTTAAGATTTTATCTTTAATGTCCTCCTGTAAGGCGCTGAATGACTCCATATTTTTTATTATTAAATTATACCACAATTTGTATACAACACACAATATCTAATTACTTAAGCTTTACTTCACTGCAAGCACAACAAATGCTTTAATTTGTCGATTAAGCTTTCAAATAACTGCCAACCACTATAATTAATAACTATTTACTAGACAGCTAAGCTTCAATCTAAGTACAACCATTTATAAATATAAGCTATTATCACAAGATTTATATGTTTCCAATTACTAGCACGAACAATTCTAAGTCCCAGCAACCACAAATACAAGCAGCAGTTTAATCAAATCAAACTAAAATAAAATTACAAGTTTGTATAAGTAGTACACTGTTTACAAACACAAGTTTTAACAACAACTAACAGAGAAAATTCTAAGTCGATGAACAATTTGTAAAAAATTACAAGTGTTTGAAACTTATGATTTCTAGGGCAAAACGGACGTGGATTCCCCGTCTAAACTACTTTTACCTTAAAACTATTACAAGTCCTAAACTAACTACAACTACTTTAATTCTACTATCTTCATTGTTCACAATATACTGTAACGCCATCTCGTAGCGAGTAATAAGACTACCAAACTCAGCGCCATCTAGTAGCAAATCGCAGTACTACTACGTAACGTCTTTCGGGAATGTTCTGTCAAGGTACTTCTATGTAACGTGTTATCTAGAAGCATCTCGAAGGTGTGAAATGTTCGCGATAATTCTTCCGTGAAGATTCTAGAGTAATCTAGAGTAATGACCGTACTATAAAGGCGGAGCACTTCGGTGGCGGGGGATCAGTATTTCCAGAGCGATAATACGAGTTATACCTGCGAGTTCAAGTGCGATTAAAAGTGTTTAGTGAAGCTTTATAGTGAAGTGTAAATTAGTGGTGTAATAAATAAAGTGTTTTGTGGTAGTTTGATCGGCATTTTTCATTCCGTAGAACCCCGGCTCGTAACAATTGGTGTCAGAATTGGGGATTTGGACAATGCCGGTGTTACCGAAAGAAGACACAGAGGGCGTCCGTACCAGGGGTCAGCGCCAGCAGGAGTTGGACAGCAGGCGCTTCGGAGGTAATACGCCGGAGAGGTTGGGTGGTCAGGAGCAGCCAACGGTGGAAGCAGGCCCGCCCACGGTATCTCCAGCGCCAGCACCTCCAGACTTTGCTGCGCTGATGGCGATGCTACAGGAGCAAGCCCGTCGCCAGGAGGAGCAGGCCCGCCACCAGGAGGAGCAAGCCCGTCGCCAGGAGGAGCAGGCCCGCCACCAGGAGGAGCAAGCCCGCCGGTTGGAAGAACAGCTGCTGCGGGACAAGGAGGAGCAGGCACGCCGCCAGGAGGAGCAGGCACGCCGCCAGGAGGAGCAGGCACGCCGCCAGGAGGAGCAGGCCCACCGGTTGGAAGAACAGCTACTGCGTGACAAGGAGGAGCAGGCACGCCGCCAGGAGGAGCAGGCACGCCGCCAGGAGGAGCAGGCACGCCGCCAGGAGGAGCAGGCCCGCCGGTTGGAAGAACAGCTGCTGCGTGACAAGGAGGAGCAGGCACGCCGCCAGGAGGAACAGACGCTCCTCATGAAAGATCTTCGAGCGACTTTTGGCAAGGAGATGAATGTGATGAAGGATCAAGTTCATCATGTTGAGAACCGCATCACGGAAGCCGAAACTCGGATTGAAGATGTAAAAAACCAGATTACAGATGTGAGGAAAGAGCTGGGAAATCTGAAAGCTGGAGATGGGATTGCGACTTCCTTACCTGCCGTACCTTCAGCGCGTGGATTTAAAGTACCGCCATTCGATGGGACATCTTCATGGTCAGCCTATAAAAAGCAGTTTGAAGCCGTTAAGAAGGCAAACGGGTGGAGCAAAGCCCAGGCCATGACTGCGCTTACATTGGGTTTGCGAGACAAGGCGTTAACCATCCTAGAAGCTCTCGGAGACGATGTTTCCTACGAGCAGCTACTAGAAGCCTTGGAAACCAGATACGGTGACGCTCACCTGGAACACGTGTATCGTGCGCAGCTGAAGGATCGTGTCCAGCGCTCTGGTGAAAACTTGCAACAGTGGGCCCTGGAAGTTGAGAAGCTGGTACGGAAGGCATACCAGTCGGTACCTGCGCTCATCGATGGGAATCTGGTGCAAGTATTCATCGACGGCATCCACGACCTGGAAGTCAGGGCCGCTGTCAGACTCGGGCACCATGAGACTCTCAAAGACGCCTTGGCTCATGCTTTGGAGGTCGAAGCCGTACGGAAGGGTCATCGATCTCACCGTGTCAGGGAAGTTGTAGCATCACCGGCTCGCGACCGTTTCACGAGGTATAGCCCTAGGTGCTACACATGTGGTGAGAGGGGCCACCTTCGATCCAGTTGCCCAAAGCGGACTGCTGAAAGAGAAGAAAGTCGTTCCCAAGAGGATAGGGTGGCTAATGTCACCGCCCAGCAACAGGAGGGAAACGAATAAATGCCAGGACTGCGGGGCGGGTGCTGGCTGATTTTAGAAGAGCCCCAAGGGTTTCGATCTCACAAACCCAGGATGGGAACAGCCTGATCATCAAGGGCGAGGTAAATGGAACACCATGCAAGCTGACAATAGATACTGGAGCATCTCGCACGGTTGTCAGTTCCCGACTTGCAAATCGGTTCCTTGGGGACTCTGCAAACCGTGACCGCATCAACTTGGTAACGGCCACGGGTCAGCGCATACCCGTCCGAGGAGAGAAAGAGATGCAGTTAAAGTTGGGCAATGGAATTTACCTGCATAATGTCATCGTGGCTGACATAATGGACGACTGCATACTGGGCTTAGACTTTATGAGGAAGAACTCTTGTGAGATCGACGTCAAGCAAGGAGCGATGAAATGTGGTCAAGAGGAACTTTTCATGGAAGGAGCGTTATCAGGAAAAGTGTACAGCTTGAAGAAGGTCGTGCTTCCTGCCAGATCAGAAACGACTGTACCAGTTAGTCTCCCTCAGAATTCTGGGCGAACACATCGATGTGTACTCATAGAAGGGATATACAATGAACTTCCATGGAAAATGGCCCGAACTCTGGTAAGAGCCAATGAAGCCTCAGTGGTACGTGTGCTGAACCTTAGTGATAAGGAACACGTGATAGAAAAGAGCACATTGATTGGCACTTGCGAAGAAGTAGATTGGATGCGCCGATGCCAAGAGTTGAGTACTGGGAACATCGTCAACAAGGACGCTAGAAAGAACGTGTTGACACTTTTAGAAGACTGTCGTAACATCTTAACGAAGAATGAAATGGACAAGGCTAAGAAGATGTTACTCAAGTACGCCGATATTTTCTCTTCGAGTGATGCTGACATTGGGAAGACTGGATTGGTTCAGCATAGAATCAATACAGGAAATGAGGCACCCATCCGTCAGCGACCAAGGAGACTGCCAGTAGCACGGGAAAAGGAAGTTGAGACCATGATTGAAGGAATGGTAAAAGATGGTGTGATAGAACCATCGTCAAGTCCATGGTGCTCACCTGTAGTGCTGGTGAGGAAGAAAGATGGCAGTATGCGGTTTTGTGTCGACTATCGTCGTCTGAACGACGTTACGAAAAAGGACAGCTACCCTTTACCAAGGATCGATGACACGTTGGACATGCTGACAGGGGTGAAGTGGTTTAGCACGCTAGACCTGAAAAGTGGCTACTGGCAAGTTGAAATCGATCCGAAGGATAAAGAGAAGACTGCATTTTCCACAGGAAAGGGTTTGTGGCAGTTTAAAGTTATGCCATTTGGTTTATGCAACGCCCCGGCTACTTTTGAAAGATTAATGGAAATTGTACTCGCCGGATTGACTGGGGACGCCTGTCTTGTCTATCTAGATGACATTATCATCGTGGGCCGTACGTTAGAAGAGCATCTTCAAAACCTGGAACGCGTGCTTGTAAAGATCCGAAGCGCGAACCTGAAGCTCAGCCCGAAGAAGTGCTCATTCCTCAAACGGCAAGTAAGCTTCCTAGGCTACGTAGTGTCTGAAGATGGTATCCGCACGGATCCAGAGAAAATCATCGCCGTCAAGGATTGGCCGGTTCCAAAGGATAAGACGCAGGTCAGAGCATTTTTGGGTTTGTGCTCATACTACCGGCGATTCGTCCAGAACTTTGCGGATATTGCCAAGCCCTTACACAAGCTCACGGAGGAGAAGCGACAATTCTGTTGGGACGGAAGCTGCGGCATCGCATTCCAGGAGCTGAAGAATCGTCTGTGCAATACACCTATTTTGGGTTATCCTGATGCGGAAAATGAATTTATAGTTGACACAGACGCAAGTGATATCGGACTCGGAGGTGTGTTATCTCAAAGGAAAGGAGATCGAGAGGTTGTTATAGCCTACTTCAGCAAATCCTTATCGAAACCTGAAAGGAATTATTGCGTCACGAGGAGAGAATTACTCGCCGTGGTGAAGACATTGCAGCATTTCAGCAAATATTTACTAGGGCGAAAATTCCTTATACGTACCGACCATGCTGCATTGAAGTGGCTATTACAATTTAAGAATCCAGAAGGACAAGTCGCCAGATGGATTGAACTATTACAGGAATATGACTTTGTAATCGAACATCGCAGTGGGAGATCCCATGGCAACGCAGACGCATTGTCAAGAAGACCTTGCCCTGAAGACTGTAAGCACTGTGCCAAACAGGAGATAAAGGAAGCCATACCTGTGAAGATGCTTAAAACGGATCTGAGCGACGAATGGAAAGAAAGCCTACAACATGCTCAACAGGACGACGCAGACATCAAGCCAATATTTGAGTGGATTAAAGCAAGTGCTCCTAAACCCATGTGGAGTGACGTCGCTTCAATGAGTTCAATCACAAAAAGTTATTGGGCGCAATGGGACAGTTTAGTTATTCAGGATGGAGTCTTGTGCCGCAAATGGGAAAATGCTCGAGGAGACAGCTGTCATTTGCAAATGGTCGTCCCTAAAATTAAGGTCCCAGATGTGCTACAGCTCTACCATAATGGATGTTCAGGGGGCCATATGGGAGTAAAAAGGACTCTGTTGAAGATACGTGAGCGGTTTTACTGGATCCACTGTCGCGACGACGTTGAGGACTGGTGTCGCAAATGTACGAGTTGTGCTGCTGTGAAAGGACCTCATACACGGAGCAGAGGTGCACTGAAACTGTATAACGTTGGGGCACCATGGGAAAGGATAGCCCTAGATGTTGCGGGACCGTTTCCTGAAAGTGAAAGCGGAAACAAGTACTTCATGGTTGTGATGGATTATTTCACGAAGTGGCCAGAAGTCTTCGCTATACCTAATCAAGAAGCTACTACGGTCGCAGATAAATTAGTTCACGAAGTCTTCTGTCGTTTCGGGGTGCCTCTAGAAATCCATAGCGATCAAGGAAGAAATTTTGAATCTCAGGTGTTCCAGGAAATGTGTCGGGTCATGGGTACTCACAAAACCAGAACGACCTCTTACCACCCGCAGTCAGATGGAATGGTGGAGCGATTTAATCAGACATTGGAGAGATATCTGGCAAAAGTTGTGGAAAGCAGGCAAAAAGATTGGGACAAGCACATCCAACCGTTTCTTTTGTCTTACCGAAGTGCGGTTCACGAAAGCACGTCAGTGACACCAGCTTATGCGAACTTTGGAAGAGAATTACGGTTGCCTGCCGACTTACTAACCGGTATACCACCTGACGCTCCACGCAATATCACTGATTATGCGAATGACTTGCGCAGCAGGATGAATGACATTTATGAGCATGTCAGACAATCAGGTCAACAAATGTCTGAAAAGATGAAGACCCGTTACGACCGAAAGACAAACAATAAGAGCTTCGATGAAGGTTCGTTAGTGTGGTTACATAACCCAGTCCGCAGTAAAGGGAAGTCTCCTAAGCTGCAAGCTAAATGGGATGGACCATACCGAGTTGTGACCAAGATTAACGATGTCACTTACCGAATACGGAAGAGTCCAAGAAGTGCGCCAAAGATAGTTCATGTGGATCGATTGGCGCGATATTATGGGCCTGATAATGCTCGGGACGAGCATGTCTTAGGAGGGGGCAGTGTAACGCCATCTCGTAGCGAGTAATAAGACTACCAAACTCAGCGCCATCTAGTAGCAAATCGCAGTACTACTACGTAACGTCTTTCGGGAATGTTCTGTCAAGGTACTTCTATGTAACGTGTTATCTAGAAGCATCTCGAAGGTGTGAAATGTTCGCGATAATTCTTCCGTGAAGATTCTAGAGTAATCTAGAGTAATGACCGTACTATAAAGGCGGAGCACTTCGGTGGCGGGGGATCAGTATTTCCAGAGCGATAATACGAGTTATACCTGCGAGTTCAAGTGCGATTAAAAGTGTTTAGTGAAGCTTTATAGTGAAGTGTAAATTAGTGGTGTAATAAATAAAGTGTTTTGTGGTAGTTTGATCGGCATTTTCCATTCCGTAGAACCCCGGCTCGTAACAATACTAAGTCTATTCACTGCTCATAAGTTTATTTACTCTTGAGAATAAAGTTCAATTTGATCTGAAAACTACTTGCACTAATTTCTTCTAACTTGAAGCATAGGATTTAAAATGTACTCACGATTTTTTCACAGCACTCACAACACTTGTATCGTAGCTCCTTACGGGTGGCGCCCTCTGTTAGTTGTCCAACTCCGCCGCCCTCGTACCAGCACTGCATACACTTCCTCCTCCGGGTTCCTTCCCGGTACCACCAGCGCAACCAGAGACAAGACGCGGCACGTAGCGCCCTCTAGCGGCGCGGGGTGAAGTTATCTGAGCAGCGATCCACTGCCCAGTAGAAGCGTAGCAGTTGGGTAGCCCTCACTACTACCACTGTCAATGTGACGGGTGTCCAAAAAAACACCTGTCATCCGGTTCGAAGGACCAAATGAACATACAAAGGGTCCAAAGGAACGAAAAATAATACACAAGGTCACGGAAGAACACTATATGTAATATTTGGTGTCACCACAAATTTTCTCCCCACATAAGAACAAATTACAACTAATGCTTATAGATAAGTAATGAAACCATATCGCGATTCACATATCACGTTACTAACGCCATCTAGCGAATTGACTTATAACTAAAACTTATTTTCTATGATGTGCATGTTTCATCTGAACAGTATTTCTTTTCTCAGTTTTTTAGTTTTCTACCACAGGCCGTCTCTGAAAACCAGCGCTGTCTGCCTTGCAACACGCAGACAGCATAACGCTGAGAGACGGCCTTTTACTCCACATTTATGTATGTATTTTTATTATTTCATTTTATTTTATTCTTTGTTATTATGTATATTTCAAACTGTTACATATTGTTTTCGTTGTTTTTTGTTATTTTATATAAGTACCTAAGTGGAGTAATAAATGTTTTTCTTTCTTTCTTCTTTCTTTCTTTCAAAGATAGTGATAATGCAAAACTTTCGATAAAACTTCCATGCCGTAAGAAGTGTACTACCAAGATAAATGAGGAAGAAAGACAGGTTATAAATATCAGATACACTAATTTAAACTACGAATCAAGAGGAGTATATATAAAAATCATGGTTGAGACACATTCGCCACAAGTAAGAAAAGTTTCAAGTGAAGAAAGGAAAGTTAAAAGAGACCATTCACGCCGATATTTTTTTGCAGTAAATGATACCGGAATTGAGGTATGTAAGAAATATTTTTTAACCACTCTTGGCTATCATGCCAATAACAATAGACGAATTTATACAGCACTTAATCAAGAAATTGATGAACAAAAAGACAAACGGGGGTGTTCCGAACGCACAGGAATTATAAATTAGGATATTATAAGAGCCCACATTCAAAACTATAATCCAATGATATCCCATTACCGTCGAAAACATGCCCGAATTAAATTTTACCTACCCAGTGATATTAATATTACTATGATGTACCAAAACTTTGTAGAAAATTTCTCTGATATGACAGTATCATTTGAAACTTATCGCAAAACACTTCGGAACATGAAAATATCATTTACTCACTTAGGTCATGAAGAATGCGAACAGGGCGCTCTAAATAAGATACACAAAGATAGCTCCGAATGTAATAAAGAAGACTGCGTAAAATGTGTTCAATATGAAAAGCATAATTTGCGGTATACGAAAGCAAGGGAAGAAGACAAAAAAGATGTAAAATTATCACTAACAGAGAAAAATAACATTTATGTCTCGGTAGATTTACAA
Organism: Nudaria mundana; assembly: GCA_963556515.1. Lineage (NCBI taxonomy): Eukaryota > Metazoa > Arthropoda > Insecta > Lepidoptera > Erebidae > Nudaria > Nudaria mundana. The sequence continues at coordinate 18,715,087 of OY748302.1, read as the reverse complement.
AAGGTGATAATGTTACCACGAATGGATCAATATAAAAGTGCAATTTTATGTCCAAGAATAATTGCTTTTAATGAGAGCTTTGTTCCCCTTGGCAAATCGAAAGACTTTAATGTACCTTATGCTGTTCTGTGGAATGAAACAATTTCTGGCCGTCGCCAGGAAGATATTATACTCGTATCAACATTATGAGCTTTTTTCCTGTACAAACGAGATGTCAAAGAAATATTTATTTGGACTGATAACTGTGCAACCCTAAAACAAGAATTCATGTGTTTTCTTGTTAACATAGTCAACAGCGAGCTAATATCTACTAAAACGATTACTGTCAAATATTTTGAACCGGGACATACATTCATGTCAGCTGATCATTTCCATCATCAGGTAGAAATGGCAATGAAAAACAAGAAAATTTATGATTACCAGGATTTCATAGAAGTTGTGAACAACTCCAATTCAAAAAAAACATTGTGAAGAGTATGTTAGTTTCTGATTTTATTAATTATGAAGACGTGTCATCCCAACATAAATAAAAAAATACAGAACCCAGAGTGTATCTAAAGGATATAATATCTGTTAAAGCCGAGAAAGGAGAATATTTACTTAAATTTAAAGATAATTATTCTGGTGATTGGAAGACCTTAGATTTCCTTCAGGCAAAAATAAAAAAAACCAAGACATTCCCAGAATTTCCTAGTAAAATGTCACCGCGAGGAATCACCAAAGAAAGAAAGGGAGAAATTATATCGAAATTAGTGCCCTTAATGCCTGAACACAGACGACATTTTTGGAGCGAGTTACCTGTGTCTAACATCACTCCTAGTTTGGATTGATTATTTTATTGTTGATTTGATGTTGATTTACATTCTATTTTTATGATTATCTACCGAATGTTAACTGACTTACTAGTTTGTAAGAATTGTTGTATGAGTTTAGAGTAAGTACATATTTTATACGTCTGTTTTGTGATTTTAAATAATATTGAAGACTGATAATGATTAAGGTGATTTTGATCTCAATATGTGCCATTGAAATAACATTCAACCTAATGATAAATAGACGTGGCTGTGTTAAAGTGATTTTTGTATTTTTAAGTGTCTTTGAAGAAATAAAGACTTTTTATGCAATCATTGTATTCTTTCAGACCAGAGTTAAATAATAATCCCATTAATTTGCAAACTTTATAAATTTAGAGTATTTGCTGAACATAATATACTCATTAATCATATTTAATAGCTAATGCACTTAATATTAGTCTATGTGAAAACATTCTATTGTAAAGGGTATTATAAAGACCCGCTAAGCAAAACTGCATTATGTAGTGTACTTAATGCGTTCATGATTAGTGTCACCAGGATAAAACCATAATAATTGCTAACAATAAGTTATTTTTTTAAATTATAAATTTAATGTTAACTTTTTAATCATTATTATAAAAAGGAAAGTGTACCTTTCACTCTGTTGCACCTCTTAGTCCAGGATGCATATCAATAGCTAACTTAGTTCTGGAGATATAGGTAAAATAATAAAAAAAACTTTAAACGCCTTTTTCTCGGATGTTGCAAAAAGGTACTTAATGCGTTTTTCGTAAGCGCGGCAGATTATAATAAATACAAGGATCAAGCTACTGGTGGTTAGGGCTCTGGAGCCAGGAACAATACGGGCTGTATCCAAGAAAACCGTCTTGTGCATTAATTAAGCCCTTGACCCAGCTGCGTAACATTATGATCATTCATTTTATTTAAACTTCATACATATTGATTGCACTTTTAAATAAATTAATTTGTTACAAACTAATAATTTTCAGAATACCTATATAATCTGGCAGTTGATAGATATGCATGTATACGAGTAGCATATGACACTCACAAATAATGTAGCCTTCTAGTGGTAAAACAATTTTCAAAATCGGTTCAGTAGATCCAGGGATTAGTACCCCCTACAACCTCACAGACTCCTCTTTATAATATTCATAACTATTGTTACGAGCCGGGGTTCTACGGAATGGAAAATGCCGATCAAACTACCACAAAACACTTTATTTATTACACCACTAATTTACACTTCACTATAAAGCTTCACTAAACACTTTTAATCGCACTTGAACTCGCAGGTATAACTCGTATTATCGCTCTGGAAATACTGATCCCCCGCCACCGAAGTGCTCCGCCTTTATAGTACGGTCATTACTCTAGATTACTCTAGAATCTTCATGGAAGAATTATCGCGAACATTCCACACCTTCGAGATGCTTCTAGATAACACGTTACATAGAAGTACCTTGACAGAACATTCCCGAAAGACGTTACGTAGTAGTACTGCGATTTGCTACTAGATGGCGCCGAGTTTGGTACTCTTATTACTCGCTACGAGATGGCGTTACACTGCCCCCTCCTAAGACATGCTCGTCCCGAGCATTGTCAGGCCCATAATATCGCGCCAATCGATCCACATGAACTATCTTTGGCGCACCTCTTGGACTCTTCCGTATTCGGTAAGTGACATCGTTAATCTTGGTCACAACTCGGTATGGTCCATCCCATTTAGCTTGCAGCTTAGGAGACTTCCCTTTACTGCGGACTGGGTTATGTAACCACACTAACGAACCTTCATCGAAGCTCTTATTGTTTGTCTTTCGGTCGTAACGGGTCTTCATCTTTTCAGACATTTGTTGACCTGATTGTCTGACATGCTCATAAATGTCATTCATCCTGCTGCGCAAGTCATTCGCATAATCGGTGATATTGCGTGGAGCGTCTGGTGGTATACCGGTTAGTAAGTCGGCAGGCAACCGTAATTCTCTTCCAAAGTTCGCATAAGCTGGTGTCACTGACGTGCTTTCGTGAACCGCACTTCGGTAAGACAAAAGAAACGGTTGGATGTGCTTGTCCCAATCTTTTTGCCTGCTTTCCACAACTTTTGCCAGATATCTCTCCAATGTCTGATTAAATCGCTCCACCATTCCATCTGACTGCGGGTGGTAAGAGGTCGTTCTGGTTTTGTGAGTACCCATGACCCGACACATTTCCTGGAACACCTGAGATTCAAAATTTCTTCCTTGATCGCTATGGATTTCTAGAGGCACCCCGAAACGATAGAAGACTTCGTGAACTAATTTATCTGCCACCGTAGTAGCTTCTTGATTAGGTATAGCGAAGACTTCTGGCCACTTCGTGAAATAATCCATCACAACCATGAAGTACTTGTTTCCGCTTTCACTTTCAGGAAACGGTCCCGCAACATCTAGGGCTATCCTTTCCCATGGTGCCCCAACGTTATACAGTTTCAGTGCACCTCTGCTCCGTGTATGAGGTCCTTTCACAGCAGCACAACTCGTACATTTGCGACACCAGTCCTCAACGTCGTCGCGACAGTGGATCCAGTAAAACCGCTCACGTATCTTCAACAGAGTTCTTTTTACTCCCATATGGCCCCCTGAACATCCATTATGGTAGAGCTGTAGCACATCTGGGACCTTAACTTTAGGGACGACCATTTGCAAATGACAGCTGTCTCCTCGAGCATTTTCCCATTTGCGGCACAAGACTCCATCCTGAATAACTAAACTGTCCCATTGCGCCCAATAACTTTTTGTGATTGAACTCATTGAAGCGACGTCACTCCACATGGGTTTAGGAGCACTTGCTTTAATCCACTCAAATATTGGCTTGATGTCTGCGTCGTCCTGTTGAGCATGTTGTAGGCTTTCTTTCCATTCGTCGCTCAGATCCGTTTTAAGCATCTTCACAGGTATGGCTTCCTTTATCTCCTGTTTGGCACAGTGCTTACAGTCTTCAGGGCAAGGTCTTCTTGACAATGCGTCTGCGTTGCCATGGGATCTCCCACTGCGATGTTCGATTACAAAGTCATATTCCTGTAATAGCTCAATCCATCTGGCGACTTGTCCTTCTGGATTCTTAAATTGTAATAGCCACTTCAATGCAGCATGGTCGGTACGTATAAGGAATTTTCGCCCTAGTAAATATTTGCTGAAATGCTGCAATGTCTTCACCACGGCGAGTAATTCTCTCCTCGTGACGCAATAATTCCTTTCAGGTTTCGATAAGGATTTGCTGAAGTAGGCTATAACGACCTCTCGATCTCCTTTCCTTTGAGATAACACACCTCCGAGTCCGATATCACTTGCGTCTGTGTCAACTATAAATTCATTTTCCGCATCAGGATAACCCAAAATAGGTGTATTGCACAGACGATTCTTTAGCTCCTGGAATGCGATGCCGCAGCTTCCGTCCCAGCAGAATTGTCGCTTCTCCTCCGTGAGCTTGTGTAAGGGCTTGGCAATATCCGCAAAGTTCTGGACGAATCGCCGGTAGTATGAGCACAAACCCAAAAATGCTCTGACCTGCGTCTTATCCTTTGGAACCGGCCAATCCTTGACGGCGATGATTTTCTCTGGATCCGTGCGGATACCATCTTCAGACACTACGTAGCCTAGGAAGCTTACTTGCCGTTTGAGGAATGAGCACTTCTTCGGGCTGAGCTTCAGGTTCGCGCTTCGGATCTTTACAAGCACGCGTTCCAGGTTTTGAAGATGCTCTTCTAACGTACGGCCCACGATGATAATGTCATCTAGATAGACAAGACAGGCGTCCCCAGTCAATCCGGCGAGTACAATTTCCATTAATCTTTCAAAAGTAGCCGGGGCGTTGCATAAACCAAATGGCATAACTTTAAACTGCCACAAACCCTTTCCTGTGGAAAATGCAGTCTTCTCTTTATCCTTCGGATCGATTTCAACTTGCCAGTAGCCACTTTTCAGGTCTAGCGTGCTAAACCACTTCACCCCTGTCAGCATGTCCAACGTGTCATCGATCCTTGGTAAAGGGTAGCTGTCCTTTTTCGTAACGTCGTTCAGACGACGATAGTCGACACAAAACCGCATACTGCCATCTTTCTTCCTCACCAGCACTACAGGTGAGCACCATGGACTTGACGATGGTTCTATCACACCATCTTTTACCATTCCTTCAATCATGGTCTCAACTTCCTTTTCTCGTGCTACTGGCAGTCTCCTTGGTCGCTGACGGATGGGTGCCTCATTTCCTGTATTGATTTTATGCTGAACCAATCCAGTCTTCCCAATGTCAGCATCACTCGAAGAGAAAATATCGGCGTACTTGAGTAACATCTTCTTAGCCTTGTCCATTTCATTCTTCGTTAAGATGTTACGACAGTCTTCTAAAAGTGTCAACACGTTGTTTCTAGCGTTCTTGTTGACGATGTTCCCAGTACTCAACTCTTGGCATCGGCGCATCCAATCTACTTCTTCGCAAGTGCCAATCAATGTGCTCTTTTCTATCACGTGTTCCTTATCACTAAGGTTCAGCACACGTACCACCGAGGCTTCATTGGCTCTTACCAGAGTTCGGGCCATTTTCCATGGAAGTTCATTGTATATCCCTTCTATGAGTACACATCGATGTGTTCGCCCAGAATTCTGAGGGAGACTAACTGGTACAGTCGTTTCTGATCTGGCAGGAAGCACGACCTTCTTCAAGCTGTACACTTTTCCTGATAACGCTCCTTCCATGAAAAGTTCCTCTTGACCACATTTCATCGCTCCTTGCTTGACGTCGATCTCACAAGAGTTCTTCCTCATAAAGTCTAAGCCCAGTATGCAGTCGTCCATTATGTCAGCCACGATGACATTATGCAGGTAAATTCCATTGCCCAACTTTAACTGCATCTCTTTCTCTCCTCGGACGGGTATGCGCTGACCCGTGGCCGTTACCAAGTTGATGCGGTCACGGTTTGCAGAGTCCCCAAGGAACCGATTTGCAAGTCGGGAACTGACAACCGTGCGAGATGCTCCAGTATCTATTGTCAGCTTGCATGGTGTTCCATTTACCTCGCCCTTGATGATCAGGCTGTTCCCATCCTGGGTTTGTGAGATCGAAACCCTTGGGGCTCTTCCAACATCAGCCAGCACCCGCCCCGCAGTCCTGGCATTTATTCGTTTCCCTGCTGTTGCTGGGCGGTGACGTTAGCCACCTTATCCTCTTGGGAACGACTTTCTTCTCTTTCAGCAGTCCGCTTTCGGCAACTGGATCGAAGGTGGCCCCTGTCACCACATGTGTAGCACCTAGGGCTATACCTCGTGAAACGGTCGCGAGCCGGTGATGCTACAACTTCCCTGACGCGGTGAGATCGATGATCTTTCCGTACGGCTTCGACCTCCAAAGCATGAGCCAAGGCGTCTTTGAGAGTCTCATGGTGCCCGAGTCTGACAGCGGCCCTTACTTCCAGGTCGTGGATGCCGTCGATGAATACTTGCACCAGATTCCCATCGATGAGCGCAGGTACCGACTGGTATGCCTTCCGTACCAGCTTCTCAACTTCCAGGGCCCACTGTTGCAAGTTTTCACCAGAGCGCTGGACACGATCCTTCAGCTGCGCACGATACACGTGTTCCAGGTGAGCGTCACCGTATCTGGTTTCCAAGGCTTCTAGTAGCTGCTCGTAGGAAACATCGTCTCCGAGAGCTTCTAGGATGGTTAACGCCTTGTCTCGCAAACCCAATGTAAGCGCAGTCATGGCCTGGGCTTTGCTCCACCCGTTTGCCTTCTTAACGGCTTCAAACTGCTTTTTATAGGCTGACCATGAAGATGTCCCATCGAATGGCGGTACTTTAAATCCACGCGCTGAAGGTACGGCAGGTAAGGAAGTCGCAATCCCATCTCCAGCTTTCAGATTTCCCAGCTCTTTCCTCACATCTGTAATCTGGTTTTTTACATCTTCAATCCGAGTTTCGGCTTCCGTGATGCGGTTCTCAACATGATGAACTTGATCCTTCATCACATTCATCTCCTTGCCAAAAGTCGCTCGAAGATCTTTCATGAGGAGCGTCTGTTCCTCCTGGCGGCGTGCCTGCTCCTCCTTGTCACGCAGCAGCTGTTCTTCCAACCGGCGGGCCTGCTCCTCCTGGCGGCGTGCCTGCTCCTCCTTGTCACGCAGTAGCTGTTCTTCCAACCGGCGGGCCTGCTCCTCCTGGCGGCGTGCCTGCTCCTCCTGGCGGCGTGCCTGCTCCTCCTGGCGGCGTGCCTGCTCCTCCTTGTCCCGCAGCAGCTGTTCTTCCAACCGGCGGGCTTGCTCCTCCTGGTGGCGGGCCTGCTCCTCCTGGCGACGGGCTTGCTCCTCCTGGTGGCGGGCCTGCTCCTCCTGGCGACGGGCTTGCTCCTGTAGCATCGCCATCAGCGCAGCAAAGTCTGGAGGTGCTGGCGCTGGAGATACCGTGGGCGGGCCTGCTTCCACCGTTGGCTGCTCCTGACCACCCAACCTTTCCGGCGTATTACCTCCGAAGCGCCTGCTGTCCAACTCCTGCTGGCGCTGACCCCTGGTACGGACGCCCTCTGTGTCTTCTTTCGGTAACACCGGCATTGTCCAAATCCCCAATTCTGACACCAATTGTTACGAGCCGGGGTTCTACGGAATGGAAAATGCCGATCAAACTACCACAAAACACTTTATTTATTACACCACTAATTTACACTTCACTATAAAGCTTCACTAAACACTTTTAATCGCACTTGAACTCGCAGGTATAACTCGTATTATCGCTCTGGAAATACTGATCCCCCGCCACCGAAGTGCTCCGCCTTTATAGTACGGTCATTACTCTAGATTACTCTAGAATCTTCATGGAAGAATTATCGCGAACATTCCACACCTTCGAGATGCTTCTAGATAACACGTTACATAGAAGTACCTTGACAGAACATTCCCGAAAGACGTTACGTAGTAGTACTGCGATTTGCTACTAGATGGCGCCGAGTTTGGTACTCTTATTACTCGCTACGAGATGGCGTTACACTATTTTACTAACGATGCTTGAGAACTGTAATTTTCAATTTCCTTTGACAAGGTTCCATCCCATTTTCATAGCGCGCGAATTATACAATATCTAATAAAATTGGAATGTGCATAGTTTTACAAACTTTAATAGTAAAACTTGAATGAAAATGGGAGATGTAGGTACATACTTACGTATTGATACATGGCTTAGGTGGTTACTACTTCAAAATTTAGAGGTAGTCAAATGAGCCTATTAATAGTTTAACGTGGTTTTCGAATATTTTCTTGCTATAATGTGCCTATATTTTACCAGTGCATCTGGTCGATTAAAAAGACAAATAAAATCATGGTCAAATGATTCAATTTATAATAGATGCATACACCATGATACCCATTCTATGTACATTCATAATTTTATACCACTAAGGTAGTAAACAAGCAAACTGCTGGAAAGTAGAAGGTGATCTAATTAAGAGTTAATAACTAAATATCGGCTGCTTTATTAATTACACAGTCATGGTATGTTGAGGTTTTGGCCTCTCAATTCGGTTGTACCTTTAATGTTTTACCGCAGAACTCCGTCAATTATAAACTGATTTTGAAAATTATTTTTTAATTGAATGGATATACTTCCAGATTGCAGATTACAAATGTATTTTTTTGTGAAATAATAGGATTTTTTTATAGGTATCCCCACATGACCCCGATACAAAAAATGTATAGATCGATCGAAATAAGCGAGAGAATTTGAAAAACCGTCGACGTCTATTAAGTTCGGCAGTACCAACAATGTATTTACCTATATTACTAAGTTTTATTTTAGAATATATCTCATAATTTTTTTTTCTTTTTTTTTTGTACACACACAGTAAATAAAACAGTAAATGGATACAAACTAAACATGTATATAATGGCGCCACTTATCTCTAAAGAGATCTCTTCCAGTGGGCCTAAGAGAGGAGATCGTGATGCAAACAGGTCCTGATGTGTGTGCAGGTTAATAAACTTACATAAACTATAACTACATAAATACACAAATACATACATAAAAAGATATATAAACATACATAGACGTACAATAATTAAGGTAAGGAAGCGAGATAGTGTTCCTTGACTCTCTTCTTGAAGCCAGACACAGTTCTTCTTCATCCTAGCTTTAAATCCAGTCGCATCCGAAGGACTTCAACTTGGAGTTTGGGGTCCGCTTTTACCAGTCTAATTGCGGATTTGGATGAACTTCGATATTTTCTGTGAAGCGACTGCCATCCACAACCCAAAGGCGATATCGAAGCATTGCAGCAAGATCATTTGTTGAACTTTTGAGGGTTCCAACTACTCGTAACGACTGCTATAGATGTTCGTATGGCAACCGGGGACCAACCAACGGCTTAACGTGCTCTCCAAGGCACGAACGGACCAATGCACTCAAGCTTACCATCAGGCTGGGTGTAGTCATGTTGACGACTAAATAAAAAAAAAACCATATACATGCACACCCCATAAATATTTACACGGAACAGAAGGCGCACGTTCGATCCCCGCGATCGAACGTGCGCCTTCTGTGCTACGCCACAGAGGCTGTCGACATCTCATAATTTCTGTCCGTCTGTCTATCTGTTCGTATATCTGTCTGTTTGTGCAGATAGACAGACAGACTGCTGTCTTGATTGCACAAATACACATTTACTTTTCCACTGTTATGATTTTATTTTCACTGACCGGTTGATGATGTCGTGAGGTGAAACCGGTCAGTAAAAATAAAATCATAATAGTGGAAAAGTATATGTACCTTTTTCATTGGCCCATCTGAAGTTACAAATTTATTGTAAACCAATTACAATTTCGCACCCATTAGAATCGGATTATCAGTGAATCTGAACGCAGTCTATTAATTAATATTAATCTGTGGTTGCAAGAGCGAGACGGAACGCGCGTAAGGAATCCCCTTTCCATCCACGAACCTGTGCGTCGTCGTGTCGCTTTGTTTGCCTGTTGTAACTTGTTTTGAATTTGTTTGTCTTTTAGTATAAAATTATTATTTTATTTTCAAAATAATGTCAGGAGTGTCTTCTAAATATAAAAGAAAAATATCTAGTGAAACTAGATTGTTTCAAGATGAGTGGGACACGGATTATTTTGTTGGGCCAAACAAAAACAATACAGCTACATGTATGATACGTCGTGAAAGTGTTATATTGAAGAAATACAATATTTCGCGTCATTTTACCACAAAACATAAATCTTTTGATGAAACGTTTCATCTTGGATCGTCCTTGAGAAATAAAAAAATTTAGGTTTTTTAAGAGATAATTGCATCAAAAACAAAATGTTATGTCTGTGGCATTATCACAAGTCTCTGCGGTAACTAAGGCATCATATGAAATTTGTTACATTTTTGGTAAGCATATGAAACCATTTATCGATGCAGTCATTGTAAAGGAATGCTTTGTTAGTGCTGCCAATATACTTTTTGATAAATTCAGTAACAAAAAGCAAATACTGTCTGATATAAAAAAACTACAGCTCTCGAATTCAACCTGTAGCGGCTACACACGATCAGTTTTAACTGTCAGTTTAAACTGAACAGTTTTAACTGACAGTCAAAACTAATCGTGTGTACGCTGAAAACTGTCAGTTTTTTTATTATCAGTTAAATCTGATGATATAATTTGGCCATATATTTTTTAACTGAACTGACAGAACTGATCAGTTTAAACTGTGCGTGTGTAGGCGGTGATACGTCAGTCGTGTTGCGATCGTGACAAGGAAACTGGTCTGTACATGTTTGTCCTCTACGCGTACGCACTTTAGTATGAAAAATGGCGCAAAGACAGTGGTTGAGCGAGTTTATAGAATTATATAAAAATGAGCCTTGCTTATGGCAGAATAAAAGTAAGGAGTACCATGACCGGGACAGGAAATCAGAAGCTTACAAGATGTTATTAGAAAAAATGAAAGAAATTGACTCTAAGGCGACTATAGATTCAGTGAAAAATAAAATCAACAGTTTGCGTTGCACATTCAAAAAATAACTTTTGAAAGTCAAATCGTCGCAAAAATCAGGATCTGGCACAGATGATATTTATATACCAAAATTATGGTATTACGATTTGCTACAATTTATCATAGACCAAGACGTACCACGATCCTCGAGATCAAATATTCTCAAGAATGATGAAGAAACGGATAACGTGAGTAAATAAATAATATTATTGGTTATTTTATAATTTGGTTTATTGATATTAGACCATTATAAAAACATTAACGAATAAAATTACCCTGCCATGGAACTTGTCCTTCATTTATGAAATAGTTCATAAAGTCGTCCCGTGTTTTCTTAGCAGCATTTGTTATATTTCCTTGGTGTCTTCTATCTAAATCTATCATATCTGAACCTGCCGAAGTGAAACCCTCTATAATGGTTCCGCTATCAAAAATTTCCCTATCAAGAGTTTCAGGAGGACTGTAAATGGCTTGGTTTGTTACAGTTAAATAATTGTGTAGAGCACAACATGCCATTACAACGGAATCAATATTTTTTGGTTCAATGTTTATTTCTGTATGAAATATGCGGAACCGAGACGCTAAAATCCCAAAAGCGTTCTCAACAATTCTCCTTGCTCTTGATACTCGATAATTATAATTTTTTTTCTCATAAGTATTAAGATCTGCTTGTCTAAATGGTTTGATCATGTCTGTTCGTAATGGAAATGCATCATCAGCAACAAAAACGTAAGGTAAACTTCTGTTACTATTTGTGACACGTTCCGCGGTTGGGATGTTTAATTTATTTTCTTGGAGTTTTTCGAAAAATACAGTGTTTCGTAATACACCACCATCTGAAATTCTTCCATTTGTACCAAAATCACACAAAATGAACTTGTATTGTGCATCCACAATAGAATCAAAGAATCAAGAATCAAAGAATCAATTTCATTTATTCAGTTTAGGCACATAAAGAGCACATATGAATGTCAAAATTTTACAATTTTGTCAAGTAATATTATAAAAATACTAAATTAAGTAAGTACATAAATAACCATTAGAAAATGATTCTTTCGCTGGTTCGGTAATTTGGTTCTCCTGAGAAGAGACCAGCAAGAAACTCAGGTAGATTATCCATTTTCTTTTTTAATATTGTTTTGTTTACATTGTTACAATTAGTTTCTATTGTATTATACGAGTGGCCAACAACAGAAGATTAGGGTGACCATGCATTTTTATCATTAAGATATTCGTCTACATTATAGTAGCCTTTCATCATCAAACATTTTTTAACTACTATTTTAAACTTATTAAGAGGCATGTCAACCAAATCCTGAGGAATTTTATTATAAATTTTTATACATTTGCCAACAAACGAATTACCAACTTTATGAAGTCTAATTTTTGTCATTGCCAATTTATTTTTATTTCTTGTATTAAAATTATGTTCTTCCGTACATATAAGAGCCATTAAAACCATACTATGTCGGTTTTTATAATTATAAAATTCAGATCCACATCCAGAGGGTAAGGCAATTGAAACATGCTTTCCATCTATTGCTCCTAAACAATGTGGAAAGTTCCATCGCTTCTCAAACTTTTCAGCAATATATTTCCAATCTTGTGTCGTTTTGGGAAACTGAAAATAAAACATACAATTTTATATTATTAATTGTGTGATATGTATTATTGTTACAGAATGTAGACCTAGATTCTGGACAGGATTCATGTCATGCAGACCTAGACTCTAGACCGGGTTCATCTCTGGCTGGTGACTTAAATTCAAATAAATCTGAATCTGAAAATTCAGCATCATCGTCGGCTCCACCTCAACGTTCAAGACCGATAAAAAGGAATCTCAATCAAACTTTAACCAATGACGTTTTATTAACCGTCCAGGATCATTTTAAACGTCCTGTACAGCGGGATGATCGTTTCGATATTTTTGGGAAGAATGTGGCAATGAAATTGCGTGATGTAGCTAAAGAACAGCGTATTTTAGCCGAGGGTATTATAAACGAAGCTCTATTCCTAGCTGAAATGGATAGATTGACTATTGGCCACAAGATATCAGATTCCCCACACACCCAAACCCCAACGCCCAAGTGTACCTCGTACAGAAACGTCATCATATGCCTATATAGCCCGAGCACCAATAAATTCAAACACATCAGAATCACAAAGCATACTTCAGCCATACTTTTTAGACAATAGTAATACAAGAACGGTACAAATTTCAATCCCTGAAATATCTACACCTTTAGAAGAAGTTGATACTGCGGCTTCATATTTATCACAGTACATGCAAAATTAACCATAAGCATCTGGAGGCCGCATAGGCCGTCGTCTATTGTGATTTTCTTCATTACAATTAATAAAAGTAACTATTAAAACCTTTCGAGTTTTCTTACCTTTAAAAAATCTGGGCAAAGTACTTTGAATAAAGCCTCACATGTGTCTGGTATTATGCTGCTGAGGGCTTGAGGTGAAATAATAGTTGAGAATTTTAAATCTTCATAGCTGCGTCCTGTTGCCAGAAATCGTAACGTTGCCGTTAATCTCTCATGTGGCGAAATAGCGTTTCTCATTACCGTATCATTTCTTTTAATGAGTGGAGACACTAGAGAGAGTAGGTTGAGGTATATTTCTTCACTCATTCTGAGATAGTTGTGCCAATCCTTTGGAACAACTTTTAATTCGGTTAATAAATTAATATGGGAATAATGTTTCCTTTTTTTTAACCACTCTTTACACCACTCTTTGCGTTTTTTTTCATTTTTTAAAACTAATATTAAACCAAGCACGGCTAAAGCGTCGTCGTCCGATGACATCTTGAGAATAAAATGGTGTTGTCTTCAGTCAAAAGTGAACGTGTGTGGCCACCAGGGATGTCAGTTTGACTGTCATGTAAAACTGTTCAGTTTAAACTGACAGTTAAAACTGATCGTGTGTAGCCGCTATCAAGGCGTATTGAATACATTTCTAAATTCATTCGCGATGATATATCCTAAGAAAGAGCAAGTTTTTTAGCTTGGCTTATAAATCGAATGATTCCAGCACCGACATTTCAGCAACATCGCAATGCTCGGTGTTTGTTAAATATTGTACAGAAAACAATGTAATACAAGAAAAGTTTTTGAAATTGCTACCAATGAAAGATCAAACCCGAGGCACAGATGACCTTGATACCATTTGCAATTTTTTAGAGCAGAATGAAATTGACATACAAAAAATCGAAAAAATCGTGTGTCTGTGTACAGCTGGTTGTCCTTCAATGACTGGATCCGAAAATGGATTTATTTCGTTATTTAAACAAAAATATAATTTAACCAATTCAATAACATTTCATTGCATTATCCACCAAGTAAACTTGGCGGCACGTGTTGTAAATCCAGAAATAGAAGCTGTAATGTAGACAGTTATTAATCAGTGATTTTTCGGTTTGGGTTAATAACAGAAATACTATCTGTTAATACCGCAATAAAAATCTGTTAACAGTTTACAGTATACACAGAATAATTTCGGTTACCATTATGAATTGGTTAATGGCAACATTGATCACAGAATTAAATGTGTTAACAGAAAAAATATGTTACAGTATCACATGCTGTTAACCGTAACCGAATGATATAGGTTATTTTGCATGTTGCTACTTGCTCCGCGGAGCGCACGCGCTCGGCTCGGCTTCCGTGACCGTACCTACAACCTGCCGGCACTTTGATGACGGTCGGCGCGTTTCGCTAGTCGCTCGTTTGATCATGGCACGCGACGCGCCAGTCGCCAGGCATCTCTTTCTCTTCGAAGAAGAGTACGCATACAATACTATACAATAGAAAGAAACAAATATAATATCACGATGCATTCGTTTAGTTTTTGCCGCCTATTTGTTTACGTATGTCACTCACGGCGATCATTATTGTGTTCGTTGCATTCCCGCATGGAAATGAAATCATAATTATTAGTTATATAAATAATAATTGCATTATCTGATACTTGAACTTAATTACTTAATTAACTTAATGTGTGGTGTTCAAAATTATTTTAGATTTACGAAACGAAAGAGACAATAATTTAAGTTACCTATTATTTAGTGGACCATAACCGTGTCTATTTACTTGTGTTGTGCATACCTGCTTGTGTTATATAAACACATCGTGTTGTTTTGACTTTTCGTTAATAAAGATAACTTAAGATATAAGTGCCTACCTAAAATTGTATAATTATGCCGCGTAAAGCAACAAATGCTGTCCACAGACATTTCGAGTGGGGTGAAGATTTATATAGCTCATGCAAAATATGTGGTAATAAATGAAAGGTAAGTAGGTCAATCAATTACCTAACTTATTTTCGTGTAATTTATCAACACAAACATACATACACATACGTAATAATAACACCTGTTACTGGTCACAAAAATTAATTGTGCGTGTCCTACCTATTCGATACTGAAGCGTAGCATAGAAGCTGGTTAAACTATTAATAAGTACCCTTATTATAGTAGGTATCTAGTATCGTACTTTGTGTGGTTGGGTGGAAGGATGTAGGTATATTATGTACGTTAGTCAATCATGATTGATTTGAACTCACATAATTAAGGCATACATCGACTCAACACCAAATCCACCTCTACTCAACTCATATTGTGGCATAATACACTGCATCTTGTACAGTAGGCGGCATAGTATACCAAACAATAAAGTCCTTGACACCGGTCATTCCTTGAACAATAACAACACCTTTAGAGTTTTACGCTTATGTGAGAAAGGGTTCAAGTTGAGTGTATGGGAAAGGTTAGAAATAGTTAGGAGGGATGTGGACACCTTACTCAATGAACAAATAGATTTTCATACATCTCCTTTACTTAATTTGTTTGTGAACAGACAGACACAGTAGTTGTTTGTTGGTTTGTATGTGTCACTCTGCGTTTCTGTACAACAAATAAAAAAAAAGATAATGTCTTGTATCGGTGAATAACTATTTGAATTTCGATAGCATGATTTGCGGTTTCTACCCGCGTTAGTTATTGTGAAAAATCCTACATCGCGCTAGCGATATTTGCACACTCTTACTTATAAGCAAATATGTATGTAAAAAACAATAAGGGGCTACCGCACGATCTCCGGAGAGGCTGCATGTCTCCTAGCCGGGACCCCTCCATGGGACCTGGAAGCGAGAGCCCTTGCGTCATTGTTCCAATGGCGCAAGGAGGCGCTGGAGCGGGACCACAGGCCTGCGTCTCGAGAAATCGATGACCGGCGGTCCCAACTCCGACAGGATCTCATGGAGTCATGGAGGGTGCGACTTGAGCAACCCAAGTGGGGTGCCACCATCATCGCGGCGGTGAGACCGATCATGGACGATTGGCTGCAGAGGCAGCATGGTGACCTCACGTATCGTGCGACGCAGATCGTTACCGGGCATGGATGCTTCGGTAGCTATCTGTTTCGCATCCGTCGTGAGGTCACACCCCGGTGTCAACACTGCGAGGTTTCCGACGACGACACCGCACTCCACACGTTGGTGGAGTGCTCAGCGTGGGCGAGTCAGCGCCGGGACCTCGTAGTGGGTCTGGGCGTGGATACCCTCTCGCTGGAGACCATGCTTCAAGCCATGGTCTCCAGTGGGAGTAGGTGGAACGCGGCCGTGTCCTTCTGCGAGCAAGTCGTGCTCGCGAAGGAGGCGGCCGAGAGGGAGAGGGAGCGTACCCTCCCCGCCGAGTTCCGTAGTCAGCGGCGAGGGCGCCGCAGACTCATCTACGCCCAAGACCATCGACCTCCATGATCGGGGCCTGAGGACGGCGGGATCGCCACCCGTCGTCCTTACAGAAGCAGGCTAGAAGGGTTGCGTGCTGCGGGGCCTTTGCCCCATAGCACACAACCAGATTCACTCACTGACGCGGGATAAAACCCGACCCCAACGACGCGGGATTCTCATCCCGACCCAACCCCCGCAGAGACCACAGAGGTGGTCGAAGTCCGCCGGGCGCCACTGGAAATACGTTCTGCTTGTAACCAGAGACGCCCGGCAACGGACGTTAGAGCGGCCGCGGCCTTGGGCCGCGGAACTAAAAAAAAAAAAAAAAAAAATAAGCAAATATGTTCTGGCTACAAATTTTGCTGTTCTCTTTGAGACAGTCCTGATAATGCCTCGTTTAGAGGCGAAACAATTGTCGACGTTTTGTTGTCTTTTAACTCTGCGAAAAAAAAAATAAAAAAAATAAAGCTATTATAATTTAAAAAGTTTTTAACATCTTACTTACCATTACTTTGTCATGGATTTTCGCCAGGTAACGCCTGTTTCCATCCAATATTTAAACAATAAAGTGCCATAAATTACATTCGACCATCATAGCACTTGTAAGAAAAGTGATAAGTCGAAATAATACATCACGTCAATTAATAGTTAGTATTTGAAATAAGAGTGCAATCCTTCAGTATGGATTTACTTGTTCTTGTGCGAGATGTATTGCTAATTTTAATGAAAAAAAATAAGATTTTTAACTTAGTTGTAGAATAATTATGTTCGATGCCCATTATTGAGGATAGAATTTTATGTTATTAACACAGATATGGAAACTTGAAAATAAATGAAGTAGAAATAAAGGCTTGAATGTCTTCAATGGTGTCATTTAAAACATAGCCGTAAAATTTATTCAATTTATTATTATTCTGTCGTACTTTGAAGTAACTGAATATCTACTGATTTTGTTTTCAGGGTAACCACGGTACAAATTTAATGAATCATCTGCGATTAAAACATGAAGATCAATATAAGCAAGTTGTTGAAATAAATAAAGTGTCTAAAAAAGTGTTTAGAAAAAAGAAAACAAACGAAGATGAAAAAGAAAAAAACGAAAGAAATTATTAGACAGCTGTTTAAAATTGATTGCTGTTCATGGAAGGCCATTTGAACTACTTGACGACGAAGCTTTTCGTGACGTGAAGGAAGTAGTCAAAAAATTAGGGATATGATTATAGATAAATATTATGAAATAAAGAAAAAATCGCCAGTGAATTAAAACAAAAGATGATTTCCATTAAGCTAGATTCTGCGACGTGTATGGACAGGCAATTTATTGGCCTTAATGTTCAGTACATAAAAACATCCAAGCTTGTTACACGCACATTTGCTTTCCAGGAGATCTTGGATAGACAGACAGCAGAAAATTTAAAAATAACAATAATAGATATTCTTGGAGATTTCCAAATCCATTTAAGCAACCTTTACTCTGTCACAACAGATAACGGGTCGAAGTACTTAAGGGTAACAAGTCTCTTTAATGAAGAATTGAGGAACAAAGATACAACCGAAGACAATAATGTCAGTGTAGAAACAATAGACGATGAACATAATGCTTTCAATTCAGGCGTAGATTCCTTTGACGCCTCCGTTTTAAATGACGCCAACGAAAACATACGTCACACATTCCAAATTGCATCATTAAGATGCGCAGCACATACTTTGCAGCTTTGTGTAAAAGATGCTATAAACAAAAACCCGGAAACTGAATCCGTGATCGAAAGTTGTCGCCGTGTCGTTAGTATTTTTCGTCGACCTTTAATGAAAATTAGGATACGATCACAAAAAATGAGAAAACCAGTAATAGACTGTAGCACTCGATGGGCATCTACATATAATATGATAAAAAGACTGAAGGGGTTAAAATTAATTTGTGATGACTCTGCGGAAATATCTCAACATGTTAATGAGAATTTTTGGCTAGATATAAATAATATGCTGGAATGTTCACAGCCAGCGGCAGAAGCAACCATACACCTTCAAGCAGAGCAGTTGTCTTTAGGTGACTTTTATTCTATATGGATAATTTGTAAAACAAAAACAGAACAGCTCGATTTCCCTCTTGCTAAGGATATACTAACTTCTATGACATATCGAGAAAAACAATTACTACTAAATGAAGTATTTCTGGCAGCCATTTTTATTGATCCCAGGTGGAAATTGGTTTTATCGGAACAAGAAATAGAGATCGCAAAAAATCGGATTAAGGAGGTCCTTCGATATATGTGTGTGTTAAAACAAGAACGAGAACAAAATTGCCTAGATCTCCAAGAGAGTTCCACTGTCTTACTTGGAATAGCAAGTACTTCTAGCGGTCCCATAGAGTACAAAACTCACCACCCACTAATAATTTTCACACTGATCTACAGTATCTGGAGTCAATTTTAAATGAAACGCACAGAGTAAGACAACAGGCAGTCGATTCCGTAAGATTGAATTTTGATTATTACGTAACCGAATATGCTACAGTTCCAAGGCTTGCCATTACGGAAGATGTAATAGTGTACTGGACTCAAAAATTGCCAAATGAATTAGCTGAAGTAGCGCTGGTAGTGCTTGCTGCTCCGGCCACACAGGTCAACGTAGAGCGAGTATTTTCAACATTGAAATTTATTTTGACACCTGCAAGAAATCGTTTGTTAGATCAGATTATTAAAAGTATTATTCTGATTAAGTATAACGAAGATATGTTGGACGATTAAGATCGCGCTTAGTTTATAATGTTGAATGAAAACTAATCACACATAACTTACATATTATTATAAGGTTATTTTGATTATAAGCACAGTTGTTTTATTTCTTAAAAACTTCCAATTTATTTGCATCTTCTCATATCGATCATTACCTTTACAGTTGTCAAGTTCATGTGATATGAATTTACAAAACATAAGATTGGTTAACCAAGTGTCTTCATCGATGCCAAATGAGTCTGTTTGTACATGTGTATTTGTATGTTGTTTTTGTATTTTAGAGGTTTTGTGTTCTTCATCATTATCGAGGTCGGACCATCCTTGAGCATTCTGCAAACATTCTGGAGATTCATTATGAGAACTACTGCAACTAGTATTTTCGCCATTTTATGACCAATCACAATAAATGTATCGAGGTATTATTTTTTCCATTTTCCGATTCGGACATTACAATACGTAGGTCAAACTATAAGTTTTGCGTAACTTAAAAAAACAACATGTTAAAACCAAAATATTATGTTTATTGCTTTTCAAAATACTCTCTTTTACATTTAGACCATTTTTTCATGCGATCGAACCATTTTTTAAAACAGAAGGACACAGATCTGAGAGCATGTTTTCTACGTGCTGATTGAACGCTATCACTGTCTCTTCGGAGTTGGTAAAAGTGAAACCTCTCATCAAATCTTTGATTTTGGGGAAAATACAAAAATCACAGGGTGCTAGGTTGGGGCTATGCGCAGGATGGGTGACGAGTTGTACTTTTTCGGAAGCTAAAAATGACTTTGTTTTGTTGGCCGTGTGTGAAGAAGCGTTGTCATGATGTAGGAGAACGCGACTTTTGGGCCGTCTTTCGCGAACTTTTTCTAACACCCTGGGTAAACAATAGGATGAATACCACTCGGCATTAACACTATTTTGATCTTCAAGTGGAATTGTACAGATGGGACCCGTGGCTGAGAAAAAAATGCGATCATTTTTTTACCAACGTTTCTCGCCTGCCTCACTTTTGTTGGCTTGTTCTTATTTTCAAACACCTATTCACAAGATTGCTGTTTTTTTTTTCGGGTTCAAAACAATAAGTCCACGTTTCGTCTCCTGTGACAATGTCATAAACAGCATTAGAATGTCCGTGGAATAATAAATAATAAAATAAAATATAATAAGCTTTATGGCACAATTTACGTTTTATCAGTTTTTTAAATTTATTAACAGATAAATTTGCTATTTCGGTTGTCAATGTATTGTACATTCGAATAAAGTTCCCCGCAAAAGAATTACTCACTTTATGAAGCCTAAATTTAGGAACAGCCAGTTTATCCTTATTTCTTAAGTTTAGATTATGATTATCACTATTTTTCTTCTATCACTTCTGTTCTTGTGGTATACAATAAAATTTCATAAATATACTGTGAATACACTGTAAGGATGTTAATATGCTTAAACTTATCTCTTAATGACTCCCGAGACCCCATTCCATAGATAGTCCGGACAGCCCTCTTCTGCAACACAAAGATGCATTCAATATCGGCAGCGTTACCCCACAGTAGTATGCCATATGTCATGATACTGTGGAAGTAGCTGAAGTAGACAAGACGCGCCGTTTTAATGTCTGTAAGTTGTCGTATCTTTTTGACAGCATAGGCTGCTGAACTAAGCCTGGCCGAAATTTTCCCGATATGAGGCCCCCATTGCAATTTGGAGTCTAACGTTATGCCCAGAAAGACAGTGTCATCGACCAATTCTATTATATCATCCCTAACCTTAACACTGGTTTTAACAAGTCTTACATTAGGTAAGGTGAATCTTACACATGTTTTATTTTCATTCAATAATAAATTATTAGCACAAAACCAGTGGACTATCCTAGAGAGGGCAATGTTTACATCGTCAAGTTCGCGCTGTCCACGTTTAACTTTAAATATTAAAGAAGTGTCATCAGCAAACAAAACTACCTCGTGGTCGTCTCTTATGAGGTGAGGGAGATCATTAATATATACTAGAAAAGAAAAGGTCCCAAAATTGAACACTGCGGTACCCCCCATTGCTACAGGAGAACCAGGTAACTGTTTACCATTGATCACTACTTTCTGGACCCTATCACTTAAGTAAGAATTGACGAAATTCAAGGCCGTCCCCCGGATTCCGTAATGATCAAGTTTCTTAATTAAAGTCTGGTGTTGAACGCAATCGAAGGCCTTAGATAAGTCACAGAATACACCATAAGCATCATATGACTCATCCCAGGCCCTGTATATACACTCTAATAATTTAATTCCGGCATCAGTGGTGGACCGACCACGAGTGAAACCGAATTGTTTTGTATGTAATAGTTTATTAACGTTAAAGTGATTTTGCATTTGATGAAGCATAATTTTTTCAAAAATTTTACTAAATGTAGGTAGTAAGAAATGGGACGGAAATTGGACGGATCTGAAGTACTACCCGATTTAAACAGGGGAATTAATTTACTAGATTTCATTAAATCAGGGAACACACCACTATCAACACAATTATTAAATATTATTACTAGTTCAGGAGCAACCATTTCAATAAAAGAATTTACTAAATACACAGAGATGCCCCAGAGGTCAGCTGTTTTCTTGATATTTAAAGATTTAAAAGTTTTTAAGATGGTGTTTATGTTAACTTTACTGAATTTAAATATAACGTTACAACAAGGAACGTTTGCTTTTAACAAAGATTCTGCAATGGGGGTTGAAGAGCCTAGGGTTTTTGTCAAATCTACAGGAATTCGGGAGAAAAAATTTTAAAATTCGTTAGCGACCTCGAAGTCTGATGTTGTTATTTTACCATTTATATTAAGTTTAAAATTATTATCATTTAATTTTTGTTGACCTCTTTCCGCGTTTATAATTATCCAAGTAGATTTAACTTTGTCTGCACTATTGAGAATTTTATCACTTATATATTTTGATTTAGCTGCTAAACAATCTGCTTTAAACTTTTTTGAATAAGTTTTAACATAATCTAGAAATTCAACTGATCTATTAAGCTGTCTTTCTGAGTATAGTTCATACAGTTTTTGTCTACTTTAGTGTAACCCTCAGTGGCCCATTCACTGAAAGTAGGACTATCACTAATCATGACCTCCTTAGACTTGAATATGGAGTTGAACTCGTTGTAAAAAGAATCAAAAAATAATTTATACATTACATTTGGATCTAAGCGAGTGTCTAAGAATGGAATTTTATTGCAAAGTCCAACCCTCATACGTTCCAAGCGGTCACCAGTTATTGGTCTACATAATATTTTACGTTTTATAACTTTTTCTTTAGTGATTTTAAAAGATGCTATTTGCCCACAATGGTCTGAATCTAGCTTTTTTATAATACTGAAAGCTTTAGGTTTCACCAGAAATTGAGAAATAAAACCAGCATGATAATTTAAACGTAACTACGATAATTTAATGTAAACTATTATGCTCTGGAGATACATCTACATAATTAGTTATTAAGTTAACACAATTTAATACACGTTACGTTAATTTACATAACAAGAACACAATTTATTAAGAGAAAAGATAAGGAACACAATAGCAAATATAATGAAACAGACTCACAAGACGCAGCGTATCAACCAGTCACCAGAACAGAACTCCCGTAGGCAGAATAGAGAGCGAGCCTTCTCGTGCAATGGGTTTTATGGGGCTCTACCCCCGCCCCCGAGCTATGCCCGACCGGAGTAGGGTCGAGTCGGGAATAGTGTTGCCCGCTGCGTAATTTTGCCAGTAGGCTTACCTAATATTACCTAATACGGCCTATCCTGATTGTGCGCCGTCCTCGGTCGCACTAGATTTCTTTATACAATGCAATTAATTTTTTTTTTGTTATTTACTGACGTCATTTACTTAACTTAAGTTTACCACCGCTTCCTAGGCACTAGTGAAGAAGAAGCGGCGCAACAAACTCCACTGTGGCTTTTTCTCCAAGATGTCAGTTCACATAATTTATTAAGACTAAGTGTGAGCGACGACCGAAGCACTAGCGACCTCGGTGAGTCTTCTCACCACATCATCGCCCGTGTGAGATGATTCCCCAGTGCTCAGGGTGCAAGCGAGGCCTGCTGAAGCGGCAGAGGGTCCATCTGCATCTGCACGGTCAAAGTCATCATCTGTGCAAGAAAAGAGGTGTTAATTAATCACGTCAAGTTGCTTAGTCGGAGACAGGAGCACTAGCGACCACGGGGGGATTTCTCGCCGCCTCGTCGCCAGTGTGTGACGGTGCACCAGAGTGCCAGCAAGTTCTGCAGGAGTGTCAGAGGGTCCCTGCATCGTCAGAGTAGTCACCTGTATAAGAAAAGAGGTGTATATTAATCATTCCAAGTACTTTGTTGCCTGTTCTGTCGTTCTTCAGGCGTACAAGGCCCTCGTCCAAAACACATACACTCTTATAGTTAATTAGAATAAAAATTAGAAAACTAAAAGTGTGCATGCTTAGAAAAACCCCGTTATACTCATTCTCCGATTTTAACCAGGACTGCGCCTGCGTTCATACTTATAGCACATACAGGGACTCAGCCCTCTAGGGCAGCGCCTGATGCGTACTCAGCAAGCACGACTTTCAGGGACTAAGCCCTCCAGGGCGACACCTGATGCGCACTCAGTGAGCGCGACTTTCTGGAGCTCAGTCCACCATGTGTATGGCACCGGCCCCGTAGTGCAGGCACGCGTCGAACGCCAGGGTATGCGCCCGCGCCTCGCCTGTATGCCCTGCCAGCAGCATTGGTGCCCCAGCACCGCATGTGACCCGATGTGAAGCGTGACAGACCCGCCAACAGCGAGTGTTTTGACACCGCGCGTGGCGCTGGTGACCCGTGGCAAGCGTAACAGACCCGCCAACAGCGAGTACTTTGACACCGCGCGTGGCGCTGGTGACCCGTGGCAAGCGTGACAGACCCGCCAACAGCGAGTACTTCGACACCGTGCGTGGCGCTGGTGACTCTTGGCAAGCGTGACAGACCCGCCAACAGCGAGTACTTCGTCACCGCGCGTGGCGCTGGTGACCCGTGGCAAGCGGCGCATATGCGCAGCCCAGCTCTCGTGCGTCTGTTACGCCGCGAGCAGTGGCGCGTGCACCGCTTTCCTGAAGTACGTAGGCACCAAGTAGCGCGGCAGCTTGCCCAGTGGCGGCAGCTTGCGCGCGCAGTATTGAGGTGCGACTCTGGTCACAGCGGCGGCTGGCAACAGTTACACGGCGAGTCAGTTGCCGTTGCGCAGACCAGCGCAGATGTAAAGGAGCAGCGCGTCCCTGGGGCACACTTCCACGTCGCTGAGGCGTGGCTTGCGCTCCACGGCGTACTCGGTGAGTCATTCACCGTCGCGCAGATCAGAGTACAGTGGATACGCAGCTCATCCGTGAGGCGCGCTCCCGCGGCGTTGAGGCGCGGCTCGCGCCCCACGCAGATACTCGGCGAGTCAGTCGCCGTCCGCATACCAGCGCGCAGCGTATGCCTCAGGTACTAGGCAAGCCAGTCGTCGTCGCTCAGACTAGCGCGCAGCGCACCAGCTATCTCAGGCAATCAGCCGGTTGCTGCCAGACGTCAGCCTTAGCAGCCGCTCCAATCAGAAAGGCAAACACTTGCCATCCACTCGACCGCTTGGTCGCACACACACCAACTGTACTGTGAACATAACAACAGAATCCGGTAGGAACTTACCATCTAAATTCGATAGATTGTTTTATCACAGATACTTGGTATCCTTGAATATCTTGGACAGTTAATCCCTTTGTCTTGAGATTCCGTGTTATGTTTAAACTAGCACGTAATTAGCTAAATATTCAGTGTTCACACCAATTGGATTTTGTGGTTGAATATTGCGTAGTCACGCCAACTGGATTCCATACAGTCTGTCAGTCCAATTAGATTTAATTGTTACTCTCTACTACTGTCCTTAGGTAACGCGGAACGCTCGGCCTACCTGACCATTACTGATGACGATCTCTAAATTTTCTTTTACGTATGATTATGGAAAACCTAGTTTCAGAGAAAGTTTTCAGGATTTCACGCATAATTAATACACAGTTTGAGGACTACATACCTTTAGCTTCAGATCGAGCCTTGGCAAAACATTCGCTCTCCCTGTGTCCTAACTTTTTACAAAAGGCACAGAGAGGTTTAGTGTGACTAATGCTAACAGACTTATCAGTAGCACATTGTTGCTTGGGACACCTATTCCTGAAATGACCTTTTTGGTCGCAAATGAAACACCTACTTTTCGGACGTTGAATTTACAACTTCACTGAGTATTTGCGCGTAATCCATTTTTTGTGGGTATAACGATTTGAATTCCCTAACAAAATTGGACCACGACTGATCATTTGTAGACCACTCATTTAGCAAGGTTCTCGCATCACCCTTTAAAGAATGAGCCACACGAGAAAAACACTCGTTATCATCCCCGTGATTTTCTAGTTTAACCCTATGCACTTCATTGCACCACACCTCGAAATTATTTATAGACGGGTCAAAATTTGACACATAATAATGACTAGGTCTACTTTTTGTCAATTCAGCTAACGCATCAACAAGGGTTTTAGTTGCAGTATTTTCGTTAGATAGAGGTGTGTCGCGAGAGGTTAATGGATCATGTGATCGAGACATTATTGAACCTAATGCATTGTTTAAAGACGTATCCCGTGAGGGACGTGATCGCGAACGGCTTTCAGGGTGACGCGCACGTGATCGCACACGGCTTTTTTTTTATTTTTATATTGAGGTCGTCAAATTGACGCCACCCGCCTGATGGTAAGCTGTGGCGACGTCTGGTGATTGTGGGCAACTCTCACAGTACATAGGAATACTATAGAGAGTGACCCTCAACTTGACGACCCAGTAATGTGCCTCTTCACGCTTCGCTTAAAGAACCCAGGGTTATATGTTGGAGGAAACACGTGCGCGGGCAGGGCGTTCCAAGCCACCATCGTTCGGCAGAGAAACGAACGTTTAAAACGCTCAGTTCTCGCGAAGACGGTTTCCACGGTACGAGAGTGACATCTCTGCCCGGCACGCGTTGTTCGGGATCGGAAGGGAGAGGGTGGGATCAGATTGAAGAGCTCTTCAGAACACTCACCGTGGTAAATACGGTAGAACGCGGCCAAGGAAGCAATTGTTCGGCGCTGGGCTAGCGGCTCAAGGCTTCCCGTTACCTCCGGACAATCTATAATGCGAACAGCGCGTCGCTGCATAGCGTCGAGTGCGTCCAGCAAATACTTCGCGGAGCCGTCCCAGAGGTGAGAGCAGTATTCGACGCAGGGTCTAATCTGCGTTTTGTACAGCAGACACCTCTGGTGCGGTGTAAAGAATCGCTTTACCTTGTTCAGTATTCCTAGTTTCCGCGAAGCTAGCCCAATACATCTCTCAATGTATTTAGTGTTATTGAGCTCTCGACGTACGTCTATGCCAAGGATGTCTAGATTATCCTTCATTGGTAATGTTGCATTCTGAAGAGTGGGTAGGGGAAGGAAAGGGGATTTTTTCGCTGTAAATGCACACGCCTGTGTTTTGCGGGCATTGAACTCGACCAAGTTCTCGGCACCCCATTGGGAGATACTGTCGAGGTTACGGTCGAGATCACCCACTAGTCGTCGTCTCTCCTCCTCAATCTCAGATCGCCCCGCCGTCGAACAAACCGAGTAACTCCCGTGCAGTGTGCTGTCATCTGCACAGCAATTAATGTTCCCGAGGGATAGCATATCATTGATATGCAGAAGAAAGAGAGTTGGTGATAGTACGGACCCCTGCGGTACCCCGGCATTCACTTGCAAGAAGCGAGAAGCCTGGCCATCGCAGACAACCCGCACTCGGCGCTCGTTTAAAAAGCTGGCAATCCAGCTGCACAGTTGAGGAGGTAGACCATATGCCGGAAGCTTGGAAAGGAGCGAAGCATGCCAGACCCTATCGAAAGCTTTGGCGATGTCCAGGCTAATAGCCAAGGACTCGCCGTACTTTTCCATAGCCCCACCCCATACATGCGTGACGAATGCCAGGTCACCCGATGATCGTTTTGGCCTGAAGCCATATTGCCGATCATTGATTAGCGAGTGATCCTCCAGGTATCGCATGAGCTGCTTATTAATAAGGAGCTCAAGCACCTTGCAAATGACTGAGGTGACAGCTATGGGTCGATAGTTGCCTGGATCGGAGCGATCCCCTTTCTTGGGGATCGGTTGTACGTTCGCCTC
The DNA here is from genome assembly GCA_963556515.1 of Nudaria mundana. Classification (NCBI taxonomy): domain Eukaryota; kingdom Metazoa; phylum Arthropoda; class Insecta; order Lepidoptera; family Erebidae; genus Nudaria; species Nudaria mundana. The sequence continues at coordinate 18,687,600 of OY748302.1, read as the reverse complement.
TTTCCAGACCTCCGGCACGAGCCCTGTAGAGTATGACAGGCGGTACAGACGCGTTAGTATTGGAGACAACTCAGCGGCACATTTTCGTAACACCACCGCCGGAATGCCGTCAGGGCCACTGGCTTTCCGCGTGTCGAGCGACCGCAGCACTGCCCGTACATCACATTGCCTGATAACAATATCAGGCATAGTGTGGCCACAGTTGGCGATGGCGGGGGGCTGCAGGCCACGGTCATCGACGCGGGAATTAGCCGCAAAGAGGTCTGCGAGCATGTCCGCCTTCTCTTGGGCTTTGTGAGCCAGTGATCCATCAGGAAAACGCAGTGGTGGCAGCGAGGGTTGGCAAAAATTTGACTGTACGGCTTTGGCCAGTTGCCAGTATCCACGGCTGCCCGTGGGGTGGGATGTGAGCTCCTGACCAAGCCGCGCGACGCGCTGGGCATCCGCTCTCTTGAAGGCCCTCTTGCTGAACCTAGTGGCCCTATTGTACGCTGCTTTGAGGCGGTTCACATTCGGGTCACGTGCCGCCCGAGCCCTGACCCAGGCGCGATACGCCGACTGTTTTTTCTGGACAGCCTCGGCACATTCACGCCCGAACCAGGGGCGAGCTTTGCGGATGCTGGCGACATCAGTGAAAGGGATATAATATTCTATCCCTAGACTGATCTCGCCAGCAACGGCAGCAGCGCTATCCGAAGGCGCTTTCCCTACAAAGCAGCGTTGGCTCCACGGGACGGACGCAAAGTAATCGCGGAGACCGTCCCAGTCTGCCGACGAGTAGTGCCATAGTCGTCGAGTCATTTGTTCAGCACGAGCAGGCGGTGGCACTTGGAAGCTGGCGTGCACTACACAGTGGTCGGAAGTGCCCAGTTGGGCGCGTACCGACACACTGTACTCGGCTGGGCGACTCGTCAGCAGTAGATCCAGCAAGGCGGGCGTGTGGTCTGACCTGTCAGGTATCCGGGTGATCCCCTGTACCATCTGGGTCACCCCGTGGGAGAGAGCGAATGCATGGGCGGATCGTCCCGCATGATCGGTCCTAAGGGACCCCAGCCACTCAACGTGATGACCGTTAAAGTCCCCCAACAAAACCAGGTCAGCGTTCGGGAACCGCACCTGCGCATCGTCAGCCATTTCGCTGAGGTATTCGAAAAGCCTTGTTGTCCCAGTGTCCCCTGTGTGGGAGCGGTAGACGCACACGTAGATCTGGCTCATAGAGCCATGATCCACGTGCAGCCAAAGGACGGAGTAGGAGGGGTTCTCTAGACAGCGCAACCGGCGGCAGCAGACATCGGCCCTAACGAACACGCACACTCCGGCTTTGTCGCGGAATTGTTCCTTAATGACATAACCCGGGTAACTGAGGTAAGACGTGTCGTCAGGGCGGCGTATCTGTGTCTCCGTAAGGAACATCACAGAAGGCCGTGCCGTCTCTAGGTGATGGTGGACGGTATCGAGGTTCACATGGAGTCCGCGGATATTCGCGAACTCCACCTCAAAAGGAATCGACTTTGTGGGGTTTCTAGAGGCCGCTGTGTACCGTTTATAACTTTGTTGCACTGTCATGATGAGATATAGGGAAGCGTGAAGACAGGGCGTCATTTGGTGCGGCAGTAAGTGACAAAGTGCAGAGGCTAGCTTCGTCTAGAACCGTGTGGCTAGGTCGGAGCCGACCCGCCGGACGGAAGGGCTCCCAAACCCCCCTGATGCAAGGCCGCCGCTACCCCACACCGGTTACCACCCGGAGCGGACCCCACATCAGGATTATGCGCAACATGTGGGGCAGCCTCCTGGGGTGGTTGGTCCCAGGCGAGCCCCATGACTATGTTGCGGGCGGCCGCGGCAACGCCGTTGCTAAGGGTCTCCCTGGCCGGCGAATCGACCCAAACCACCCACACTAGACTCCGCTTCGCCCCCACTGGACCCCTGCCTGCCGCACCATACATCGCCCTGGGCCCGGCAGTGCAGCTGCTGAACCCCTAACGCAACCCAGCCTGGGCTGGGTTACTTGGGGGGCTTTAGCACAGCTGCACGGTGGTACCCCCCCGGACCAACACTTGTACCACCTGGTATCCACGTAGGGGCCGAAGCCACCACATGGGTACCGTAATATACGAACCTCGTCCGTTAATCAGCAGGTGCGCCACTAGCAGGTGAGGTCGCTGGGGCCCGATAGATGTAAGAAGGGCCCCTTTGCACCCAACGGCTATTGCTTGACTGTAACCTCGGACCATGTGACCGCGAATCGCGCCTACTACGTCGAGGAGAATTGCTACGACGACCGCGCGGCATTCTGATTTAAAATTATCGATAATTTACGGCGTATAGCACAAACTACTCGCTTTACTAACTTTTAATAGTCAAACAAACAAAAATTAAGTAACTTTCAGTAAAGTCACGTTGTGCTTACTAAAAAGAAAGTTAGCTATACAAAAGCAATGGTAAGAAGTTGTGTACCTTCGTTAAAACAAAGGGGCTACCCAACACGTGTGGGTTCGACGCAATATTGAAACCAAAAAAAAAACGAAACAGATGTTTACTAAAAAAAAGGTCGACCCTTTTGCCTGGACTAAAACAAAAGAACACATGTAGGGACCCTGCCCAATTCTAGTACCTGACCTAGCAACGCATGTATAACGAATCACGATACGGCAAAAAAATATATTTCTACTTCACACGAATTAAGAGACAAACAAACATACATCACGCCTATATCTCCGAAGTGGTAGGCAGAGGTGAGAGGTGCATTTTACCAGTGACTTTGTTAATCGCGCGTAACACAAGCCTATTAACAGGGCACTGAAGAAAATTGATAACCACTCTGTAATTCAAACGAAAATTCGGAACAGCCAGGACATGTTACATACCACTAAATTAAATCTCTGCAGTCTGAGCACTACGCAGTACGAACTAACATACGGGTAAAGTTTAGTTGCAATAAGAGGAATGGTCAGCGGTCAAAGTCGCGTGTGTTTTCATTATCCCGACTTCTGATGAAAGCTTTAGGTTTCACCAGAAATTGAGAAATAAAACCAGCATGATAATTTAAACGTAACTACGATAATTTAATGTAAACTATTATGCTCTGGAGATACATCTACATAATTAGTTATTAAGTTAACACAATTTAATACACGTTACGTTAATTTACATAACAAGAACACAATTTATTAAGAGAAGAGATAAGGGACACAATAGCAAATATAATGAAACAGACTCACAAGACGCAGCGTATCAACCAGTCACCAGAACTCCCGTAGGCAGAATAGAGAGCGAGCCCGTCCGTGATCATCCACGCGGACCCGCATGGGTCCCGGGGTAACCAGTTCTGGGCGTAGGCCCATCTCGGTAGTGTCGATCGCCGCCTGCAATGACAGGCGGGTCACTGGGTCGGACTCGTCGAGTCCTGGGGTTGTCTCTTCCGGTGTTGTCGTGGCGGCCGGCGCGGTCAAGCCCACAGGAGGAGACCCTGTTCAGGGAGGTCCCGTGAGCGACCAGCGGCCGGCGACGACAGGTCCAAACAGGTAGGCTACAACCCGCCGCTCAGCGGAGGGCAAGCTCACCGGGTGGCGAGCGCCCGTCGGCCAGCGGCGAGGAGCGGCGTCAGGTCAGGGGGGTGCCCCTGGAGACGAGGTCACGTGGTAGTCCCTTCCTGTCCGGCGGTCGCCGATGGTATGGCGCAATGCCCCGCAGGCTGCGGGTTTGCGCTCCATCGGCCCGCTCGAACATCGAGGTAGAGAGCGAGCCTTCTCGTGCAATGGGTTTTATGGGGCTCTACCCCCGCCCCCGAGCTATGCCCGACCGGAGTAGGGTCGAGTTGGGAATAGCGTTGCCCGCTGCGTAATGTTGCCAGTAGGCTTACCTAATATTACCTAATAATACTTTTACTTTCTATATAATATCGCTGTATATATTATCCAGGCAAGTGGCTATTGTAGCACAATATCTAGTAGGCTCCAAAAATAAGTTTGTAAGATTGTGTGATTTAAATAAATTTAAAATATTATAACTCATAGGCGTATTAACAAGTAAATCGACATTAAAATCACCACAAACTATTAGGTACTTATTAGTTTTTCCAAGTTTACATAGAACTTTGTCAATAAGTTCCTCAAATTCGCAAAAGGGCGAGGTTCCAGGTTTATACACGCATACTACTATGAATTGCTCCATTTCCACGCAAGATAGTTCGACTTTACACTCTAGAGAAAGAGACACAATATCTTTCCGTTCTTTAAATTTAAGTTTTTTATTTAATAAAATCAAAGATCCCCCCCCCCGTACTGTGGTCACCCTGCAGAATGCACTACCAACCCGGTGATTACTGAAATTGAACATGAGCTCATTCGACTTACGCATATGTTCTGTAATACAAAAAATATCAATATTATCTGAATTCATTAACAGTTCCAACTCTAACTCTTTGCCATGTGTTAAACAACCAATATTTTGATGCCCTATGTTGATATAATTTGAATTTTTTGATTTGGTTTGATTTGGAGGGCATTTTTTAACATAATTAATATTTGTATTTGTGGTTGTACTTCAGTAGCATCTGTGAGCACCATTCCACGCGAGCCCGCTTCTGCTCCGCTGTCAGTTCAAGAGGGATCCAAAGACAACAAAGTTTCCGAACATTCAATTCTTCGTGAAAATTTTTATGGATTTGACTCAATCCGCGGGTTTTCTTCAATTAATCGCTTAACAGTAGCCACATTATTTTCGTTGACGGCAGTTGAAGGCCGCCCTTCACGAGATTCGTCATGTAAAGAAACTCGACCTCTATCAAATTCAGCAAACCATCGTCTCACGGTGCTCAAACAAGGTGCTTCTCTCCAAAAGCATTTTGAAGACGAGCGGCACAGTCTTGCGGAGAGAGAGAACTTTTAAAATCATAAAAAACCATCGCTCTAAAATCTTTTCGACTTAATTCCATTTTCGTTGCATACGTAGAACTTTGATGTGTGATAAAAAACAATTGACAAATGATTTCCCGCCAATTGTTTTTTTTTTATTACTAAGAAGGTTGCAACGTTTAAAAAAATATTACATTCGAAATTCAAATAGTTCCGATTAGCTAGAAGTGCAAAACTTTTAGTGTGCCCCATGTAGTAGGTACATTGAAAATTAACTGCGCCTGAAACAAATAAAAATTTATTTCAATATAATTCTGTGCATACTTACTTTTCGAAATTGAGACATAAACTAAATTATAAAAATACTAGTATTAACTTTTTTTCCTTTAAACGAATTCCATCTTATAATGGCGAAAATACAGTTAAAATAATTAATTAACCCTCGGCAATCCTGGTGACCAAAAGTTACACGGTATGCCTTGTAGGGACGGACACGGACCCGGGCTATTAGGCCCCTGTAAACATGTAGCAGTGTATTAAACTAGTGTATTAAAATAACCCAGAATCAATATGTTTTTAAAATATTAAGAAAGAAATTATAAATAGATCACAAAAACTGATGTCATCGGCGGGATTCGAACCCACGGCCTTTCCCTCACAGGGGGACTGCTCTGCCAACTGAGCTACGATGACCACTACCGACAACATCGAATTTTTGCTTCATATCATATTCATAATTTCTACATCGCGCTATTAAGGTTAGCGTTGGATCCACCTACCGCAGTTCTATCGAACTGACGGTACCAGTGTATCGTGTTACAACGATATTTAGACACTGAATTGTTAGATGAATCCTTACCAAATCCATATATTTTTGTATTTCAAAGCAATGAGTTTGCTTAAACTATTCTTAAAATATTAAGAAAGAAATTATAAATAGATCACAAAAACTGATGTCATCGGCGGGATTCGAACCCACGGCCTTTCCCTAACAGGGGGACTGCTCTGCCAACTGAGCTACGATGACCACTACCGACAACATCGAATTTTTGCTTCATATCATATTCATAATTTCTACATCGCGCTATTAAGGTTAGCGTTGGATCCACCTACCGCAGTTCTATCGAACTGATGGTACCAGTGTATCGTGTTACAACGATATTTAGACACTGAATTGTTAGATGAATCCTTACCAAATCCATATATTTTTGTATTTCAAAGCAATGAGTTTGCTTAAACTATTCTTAAAATATTAAGAAAGAAATTATAAATAGATCACAAAAACTGATGTCATCGGCGGGATTCGAACCCACGGCCTTTCCCTAACAGGGGGACTGCTCTGCCAACTGAGCTACGATGACCACTACCGACAACATCGAATTTTTGCTTCATATCATATTCATAATTTCTACATCGCGCTATTAAGGTTAGCGTTGGATCCACCTACCGCAGTTCTATCGAACTGACGGTACCAGTGTATCGTGTTACAACGATATTTAGACACTGAATTGTTAGATGAATCCTTACCAAATCCATATATTTTTGTATTTCAAAGCAATGAGTTTGCTTAAACTATTCTTAAAATATTAAGAAAGAAATTATAAATAGATCACAAAAACTGATGTCATCGGCGGGATTCGAACCCACGGCCTTTCCCTAACAGGGGGACTGCTCTGCCAACTGAGCTACGATGACCACTAGTCAGACCACTAGTCACTTAGTCCCCCTGTTAGGGAAAGGCCGTGGGTTCGAATCCCGCCGATGACATCAGTTTTTGTGATCTATTTATAATTTCTTTCTTAATATTTTAAGAATAGTTTAAGCAAACTCATTGCTTTGAAATACAAAAATATATGGATTTGGTAAGGATTCATCTAACAATTCAGTGTCTAAATATCGTTGTAACACGATACACTGGTACCGTCAGTTCGATAGAACTGCGGTAGGTGGATCCAACGCTAACCTTAATAGCGCGATGTAGAAATTATGAATATGATATGAAGCAAAAAAAATTCGATGTTGTCGGTAGTGGTCATCGTAGCTCAGTTGGCAGAGCAGTCCCCCTGTTAGGGAAAGGCCGTGGGTTCGAATCCCGCCGATGACATCAGTTTTTGTGATCTATTTATAATTTCTTTCTTAATATTTTAAGAATAGTTTAAGCAAACTCATTGCTTTGAAATACAAAAATATATGGATTTGGTAAGGATTCATCTAACAATTCAATGTCTAAATATCGTTGTAACACGATACACTGGTACCGTCAGTTCGATAGAACTGCGGTAGGTGGATCCAACGCTAACCTTAATAGCGCGATGTAGAAATTATGAATATGATATGAAGCAAAAATTCGATGTTGTCGGTAGTGGTCATCGTAGCTCAGTTGGCAGAGCAGTCCCCCTGTTAGGGAAAGGCCGTGGGTTCGAATCCCGCCGATGACATCAGTTTTTGTGATCTATTTATAATTTCTTTCTTAATATTTTAAGAATAGTTTAAGCAAACTCATTGCTTTGAAATACAAAAATATATGGATTTGGTAAGGATTCATCTAACAATTCAGTGTCTAAATATCGTTGTAACACGATACACTGGTACCGTCAGTTCGATAGAACTGCGGTAGGTGGATCCAACGCTAACCTTAATAGCGCGATGTAGAAATTATGAATATGATATGAAGCAAAAATTCGATGTTGTCGGTAGTGGTCATCGTAGCTCAGTTGGCAGAGCAGTCCCCCTGTTAGGGAAAGGCCGTGGGTTCGAATCCCGCCGATGACATCAGTTTTTGTGATCTATTTATAATTTCTTTCTTAATATTTTAAGAATAGTTTAAGCAAACTCATTGCTTTGAAATACAAAAATATATCAATATGTTTTGTTATTTATTCTTATAATTAAACGTAAGCTGCGATTTTAACAAAAGCGTATGCGTAGCGTTTTTACTTTGCATCATGTATGAAGGTTGCACTTATATAACAGGTACATGCGCACTTAAATCACATCTTTGTTCTAAAGAACCGTACCCTGGACTGAAATGGCGGGTGTCGGACGTCTAGAGACTCATAACGGTTAGCTACTGAAGACGGTTGCGTACAAAATTCAAATTTGAATGAACTGCAGCAATTTATGGTGGTTCTGTGGGACCCTACCAGGCATGCCAAGGGTTATTAACAGAAACAAATAGGTAAACATATCATTTAGATATTTGAATATATAGAGTACGAATGAAATGGTTGGCTCCCGGACTATACCTACACAACACTCACTGGGCGCGCCGTGCGGCTCGTTAGGTAGGTACTGGCGAGCCGCGCGCCGATCGGCAAGAGCTCGAACGTCGTCGACGCAACGTCCTAGCTCTTAGTTTAGATCTTGACGATAATACTCTCTTGAATTTTGTTTAGCTAGACTAGCTAAATCCGCATCGGCCGCCTACGACACCAATGTTGCGAAGCACAAACATGATAAACAAATGGAATTGACTTGATGAACCACAATTTTTACTAAGATTTGAAACACACATTAAAAATACACTTACCGTCTAAATTGTCCCGCAGTTGCTCTTGATGTTGATGAAGAAAACACTTTTCTGTGTCATTTTCAGTTTCTGGAACGTATTTTCTTTTTATCTGCTATATTCAAAATGTTTAGCCATTGATAATGACCGCGTCGGGCCGCTGATGCACGCACGCACCCACAGAAAAAAGTTTGCTTGTTTCTACCTCTCTCACTCCTATGGAGTCTTTTTATCTCTTTCTCTCCATTAATCCGTTCAAAAAATAATTTTAAAAAACATGTCAGGTAAATGTAAAGTGAGGGATACTGTTACTAAAATTAAATTAGAAAACAAGAATATAACCTCTTCGAAAGATATTGTAAATGCATTTGAAGATTATTTTACCAACATTCCATTTAAAGTCACTTCTTCTGTTAATTCATGTGCCAACTGTGCGGTGGCCCTTCTCGAAAAAAATATTGATTCTTCATATAAATTTAACTTTAAACATATCGACCCCAGTGACATTTTGAAAGCATTTAAAAATCTCAAAATTAAAAAGTCGGAAGATCACTGGGGCATATCAGTTAGCTTAATCAGTAATGTAATTGATATCATTGCACCTGACTTGGCACTAATTTTTAATGAATGTGTAGATGAAGGCATATTCCCTAATGAAAAATAGTATACTAATACCATTATGTAACAAGGGATCTAAGTCAGAACTTGGTAACTACCGCCCCATTTCTATTTTGTCAGCTTTGAGTAAGGTGTTTGAGGGAGTGATGCTAAATCAAATGCAAGTCCACTTTACGACCAACAATCTTTTCTACAGCCAACAATTTGGCTTTACTCGCGGAAAATCGAGCACCGATGCGGGAGCAACCCTTGTTAGCTTGATTTACGACGCATGGGAGGGATCGCAGGATGCCATTGGGGTATTCTGCGATCTGTCTAAAGCATTTGATTGTGGTGACCTTTTTCTTAAGTTACTTCGGTATGGTTTTGACAAAAAAGTCCTTAGAACTATTAGGATCTTACCTGACAGATCGCGCTGTGTAGCCAAAGGTTAGAAATTGTAAATAACACTACCTTTTTAGGAATAACAATAGATTCTAAATTACAATGGGGTGGCCATATCACCATTTTAGCTAATAAGCTTAGAAAACAATGGTAAGTAAAATGTTTTAAGAAAATCTTTTTAAAATTATATAATAGCATTAATTTTTCATTTAATGTTTGTGTGTGTCATTTGGGTTTTCTACGCAACTTATCAAAAGACAGTAATTAAATCAAACAGATAAGGTCAAGTATTGGTGAATACCTATTTTTGGAACTTAGTTAGCATGATCTGAGGTTTCTACCCACATTAGTTATTGTAAAGAATCCTACATCGCGATAATGAAATTTGCACGCGTTTACTTATAAGCAAACACGTTCCAACCACGAATTTTGCTGTTCTCTCTGAGACAGTCTTGATAATGCCTCGTTTAGAGGCGAAACAATTGTCGACGTTTTGTTGTCTTTTTAATTCTGCGAAAAATTAATGCTATTATATAATTTTAAAAAGTTTTTTCTTAAAACTTTTTACTTACCATTGTTTTGTCATGGATTTTCGCCAAGTAACGCCTGTTTCTATCCAATATTTAATAAGCTTAGCTCTGCTGCATATGCTGTGAGACGGATTAGACAGTTGAAAGATGTAGCTCCTGCTAGGCTGGTTTACTTTGGTTACTTCCATAGCTTGATATCCTATGGAATACTACTTTGGGGAAATGCAGCAGATATAGAAACAATTTTTATATTACAAAAGAGGGCTGTCCGTGCCATTTATGGTTTAAGTAAGAGAGATTCTCTTAAGGAGCGATTTAAAGATAATAATGTTTTAAATGTAGCTTCCCAATATATAATTGATAACATACTGTATGTCAGGAAAAATATATCTTGCTATACTAAAGTAAGTGACGTTACAGACAGAACCTGTGCCTGAAAAATCTACGCTAGTACCTAAAATATCGCGAAAGCGGTTTCCTGGAAGTCCATCAATATATATGACTCCTACTAAAAAACGTATGTGCAGAAGAATTATAGAACTATCGGAGACAATAAACAAAAAAATAAACGAATAAAAATCTTACTTGAAAAAACACGCTATATGAGAAAGAGGCTTCTCTCATTGAAAAATATATTGAAAGATTTAGAAAAGCAGAGTATGATTAATTGGTGTAATGCAGATTTGCTTAGTAAAATAGGGGTCGCCAATAGAGAATTAATTAAAAGGCAAATTAGACAATTTAATAAAAAAGGAGTCACTATACGCCATAAATATTCACCTGAATTGAGAACTTTTGCTCTTACTTTGAATTTTTACTCGACTAAAGCCTACAAATATGTCAGAAAAACTTTTCAAAACTTGTCTTCCTTCTCTAAAAGCAATAAGTAAGTGGTACCAAACTTGATGGTAAACCAGGTTGCAATATTACCAATGAAGGACAATCTAGACATCCTTGGCATAGACGTTCGTCGAGAGCTCAATAACACAAAATACATTGAGAGATGTATTGGGCTAGCTTCGCGGAAACTAGGAATACTGAACAAGGTAAAGCGATTCTTTACACCGCACCAGAGGTGTCTGCTGTACAAAACGCAGATTAGACCCTGCGTTGAATACTGCTCTCACCACTGGGACGGCTCCGCGAAGTATTTGCTGGACGCACTCGACGCTATGCAGCGACGCGCTGTTCGCATTATAGACTGTCCGGAGGTAACGGGAAGCCTTGAGCCGCTAGCCCAGCGCCGAACAATTGCTTCCTTGGCCGCGTTCTACCGTATTTACCACGGTGAGTGTTCTGAAGAGCTCTTCAACCTGATCCCACCCTCTCCCTTCCGATCCCGAACAACGCGTGCCGGGCAGAGATGTCACCCTCATACCGTGGAAACCGTCTTCGCGAGAACCGAGCGTTTTAAACGATCGTTTCTCGGCCGAACGATGGTGGCTTGGAACGCCCTGCCTGCGCACGTGTTTCCTCCAACATATAACCCTGGGCTCTTTAAGCGAAGCGTGAAGAGGCACATTACAGGGTCGTCAAGTTGAGGGCCACTCTCTATAGTATTCCTGTGTACTGTGAGAGTCGCCCTCAATTGCCAGACGTCGCCTCAGCTTACCATCAGGCGAGTGGCGTCAATTTGTCGACCTAACATTAAAAAAAAAAAAAAAAAAAAAAAGTTCCTCAAAGGCCAAGAAACAAATTACAAAGTAATTCATTCAATGAATCAAATCTCCTGCAAAGATATTTCGATTTAAAAACACACAAAATGAAAGTAGAATTGGAATTAGCGAATGAAAAACTTGAAATTGCAAAACGCGAACGATACAAGCTTGATTTGAATATACTAAAACTAGAAAAGGAATTGAAAATACAGCAACCGTCCAATTGTACTTTACCATTTTATGTATAAAATGTCGTCATTGATCCTCCTGTGACGTCGGCGTGTGACGTCACGCTGTTTGGTGCGAGCAAGACGGACGATCAAGCTGTTCGGCGTCTCAACGATTATATATAAGCGAGGATCGCGATCTATCTCTCTCTTGTGCAGCCTACGACTTCTACAGGTGACGTTCTCTTACTGCCAAGGCTTTAAGATAATTATCCTTATATCTAAGAAAATCTATTTCGATATTTAGCTTATTACTAAGTTGATATACATCATATTTTGTGTTACTTTTTCCAAAATAAAAATAGTAGTCATGCCGAGAGACAGCACGTGTGTCAATAAATTTACAGTTTGTATAATTTCGTGATATTAACTGTAAATTACAATTTGGTTTATTTTCATTTAGGAATTTGTTATACTGTATACCCACCCAGAAGAAATATCTGCTTACACTTACTAAGGCTGTTAAGACAGATACATAGTTCCTTACAAAGTTGTGATGGATTTTTGTCATTGCATCCTACTGATATAACAATTATGTCATTATCACTAATGGTTTTATAAATTTCAGAGTCATTACAAAGTATGTGAGTACTTGGGGCCCATGGTTTGGTGAGAGCTGAGACTGTATAACAATCATTCCACTTGTTCCGTCTACTTTTGATCAGTGACGCAGCTAATCCTCGAACTTGTTGATCGCCTAATACAATTATCCTATCTTTCGTTGAGGTCTGTTTATCTTCGTCCGAGATGGATAAACATGAGTTGGTGTCCTGATTCTCAGTTTCATTGGCAGTGGTAGTAGCGCCTTTCAAACTACAAGCTAGTTTACATATTTTGTTTTCGGTTAAAGGGGGTGAATTTAAACAACTTGAAGTACTACTCCGCTTTTCTGGTGTACTCTTGCTCTGCCTGGAAAGATTGAACGTTGAACGTGTCATTCACGCTCACTGATGATGATGGTAGCATATTTACTGTTTTGCGCTTTTGTTTATGTGATGACGATCGTGGCGTTGCCAGCGATTTTCGTTCAGGCGTTGAACAGATTTTTTTATATGTTTCTATTTTCCTCATGTAATCCTGGAGATCAGTTTTCAATCGATAGTTTTCAGTATTTAAGTATTCTATTTCCTGATGCGCACTAATTAACTGCATAGTTAGCGCACTAAGTTGCTCACTCACATTGTCAGTGTCTTCACAGCTGTCATTTAGACTTTCCGGTATGCTCATCACTGTGTTATTGAACATAGACGATGTTTCATTTTCACATATTTCCGAGTTTATGTCGTTTAGAGAAATAGACCGTCTCATCTTGCGGTACGTAATATTATCATTTTGTTCCATTTTAGTGCAATGTTAAAGACATGGTATAGTCATGGGTATAATTATTTTAATACGTTTATGTCAATTCATGTGTTATATCTATTACAAAGACTTGATGATGAAATGAAATTGAAATGATATCGTCAAAGTTCCAAAAAACAAAAACACGAAGAATCTTCGGAGGATCAAACCTCGGACCTCCCAATTCTACTGAATTTTCATTCGGTTCGTGAGACCACTAGGCCACGGTGGATGTTAGAAACTTGTACAAAATTAGTAGTCTATGTGCATTTTATATTATGGTTCCATAGGTATTTGAGCGATTCTTTAATATTCGCTAATGAGGTCAAAGTTGAATCACTCGCGCGCCTCCGTCAAGGACGGTTGTGTTAACGTAATTATGTCGCAAATAGTGAAATGTAATGTCTGTAATATCGTCATTGACGAGATGTTGGCTTATGTCCAAAATAAGTTATCCCTGATTGACGAAGATACGCTGAAAAGGATCTGTCTGACTTCGTTCTCAAGCAGTGAAATAAGTAAATCAAAATCATTACTGTTTGAGTCGCTGCCGGGTGGCCAACATAAAACTATAAGGAAGAGGAAATGGAAGTAAGCAAGAGACCTGGACGATATCATCGGAGTGCTCAAGAGTGCAGATCCTGATACTATCCCAGTATTTGTGGCAAGAATTCTTGAGAAACTACCCCCAATTTTATTTGACCACCTAGATTGTACAAAATTACTTAAGGATATTACAAAAATTAATTCTGAAATTGAAGAAATCAAGAACACCTATGCCACGATAAAGCAGGTGGAGGATCTGAGCGCGGATATCCACGACCTAAAGTATGCATCTCTGCCTCCACCAGCCGCTACCAATCCAATGGGTTATGTAAATATGCGTCGAGGTGCTTGGAAATTGGATAGTGGCCCGTTAGGAATGACAATGTGTAATAACTACACCGTGGATGAGCAAGAAATTCAACAACGTTCACCAAAAAACCCACAGGAACAAAATAGCCCTTCACCGGTGATACTTTGTGATGAAAATTGTCGGAGTGAGAAAGTGTCGGGTACACTTATATCTCGAGTCCAGCAAACAGATGACTCACTGCGTAACCCACTCGTAACTTCGCCGGAGACTCGGGCCGTCAGCTGTGATGACGTCATCGTTGCCGAGGGACAAGCAAAATTGGTACCGATGTCGGTGAATAATAATAATAATAAAAATGAGATTGAGAATTGTTGGCGAACAGTGGGCGATAGAGGTAACGCTGAAACGACATTGTCGACTTTTAAGGCTGCGAAGAAAAAAAAAATACCTACCTTTATTACGAATGTGCATGTAGATACTCTCGAGTCTGATATAGTTGATTATTTGAAAATAAAAACACAAGAGAAGGTATTTCTGGAAAAAATAAATTCTAAAAAAGTGTTGGATCATAAAGCGTACAAATTCTTTGTGTCGGAGGTCGGTGTGTTTTACATTATAAATATCGAAAAGTGGACGAGGGGTCCACTATGATCGGTCCAGTGCCCTCTACCGATGGATAAGAACTGTAAGAACGTCAAGAGTGCCGTTAGTGATATTCGATGTCTTTGTAACGAGTGTGTGTTGATAGCGCTTCAAGAAACTTGGCTGCTCCCGGACGATTTGACGTATCTGAACAGTATAGATAGTGGGTTTAGCTGTACGGGGACGTCAGCTATGGATACGGCAGCGGGCCTGGTGCTCGGCCGACCATACGGTGGTACTGCACTGCTTTGGAAGACCTCTGTGTTCTCGAGTGTCACAGTGATAAATTGCGATAACCCGCGAGTGTGTGCTATCCGTGTAAGCGTGCCCGCGAGCCCGTTTATAGTGGTGTGCGTGTATATGCCGACAAACAAGCCGGATAACCTGACTATGTTCACTGACTGCATGGGAACTGTAAGTGCTATTAGTAATGACTATGAAAACGAACCTATCTTTGTATTAGGGGATTTTAATGCTCATCCTGGTGAATTATTTTATAATGAATTAGATATATTATGTAATGATTTTAATTGGATTATATTTGACATAATGAAATTAGGATTGTCCTCTGATACATTTACTTATATAGATCAAGTGTGGGGGTCAAAACGTTGGCTGGATCATTGTGTTGTGTCCCAATCAGCCGCTATATCTATATGCAATGTATATGTAAATTATGATGTAGTATGGTCGGATCACTTTCCCGTTATATGTGAATGTAAATTGGGATGTCTAACTCCGCTAAACGTTATAACGAGTTTAGATCGTAATAATGACGTAAGATGGGGAGAGAGAACCACCGACCATATTGCACAGTACCAATATGAATGTCACAAGCGTTTACGACTTATTGATTTTCCTACGGAATGTCAAAAGTGTGGTGATCACTACTGTAACGAGCCTACTCACAGTTTAGTTATAGATCAATTATATTCCGCCATCGTGCTCGCGTTATCTCAGGCGTGGTCGATGGAGGGAGCGAGTGGCGGGCGTGGGCAGGGGTATAAACGCCTAACTAACACCGTTGTTGGATGGAATAAATATGTGAGCGACAGTCACAGGTTGGCCAGGGCGAGTTTCATGGAATGGCGACTATGTGGTAGCCCTACTACTGGTGATATGTATAATAAGATGTGCGAGACTAGAAAGATATTCAAGTCACGATTAAAATGGGACCAGTTGAAAATGGATGGTCTGGCCGAGAAACATAGTGCCAAGGACTTCAAAGGTTTCTGGAAACATACGAACCGTGTGGGGGGTCGCCCTGGCCTTCCTGTGAGTGTCGACGGTACGAGTGATTTAAAGGGTATAGCTGATAAATTTAAAGATAGCTTTTTTGTCCAGTCACCGTCTTCGTCAATACGCGGGGGTAGGGTGGGTGGGGGCTACGGGGGCACCAGGTTTACGGCTAGGGATGTGTTAGGGGCCATAAAATCTATTTCTTCGGGCAAATCCCCTGGTCATGACGGATTAAGCGTGGAACATCTTCAGCACGCTGGACCTCATATGTGCAGAGTGCTGGCGATGTTCTACAACCTATGTATCGCACACTCATACCTGCCTGTGGATATGATGAGGACTATTGTGGTGCCGGTGGTGAAGAACAAGGCTGGTGATATGTCAGATATAACTAATTATCGACCTATTTCTTTGGCAACAATAATAGCAAAAGTATTTGACAGCGTTCTTAATATACAATTAAACAAATACTTAGAGTTAAATGATAATCAGTTCGGATTTCGGCCCGGACTGTCTACGGAAACGGCAATATTGTGTTTTAAGAGTGCTGTTAAATACTACACTATAAGGAATACACCTGTGTACGCCTGCTTCCTCGACCTCTCCAGAGCCTTCGATCTGGTCCGTTATGACATCTTGTGGAGTAAGATGAGTTCATTACATGTACCGGGTGAACTTATTAACGTATTTAAGTATTGGCACGAAAACCAAACAAATAACGTGAGGTGGGCGGGAATGTTGTCGGAACCGTACAGATTGGAATGTGGGGTGAGGCAGGGGGGGTTGAGCTCTCCCTCTATATTTAATTTGTACATAAATGGACTGATCGAGGCGCTCAGCAAGCAGCATATCGGTTGTCACATAGATGGCGTCTGTTTTAATAATATTAGCTACGCGGATGATATGGTGCTGCTGAGTGCCTCGGTCTGTGGACTAAGAAAACTTTTACGTATCTGTGAGGGCTATGCGGCTGAACATGGTTTGATATATAGTGTGAGAAAGAGCCAATGTATGGTCTTTCAGGGTGGGGGAAGAAAAATAATTGAAATGCCTCCCATTACACTAAATGGTTTGCCACTAGTGAGAGTTGATCAATTTAAATACCTAGGGCATTTTGTAACATCAACCCTGAAGGACGATGCGGATATGGAACGGGAGCGACGGGCGCTGTCGGTCAGGGCGAATATGGTGATTCGCAGGTTTGCCCGGTGTTCAGTGGAAGTTAAGTTAACCCTTTTTAGATCATACTGTACGACACTGTACACTTGCAGTCTGTGGACCGGCTACACGCAAAGGCGGGGGAGCGCCAACAGCATGCTGGTCGCGCTAGCGGATAGGTTTGACTGCCCTATTATACGTCACTGCTGTGGGCGGCATGTCTCCTAGCTTAGACTCGGTCTAGGTGGTCTAGGCGCGTGGGGGGGAGGCGTGTGTGGCTAGCAGTAGTATGTGTACTAAATTCCTTTTAGAAACATTGTTATTTTTAAATTAATTTTTGACATTTTTATTCTGTGTACCTACTAATTTTGACATTGTATAATTTCTAATTTAATGTGACTGAGTGATATTAATTTTGGTGTATATGAGTCTATTTGGCTTGAAATAAATGAATTATTATAAAGTCCAAATTTTAAACAAATGTTTTGAAAATTAACAGACGTTTTAGTGTTTATTTGTGTTAATACTCGTATATTTATTTATATTTTGTTCGCCAAATTGACGCCGCCCGCCTGGTGGTAAGTCGTGACGACGTCTAGCGATTGTGGGCCACTCTCACAGCACACATTACTATTGAGAGTGGCCCTCAACTTGACGACCTACTGATGTGCCTCTTCACGCTCCGCTTAAAGAACCCAGGATTATATGTGGGAGGAAACACGTGCACAGGCAGGGCGTTCCAGGCCACTATCGTTCGGCAGAGAAACGAACGTTTAAAACGTTCGGTTCTCGCGAACATGCTATCCACTGTGTGGGGGTGGCATCTCTGCCCGGCACGAGTCGTTCGGGATCGGAAGGAAGAGGGTGGGATCAGATTGAAGAGCTCTTCAGAACACTCGCTATTGATGTACTATTCACTATATTTTTTACCAGGTTTTATGTTTCACACACTGAACTCTAACAACACGTATTCATTTGCACAGTAAAGCTATTTTTTACACTGATTTTCATTTAAAACACAGAGATAACTTATAACACGTCCGCTCATGACAGTACCGCAACGGGGTTTTTCAAGTAGGAGTGTCATGGGTCTGTTTAACATTCAGTTTTAATGAGTGTTTAGCGGACCATGCCTTATAGTTCTTTACAGTGTGTTAAAAGATGGCAAATGTGGGTTGGTTCCTCAAGCGACAGTGTTGTATCTCTCCTCCATGATCGGGGCCTGAGGACGGCGGGATCGCCACCCACCGTCCTTACAGAAGCAGGCTAGAAGGGTTGCGTGCTGCGGGGCCTTTGCCCCATAGCACGCAACCAGATTCACTCACTGACGCGGGATAAAACCCGACCTCAAGTGTTGTATCTCTACTGTTAGTCGGTAAAATGGAACCATTTTTTTTGAGAAGTTAGAATATGTAATTTGAGCGCCATCTATGTTCTAAACTCAATTTTACTCAAATTGTGGGTTGGTTCTGGTTTGCAAAAATGGGTCCATTTTATGTCAGTAATATTAACTGTAGTTCTCAATCTCCTAATACTGCTAAAATGTGTCATAAAAATATTTAAAAATGACGATCTAATGGGTTTTTCAAAAACATCGATGATATTTTGAATAATATTCCCAAGTAAACTTACACAAGCGTTGTCTTTTATCAAAGATATAATCTCGAAAACATCATTGTTGTTCGTCAAACACCACTTATTTTGGTTATCTGTTGCGAGCATAAATGTATCCAGACGAACCTCTGTTATAGAAGATTTTTTATATTTATATGTTTTGATAACATGTGGTCTGTCATCGTTATTTATGATATCGTTACCATTATTAATTAATTCTTCGATTTCTATTGTATTTCTTTCCATTAGTCTGTTAGCAATTTGCTCAAGAGGTTTGTTACCTTTTCTAATTGTTCGTTTAATTGAACTTAATTTATTTTGGAATGGATACGCATTGAAAGTTTGCAATTTACCAAATCTCTTAACTTCATCAACAAGATGAATTAAGTTATGGACGTTACTTGTTATATATTCTCTACCATAGTAATATTTGTAATGATCAACAAAATGTAACAACATCATTTGTGCAACTGGCAAAAACTGAAAATGATGTTGACTCAAACAAAAAAAAAAAAACACAAAAGAAATTCAAGAAGTGTTGGTATGGACCATTAGGCAAAACATTCTTTAGTATTGTGAAGCTAATATAAAGAAGAAATGTGCGATATTCAGTGGCTTTCCAGTTTGATAGATCAGTAAGACCCCTTAAATTCCTATGAATTTCCTTTGGCATACGACAGCTTAGTATAAATTGCGTCACTTTTGCGATATCTCCAGCGGACCATTTGGTAAGAAGTTTTCCTAAATTTCCATCTCTCCATCCAAACAGTAATCGTTTCATAATACCTAAATCGATCAAATGAAGGGAATCTCCGACCAGGAAATCTTCAACCATGTCTATTGGCAATTGGAGAAAAGGAGAATCACGTTTGTGGTGGTCACCGTATTTTTTGGCACGAAAGTCTGTCATTTCTTCTAACGCTATTCGTTTCTTGAAATTTGACAGTTTGGGATACATGAGAATATTCGCCAACTACATTACATTTGAGACATCCATGTTTTGCGTTAAAATTACATACTTCTGAAAAATATTTTTGAGGAATAATTAAAATTAATATTTTTTTTATGAATACTACAAATATTTAATTATGATCACAAAAGTGGATTTTAAAAACGGTTCCTTTAATTAATGCTCTTGCAGGAGAATCGCATATAACAGCTCTCAGTTTAACTGTGATTTCTGTTGCAATATTTTGTTGTGTGGTAAAGTTTAAATTATTACGGTAAAGCTCTAGTAATTCATCAATAAATGGTTGTATGAATGAGTTTAAATCTACGGGTTTATTTGTGCCCTCAAATACACCCACAACCAATGGTGGTATGTCGGGGTATTCATGAATGTTGCAGAATATCGGCCACACTTGATGTTTGGAACTTTTGAATAATGGTAAGCCGTCAATATTTACATTAAGAGATAAGCTCTTTGGTATATTGTCGAATTATTGTAAAACCATTTTCAGCGAAGTAATAAGGCCATTATGCCAATAACTACCGGAATCAACTGGAGTTATAGATATATTTGCTTTTTGACAATTTAAAAGTGTGCGTGGATCCTTTGGAACCGAACAGGGAAATCTTTCATTCAGAATGTTGTTTAGAGCTCCTAATGCTTCTTGTGTAATATTGAAACGAATCACGAAGTTTATCATTTTTGCTGGCTTTGCTTTCGCTTTCATAGTCTGTCTGACTCTCTCTTGAGTTCAAAATTTCATTTATAGGAATTATTTTTTCAAACCTAGAAAAGAATGACTGATTTGTAATGTTAATGTACGCTACAGCTATACGACATTCAGTCACTAAATGGTAGTATAATAGTGTTCAAATGGACTAAAAGTCGTGTAAGGGTGCAATTTATCACTCTATCACGATTATCGCGTATAAGTAGTTCTTGCGACTCTAATACGATTCAGTTTGGTGAAAAAGTTGTATAGATGTCAGTAAGACGACATCATCGGTTTAACCACTGAAAGTTGTATAATGGTCATAAAAAACAGTCGCATAGACGTTTATACGACGGCTTTAAACGACTACAAGTTGTATAAGTATAAAGAGGCACTAAGTCGTATTATAACCTAAAATGACTTCAATACGATGTTTATAGAACATTAAGTCGTGTACTTTTTACTTATACGACTAAAATGTTTGTTGGGAAGGAACCGTCTTATCACAAATAGTATAAAAGGGAATATTCTAACACAACAGCCCATAAAACGTCAGGCAAGTAATTGTGTCAATTTCAAAGCTAATGATTGCATGAAAAAGTCATTTATTTCAAGTATTTATAAAACTGAGACTGTACTAAATGCGGTTAAATAAAACGTTTGAAAAGGTGATTTTTATTTACTTTATATTTACTGTATTTTTTGACAAGAAAACACTATATTTTTAACAAACATATTGTATTTCAATTTTCCAATCTGGAAACACTGTACCCCCTGCACACACCAGTAGCGCGCCGCCACTTGCGGCGCACAGATGTTTATAATACACGTCCTTTAAGTTGCTGGGCTACACCTGTGCCCCGCGCGTGCGTGAAAGTGTACAAAAGACAAAATTAAGGTAAATATACTCTATTGTAACATAACTATATTATATAACTAGCTGTTGCCTGCAGCTCCGCCTGCGTGCTATAGTTTTCTTGATCACCATTTACTGATTTGTATGTATAGCTGTTGCCCGCAGATCCGCCTGCATGTTACTTTAGATCTACATAACATTTTTATTTATGAACCGATTGAAATAAAACAAACCTTAAATGTTAAGTTGAATATATCACAACGCAATACTGAAAACGGCATTGAGATTAGCGTGTTCAAACATTCAGACAAACAAACAAATACTCTAAAAACCATTGTTTTGGGTTCTATTGCGTACATAGGCAGACAACAGTTTCTCTATTATATCTTCGATGTACAGACATCGACCACTTACAATTTTATTATAGGTATTGATATATTATTAATTTCATATCGCAGAGAAGGGCGTCAATGACTTCGAACCGCTGCCCCCGGATTGGATAATCCGTCTGCAAGCTCGCCAGGCCGTATGAGCTAGGCAAAATTAAATCCAAAAAAAGTTCCTTATTTACTTCCTTACTTCATGAATCTGGTTATTGGTTCTCATGTTGAACCCATAACAACATTAGCTATATGGTCTCACATATTAATAAGAATGCATGAAAGACAGTAATGTTTAGAAAAAAGCTTATTCTTTTTGTAAGCCTTCTGCGTACAAATGTCCTACAGCTATGATGAATTACATTACAAATTAGTTGCAAATGGGTAAAACCATTTGAAAAATACGTAAAATAAAATTGCATAAATTCACAGCGTCACAACATCCCCATAGGTTCCATTCCTTGCTATGCACGTAGAAGAGCGCAGAAAGAAAAAAGAAGACTACCCTTGAAAAAAGAATTCTTCGTCTTAAAGAAACACTTAATTCGGAGGCAATTGAAACAGGAAAAGAGACGGAAGATAACAACGCGGCTATTTCGTCAAAGATTACAACACCGCTAGCTCCGAAACCTGAACTTCGGCTAGGCGGTAAAGTGATGCCTCCACTGTTGCCAGTTCCATCCAGGGTGCATAATAAAAACTGGAAAAGGGACCATTTGACGCCAGCACAGATAAAAAAATATTGTAAACGGTTGTTTAAGTTCAAAACTAAAAAGTAAATGCTTGAAATGCATTTGAATTACATTACAAATTAGTTGCAAATGGGTAAAATCATTAGAAAAATTGCTTTAATTCACAGCGTCACAACATCCCCATAGGTTCCATTCCTTGCTATGCACGTAGTCTAAGAGCGCAGAAATAAAAAAAGAAGACACCCTTGAAAAAAGAATTCTTCGTCTTAAAGATGCTTCTTTAATTCTTAATGCTTCTTTAATTCTTAATTCGGAGGCAATTGGAACAGGAAAAGAGACGGAAGATAGCAACGCGGCTACTTCGTCGAAGACTACAATATCGCTGGCTCCGAAACCTGAACTTCGGCTAGGCGGTAAAGTGATGCCTCCACTGTTGCCAGTTCCATCCAGGGTGGATAATAAAAACTGGAAAACCGACCATTTGACGCCAGCACTGATAAAAAAATATTGTAAACAGATGTTTAAGTTCAAAACTAAAAAGTAAATGCTTGAAATGCATTTGAATTACATTACAAATTAGTTGCAAATGGGTAAAACCATTTGAAAAATACGTAAAAATAAAATTGCATTATTTCACAGCGTCACATCCCCATAGGTTCCATTCCGTGCTATGCGCATAGAAGAGCGCAGAAATAAAAAAAGAAGACTACCGTTGAGAAAAGAATTCTTCGTCTTAAAGAAGCACTTAATTCGGAGGCAATTGGAACAGGAAAAGAGATGGAAGATAGCAACGCGGCTACTTCATCGAAGACTACAATACCGCTGGCTCCGAAATATTTCACAGCGTCACAACATCCCCATAGGTTCCATTCCGTGCTATGCTCGTAGAAGAGCGCAGAAAGAAAAAGAAGACTACCCTTGAAAAAAGAATTCTTCGTCTTAAAGAAGCACTTAATTCAGAGGCAATTGAAACAGGAAAAGAGACAGAAGATAGCAACGCGGCTACTTCATCGAAGACTACAATACCGCTAGCTCCGAAACCTGAACTTCGGCTAGGCGGTAAAGTGATGCCTCCACTGTTGCCAGTTCCATCCAGGGTGGATAATAAAAACTGGAAAACCGACCATTTGACGCCAGCACAGATAAAAAAATATTGTAAACAGATGTTTAAGTTCAAAACTAAAAAGTAAATGCTTGAAATGCATTTGAATTACATTACAAATTAGTTGCAAATGGGTAAAACCATTTGAAAAATACGTAAAAATAAAATTGCATTATTTCACAGCGTCACATCCCCATAGGTTCCATTCCGTGCTATGCGCATAGAAGAGCGCAGAAATAAAAAAAGAAGACTACCGTTGAGAAAAGAATTCTTCGTCTTAAAGAAGCACTTAATTCGGAGGCAATTGGAACAGGAAAAGAGATGGAAGATAGCAACGCGGCTACTTCATCGAAGACTACAATACCGCTGGCTCCAAAATATTTCACAGCGTCACAACATCCCCATAGGTTCCATTCCGTGCTATGCTCGTAGAAGAGCGCAGAAAGAAAAAAGAAGACTACCCTTGAAAAAAGAATTCTTCGTCTTAAAGAAGCACTTAATTCAGAGGCAATTGAAACAGGAAAAGAGACGGAAGATAGCAACGCGGCTACTTCATCGAAGACTACAATACCGCTAGCTCCGAAACCTGAACTTCGGCTAGGCGGTAAAGTGATGCCTCCACTGTTGCCAGTTCCATCCAGGGTGGATAATAAAAACAGGAAAAGGGACCATTTGACGCCAGCAGAGATAAAAAAATATTGTAAACGGTTGTTTAAGTTCAAAACTAAAAAGTAAATGCTTGAAATGCATTTGAATTACATTACAAAATAGTTGCAAATGGGTAAAACCATTTTAAAAATACGTAAAAATAAAATTGCTTTATTACACAGCGTCACAACATCCCCATAGGTTCCATTCTTTGCTATGCACGTAGTCTAAGAGCGCAGAAATAAAAAAAGAAGACTACCCTTGAAAAAATAATTCTTCGTCTTAAAGAAGCACTTAATTCGGAGGCAATTGGAACAGGAAAAGAGACGGAAGATAGCAACGCGGCTACTTCGTCGAAGACTACAATACCACTGGCTCCGAAACCTGAACTTCGGCTAGGCGGTAAAGTGATGCCTCCACTGTTGCCAGTTCCATCCAGGGTGGATAATAAAAACAGGAAAAGGGACCATTTGACGCCAGCACAGATAAAAAAATATTGTAAACGGTTGTTTAAGTTCAAAACTAAAATGTAAATGCTTGAAATGCATTTGAATTACATTACAAATTAGTTGCAAATGGGTAAAACCATTTGAAAAATACGTAAAAATAAAATTGCTTTATTACACAGCGTCACAACATCCCCATAGGTTCCATTCTTTGCTATGCACGTAGTCTAAGAGCGCAGAAATAAAAAAAGAAGACTACCCTTGAAAAAAGAATTCTTCGTCTTAAAGAAGCACTTAATTCGGAGGCAATTGGAACAGGAAAAGAGACGGAAGATAGCAACGCGGCTACTTCGTCGAAGACTACAATACCACTGGCTCCGAAACCTGAACTTCGGCTAGGCGGTAAAGTGATGCCTCCACTGTTGCCAGTTCCATCAAGGGTGGATAATAAAAACAGGAAAACTGACCATTTCACGCCAGCACAGATAAAAAGTATTGTAAACAGATGTTTAAGGTAAAAACTAAAAAGTTAATGCTTGAAATGCATTTGAATTACATTACAAATTAGTTGCAAACGGGTAAAATACATACCATACCATTTGAAAAATACGTAAAAATAAAATTGCATTATTTCACAGCGTCACAACATCCCCATAGGTTCTATTCCGTGCTATGCACGTAGAAGAGCGCAGAAAGAAAAATGAAGACTACCCTTGAAAAAAGAATTCTTCGTCTTAAAGAAGCACATAATTCAGAGGCAATTGAAACAGGAAAAGAGACGGAAGATAGCAACACGGCTACTTCGTCGAAGACTACAATAGCGCTAGCTCCGAAACCTGAACTTCGGCTAAGCGGTAAAGTGATGCCTCCACTGTTGCCAGTTCCATCCAGGGTGGATAATAAAATCTGGAAAAGGGACCATTTGACGCCAGCACAGATAAAAAAATATTGTAAACGGTTGTTTAAGTTCAAAACTAAAAAGTAAATGCTTGAAATGCATTTGAATTACATTACAAAATAGTTGCAAATGGGTAAAACCATTTTAAAAATACGTAAAAATAAAATTGCTTTATTACACAGCGTCACAACATCCCCATAGGTTCCATTCTTTGCTATGCACGTAGTCTAAGAGCGCAGAAATAAAAAAAGAAGACTACCCTTGAAAAAATAATTCTTCGTCTTAAAGAAGCACTTAATTCGGAGGCAATTGGAACAGGAAAAGAGACGGAAGATAGCAACGCGGCTACTTCGTCGAAGACTACAATACCACTGGCTCCGAAACCTCAACTTCGGCTAGGCGGTAAAGTGATGCCTCCACTGTTGCCAGTTCCATCCAGGGTGGATAATAAAAACAGGAAAAGGGACCATTTGACGCCAGCACAGATAAAAAAATATTGTAAACGGTTGTTTAAGTTCAAAACTAAAATGTAAATGCTTGAAATGCATTTGAATTACATTACAAATTAGTTGCAAATGGGTAAAACCATTTGAAAAATACGTAAAAATAAAATTGCTTTATTACACAGCGTCACAACATCCCCATAGGTTCCATTCTTTGCTATGCACGTAGTCTAAGAGCGCAGAAATAAAAAAAGAAGACTACCCTTGAAAAAAGAATTCTTCGTCTTAAAGAAGCACTTAATTCGGAGGCAATTGGAACAGGAAAAGAGACGGAAGATAGCAACGCGGCTACTTCGTCGAAGACTACAATACCACTGGCTCCGAAACCTGAACTTCGGCTAGGCGGTAAAGTGATGCCTCCACTGTTGCCAGTTCCATCAAGGGTGGATAATAAAAACAGGAAAACCGACCATTTCACGCCAGCACAGATAAAAAGTATTGTAAACAGATGTTTAAGGTAAAAACTAAAAAGTTAATGCTTGAAATGCATTTGAATTACATTACAAATTAGTTGCAAACGGGTAAAATACATACCATACCATTTGAAAAATACGTAAAAATAAAATTGCATTATTTCACAGCGTCACAACATCCCCATAGGTTCTATTCCGTGCTATGCACGTAGAAGAGCGCAGAAAGAAAAATGAAGACTACCCTTGAAAAAAGAATTCTTCGTCTTAAAGAAGCACATAATTCAGAGGCAATTGAAACAGGAAAAGAGACGGAAGATAGCAACGCGGCTACTTCGTCGAAGACTACAATACCACTGGCTCCGAAACCTGAACTTCGGCTAAGCGGTAAAGTGATGCCTCCACTGTTGCCAGTTCCATCCAGGGTGGATAATAAAATCTGGAAAAGGGACCATTTGACGCCAGCACAGATAAAAAAATATTGTAAACGGTTGTTTAAGTTCAAAACTAAAAAGTAAATGCTTGAAATGCATATGAATTACATTACAAATTAGTTGCAAATGGGTAGAACCATTTGAAAAACACGTAAAAATCCTATAATAAACGATTCGACGACGAACGACGATATATTGTTGTGTTGGCGGGGCACCGATGTGGAACTTACGGATTTCTTATCTCATTTGAATAGTGTTCACCCTAAAATCAAATTCAAACTCGAGTTAGAGAAGGATAGGTCCATAAATTTCTTAGATTTGACTATTACTAGAAATGAGGGTGGGCATGAATTCCGGATCTTTCGCAAACCCACTCATACTGACACAGTAATTCCTGCTACTTCCTGTCATCCTTGGCAGCACAAGCTTGCCGCCTTCCACAGCTATGTTCACAGGCTATTTTCGGTTCCACTTTCTCAAATAAATTTTAACCGCGAATTAAATATTATTTATCAAATTGCTAAATCTAATGGTTACAGTACCAAGCTTGTGGACAACTTAGTTGGAAGGCGGCGAGCCTCAATTACGCGTAGTTTACTATATGCTGTTCCCCCGGATCGTGACGTCCATCGGTATAGAGCTAGTCTAACTTATTTAGGTCCGATATCTGATAAAGTTGCCAAAATTTTACGTAAAAATAATATTCATGTCGCGTTTAGAACGGACTACACTATCCGGAGAAACATTTGCAATGTTAAGGAGAAAATTGGGGATGACAGGAAGTCAGGTGTGTATAGGCTTAAGTGTGGGGATTGTGAGGGTGTTTATATTGGCCAAACCGGCCGTAGCTTCGCGACGCGGTATAAAGAACATATATCAGCTTTTAGAAACAATCGCCCAGAACGGTCTCATTTCGCAAAACATTTGTTGGATTCCGGTCACTCCCTACCTAATCCTCACACTTATGACGTTCTGCACACCTGCAACAAAGGACTGAGGCTTTCGGTTTTGGAACAATTAGAAATCTACAAACATAGACGCTTGAACCCTAATATTTTAAATGATCAACTTAATTTCGCCTCTTCCCCTTTGCTGCGGGTAGGTATACGTCATTCAAACAACGGTGGTGGGTAGACATAAAATAATTTGGTATTATGGTTGTGGGTAGAAATAAAAAACCTAGGATATAAATAGGTGCGGTTTACGAGTTGTGGCGCATTCGGTCGCCGTGCGCCGAGCCATCGACATCTCCTGATGATGCCCCTGGTTGGGGGCGAAACACGTGTCGAGGTTTTTATTATTTTTTGCACGATAACACAACTCTCATATTTATTCTATTTTCAAAATTATTTCTCTATTCTTTCGGCCTAAGTGGGTTTGGAGGGCGGACTTGTGCATGAATAAATACGAGAGTTGGGTAATTTGCATGTGGCGGAATATTGCAAAGTAGTTAGATTTATTTAATATAACACAGGATAACACAAACATGGGAACAAGGAAAACACAGACAGGTAGTTGGTCCCTTCCTATACATCGGTCTCCGACCGGCGGCAGAAAGTCTCAATGCAATATTTAACTAATAATAAAATAATAATTTTAGTTATAGGCCCAACACAAATGTGGGTACATTTCAAAATACTACTTATATATATATATATATACATACTTTTCTACCTATATATATATATACTTTTCTACCTATTACGCGTCGGAGACAACGTTCCTACAGAGTCTGCGTTATGCGTAATTCCCATCTAACAATTGAAACTTTACTATGGTTCACTAGATTAGGGAACCCTAAAATAACGGTCCCTAAATGGCAGTCTAGATAATAAAAATGTTACTGAATAGTATCTCAACAATGGTTCACTCATTTAGGGAACCCCAACATGACGGTCCCACTATGGCCGTCTCGACAATACAATATTAAATAATAGGGAATATTCCAGATAGGTGGAATATGATGATGATATTTGACTTTACGTTATCCAATAATAAAATTTATAAAATTAACGGTTTCCCGCTTAAGGCTGCGCCCCAAGTGGTACGGCTTCACAATAAATTATGTCGGGTAGAAGTATTTTCTCAACCCGGATTCTCCTTCGTGATATTCACAAATTATAATTATAATAATATAAATTACTGCTTAAGGCCGTAGGTGAATAGCCCTTAAGAGAATTTTATGCATAAATGTTTCTAACAATTTATCATTACATTAGACAGGGCAATGTTATTATATTCTAGCATCCCCTATCGGTTTATAAAATGAGTATTTACGTATACAACACATATACATATACAATACATAATATAATTAACGCATTTAAGCGTGGAGTAATTTTAACTTCCCCGTCCTAAATGTTTTCTCGTATATCTTGTGGTAAGAAATTCAGCATCGTCTGATTTGGACATTCCGAAGTAACGGTGAAAGTTTATAAATTAGTTATTTGTAGGTATTAAACGCGATTGGAACTACACTGACCATGACTCTAATCTAGACAATTACAGGTGTCCTTGGGTTACTAATAATCTATGAAGTTAATCTCTGAAATAGTTATTTGGTAATATCCTAATTATAGATCGCGCGGGGGCCGTTACACGTAAGCTAATCTGTTCACAGCACTTATCCCTTAGTCGGGAACGGAATTCACTGCACCAGTTTTACCAGGAATATCAATTTAGATATAGGTTATCGGAATTACTTGGTTTATTTTACAGTTATATTTTAATACTTCGTTAACGGTGTTTACGACTGTTAGGTGTAGATCGGAGTGGTATTATGTAAATTTATGTCCTTCGAAGGCTGCGCGACGGCTTTTATCAACACGGTTTGGCAATTAACCATAATGGCCCCGCCTCCCGGCGTCTAGTGACGTAACCGCTACTCATCGAGGCGTCTTCCCATTGGTCGGCCGGTCGAACGTTATCGGTGCGATCTCAGCCGGCACACAAAACAATGGACTAAGGAATTTCTTGTTTAGAAAACCGGTCTACCGATATTCTCGAATATTCGAATCTAGTGATGTGACCCAACGCAAAATGTGCATTGTCGATGTATGCGCATCGTAACAGTACTCGACGAACTGGGAGAAGGATTTTAACTGGGGAAACCAGTAAAATCCGCCTATAAACTGCGAAACTTCCTGAAACAACTTACACAAGTCCCCATTCATACAACCTTCTATACTCCATGCACGCAACCTTACATACTACCTAACACTCACGTCTTCCTCCCGCGGAGGCAAGAAGACGAATCTTACATACCCTGTCCGGCCCTATCTATCACGATGGGACGTACAACCTGCGCGTTGAGATGTTAAATTAGGCCCCAGCCTACTTCGACGGCACGTCCTGTCCAACTGAAATTAAACGACTGGGCAACAGAGTCACTAACCGCTCTGACGTGCTTCGGGACCCAGGGTGCACATGAGGCTCCTCTAGATACAGGGAAAACTTCTCATAAGGAAGCTTCCCAAAACACAGTGAAGGCTTATTTTTACCCCCGGCCGTTAATACAGCGCAGACTAGACGTTCTTCCTGTTACCTGCGGTTGCCCTGGAGTGTTGTATTCAAAATGATCAGACTGAATCTCCTAACCACAATAAACTTAAACTTTCTAATTTCTAATACTTAAACTACATAAATACGATATAGGCACAAGGTGGTCCGTGCCTCAGGGTGGAACCCTGTGTGCGTGTTGGTCTGGTTCATCAACCCTTACGACCGCATAACGGCGATAGATGAAACCAATCCAAACGTAGCTCCTAGCAAAAACATAAGGCATCGGATTAAAACTACGGGGGCCCTGGCACAACAAATGGGATGAAGCTAAAACAAAAAAAAAACTAAACATATGGAACAACGAATCCCTATGGACGCTGCTCCTCCAACAACATATAAATTAATAAAACAACAAAACGTCGACAATTGTTTCGCCTCTAAACGAGGCATTATCAAGACTGTCTCAGAGAGAACAGCTGTTCTCTTTTAACTATGCGAAAAATTAATGCTATTATATAATTTTAAAAAGTTTTTTCTTAAAACATTTTACTTACCATTGTTTTGTCATGGATTTTCGCCAAGTAACGCCTGTTTCTATCCAATATATAAATTAATACTACGAATTTGTCATCTTGAAGTCCTTCACGTGCCAATTTCCTATATTATTACCCGCCATGTCCTCTAGAGTGAAAACTAATGGAGATCACTTTGCTATGACCTTGCACTTTTGTATTTCGGGACTAGTTTCTTCTTGAAGCGAGCGTCTTTGTCGCTCTGGAAGTAAGTACGTTTCCAAACTATATCCCCGACCTCAAATGTTTTTTTTATTTTTATTTATTTATTTAATCTTAGAACACAGGTACATAATATATTATCTCCAAGATGGCACAGGACATACAAGCTCGAACCATGTTCTACCTATACAGGCATGCAGATTACAATTACCCAGATACATACAAAGAATTACCTAGACACTAAATTATCGTACTTACTAACACTATCCAATTCAAATTATAATACCTTACCACATAAATATTTTAATGCCAGTTATTTAACCAAAATTGCATAATATGTAATAATATTCATTAAAATTGTTTCAAGAAAATATTTAACACAATAAACAATGTCGCGTAATCAATGTATTAAAAGTAACTACAAAAATAGAATGTCAAAAATTTTATGTCCAAAGAACTACTAAATGTCAAAAAAATTACCTAACTAAATGTCAAAAGAACTAAATGTCAAAAAATCAAAGATGTCAAAAAGATTTTACCTACCTAAATGTCAAAAATATTAATGTCATAAAGCTTTACAATGCAAAATCCTAAGTTATACAATGTCAATGCAGCAATTATCATTCAGGTACTCCTCGACTGAGTAATAAGTCTTGTTGAGCAGGTATGCCAAGAGTTGTTGTTTGAATATATTAATATTCTCTACATTTCTTAGGTCTCTTGGTAATTTATTATAAATGTTTTATTAATTATTTTATTTTATTAATTTTAATAATATAATATAAAATTTATTTAATTATATTATTTTAATTTATTATAAATGTTGCCGGCTTCCTTCGAAGATTATATCTCTGAGAGCTCTTAAGGTGACTTTGGTGAAGAGCGGATTGTACTTTATCAAATACAGCTGCCAGCACGCCCTTGTTCTCCGCGTACTCGTCTCTTGGAGGAAGAACTAGATCACTAGGGTCGCCCTCCATTTCGTAGTGTGACCCACACGTGACTAATTCCCTGCCATAAACCAGAAATGGAGGCGAGTAACGCGTTACTTCATTAACCGCGCTATTGATGGCGAACTGTATTTGAGGTAAATGTATATCCCATGTCCTGTGATCATCCTCTACGAAAGTGGCAATTACAGTTACGATCGTTCGGTTGTAGCGTTCAACCAAATTAACTTGAGGTGTGTACTTCGGCGTAAAGTGTACCTTTGGTATCCTGTACTTCTTGTAGAGTGTGTCCAGTTCTTTACTGACGAATTGGACACCGTTATCTTGCAAGATGACCTCCGGAACCCCATGAACCATAAATACACCCTCTTCTAGATGTTTTACTACGTTGGCTGCTGTAGCACGGCGCAATGGAAATATTAGGCAATATTTTGAGAAACAACACGACCAATATATAGGTATTTTGCTTCCTAGAAACTGGCAAAGGCCCTACCAAGTCTATTGACAGCATCTGAAACGGTCTACCACATTCCTTAGGCTTACCATGTTGACCCAAGGTGCAATGAGTGGAAGCTTTGTATGCCAAACAGGAAGTCTCGCAGGAAGCTGTGAACTTAGCCACGTCCTTGTACATTCCTGGCCAAAAGAATCGAAGGCGAACCTTGTGATACGTCTTGGAGGTCCCCAGATGACCGGATGTAGGTTCTGCGTGATTTTCTCTGATGGTACGCTCTCGATCCTCTGCTGGGATGACCTCCTTCCAATCGAATTCCTTGGTCAGGATATTGTGGCCCTTGACCTGTTTGTATAACTTACCCTCCGTGATCGAATAGCCCGGGAAGCTCAATGGTTTTGACTTGCAACCGTCGTAAATATTTAAATACCATTGATCCCCCGTTTTTAATGGCGTATCGGCCTCAGCGATGGCAGCTACCGGAAAAGACCGAGACAGAGCGTCAGGAATGACGGTGTCCTTCCCCTTTCTATGTCGTATCTCAAAATCGAAGGATGAAAGACGAGTGCCCCAGCGGGCCAACCGACCCGTAGGGTTCGACAATGACAAAAACCATTTCAGCGCTGCATGGTCTGTATAAACTATGAAGCGCTTTCCATTCTCTATATAACACCGCCAATGTTCGAGGGCTACCAGTACAGCCAAGGCTTCACGTTCCGTAACACTGTAGTTACGTTCCGGACCTGATAGGGAACGACTCATGTATGCTATAGGTCTGTCAACTCCATCTATATTCTGGGTTAACATACCGCCCAGCCCGTAGTCGCTCACATCTGTATGCACCTCGAACGGCAGATCTAGATTGGGACACGCTAAAACAGGTGCCTTAATTAAACAATTTTTTAATGTGGTGAAAGAGTCCTGGGCCTCTTCCGTCCAACGAAATGGTGGAGCTCCTCTCTTTGTAGATGTTAATTTATTTAAGGGCCCCGCTATCGTGCTGAAATCTGGTATGAACCTACGATACCACGACGCTGTACCTAGGAACCGTTTCACGTCCTTCTTACTCGTGGGCGTAGGATACTCCAGGATTGCCTCTACTTTGCGGGGGTCCTACGCAAACCTTGAGCGTCTACCACATAACCTAAATACTTAAGGCTGTCACGGAAAAATTGACCTTTCTCAAAATTGATGGACAAGCTAGCTGGCCTTCTTTAATTTTTCCAGCACCCTCAGCAACAATGACACGTGCTCGTCAAATGAGCTGCTAACGATTATTATGTCATCTAAGTAACAAAATACCTTGAGTTCGAACTCAGGGCCGAACAACGTGTCCACCAATCGCTGCTGAGTAGCTGGCCCGTTGGTCAAACCAAATGCCATCACGTTGAACATAAACGTCCCTTTATTCTGCACGTAGAAGCAGGTCTTCTCTCTGTCAGCCGCATCCAGGGGGACCTGCCAGAATGCCTTCGAAAGATCTATAGACGACAAAAATCAAGCATCCCTAAGGTTATCTAAAATCTCCGATATGTATGGCAGACTGTACGAATCCTTCTTCGTCACGGAGTTGAGCTTCCTACTGTCTAGACAAAAACGAGGTTC
Source organism: Nudaria mundana (assembly GCA_963556515.1). Taxonomy (NCBI): domain Eukaryota; kingdom Metazoa; phylum Arthropoda; class Insecta; order Lepidoptera; family Erebidae; genus Nudaria; species Nudaria mundana. The sequence goes on along the minus strand of OY748302.1, from coordinate 18,653,695 downwards.
GCCATCCTTCTTTCCTATAACCAGCACCGGTGACAGCCAAGGACTTTCTCCAGGTGAGATGACCTTTAACGCCAACATTTCGTCAACTTGGTCCGATATGATCTTTTGTTTGTCTGGCGATAGCCGGTAAGAACGCTGTCTAATGGGAGGCGAATCACCTGTGTCTATTCTATGTGTGATGACGGTAGTTCTACCCAACCCGATGGAGTCGAAAGAAACGGACTGGAAATCCTTGATAACTCTAACTCTATCATCGGCTATGACCCTTTCCGTGGATGAGAGAGCAGCATACGGGTTGACGTGGCTGGCCTGATGTGATAGTGCATCTAAGGATGCTACCTTAAGATCGGAGTCCACATGAAAATCTATTAACGATAAAAATTTAGGACAAATAATAAAAAAATTCCAAAAGTCGATCCCTAAAATCATTAGGGAATCAATGCTGGGTATAATATGGAATAAAATATATTTGGTGTCGCTCTCGAACGAAACCGGCAACGATATCGAACCTATGGAATTATATGCCTGTCCTGAAGCAGTTGCGATTGATATTCGCTGCTCCTCATTAAGTCTTACGCCGTACTTTATCAACTGTGTATGTGCGTTACGACCTATAATGGATACGGCAGAACCAGAATCCAACAATCCATAAATTTTCTCGCTGTTGCACGTTGGGAGAGACACCTTTACAAGGGCGAGGGTCGTTACGAGGCCTACTGTCGAAGATCGAGGAGACATGATAAGTTTAAAAAAAAATTCTAATGGTTGTGAGCCACTGCTTCCAGGACTCACTATCAAATTTATTAGTTCCCCTTCGATCTTCTGACACTAGTTTTTTGGTGGTTTATCAGGGAGGTTAACCACGGTCGAAGATGCTCCACCCTTGCAGGTGTCGCAGTTCTTATATGCGACTCCTCTCCTACCGCATTTTACGCAAGATGGGACAAAAACTTTCCCTGCAACGGACACGTAACCCGGCGCGCAATCTGGGCAGTTGCGCTTAGTGACCCCGCCTTTTCCGCAGCCGAAGCAATGGACCCGTCGCCCAACTGGCCGCTCTGCCATTGCTGACACTCACGCGTGAACCAATGGTTTCCCCTTGTCCTTTTTGGTGGATTGATAATTAAACTCCGGGGCCATTGTTGACTGCGTCGGCTCCTTAAAGGCGCTGCGGCGCGCCTGGGAGAACTCGTAACTCTTGCATTTCTGTTTCAATTCCCGTAGGGATGTAATAGGAGGACCCCCTGCAATGAAGACGTCGTAGCACGGCCTAATATTCTGGAATATTATATTTAATTGCTGAGCCTCCGACAGTGGCGTGGAAAGTCTAGCGAACATGCCTTGCATGATGGCGAGATAAATGACTATACCCTCCTGCTCTCCCTGGGTCCTCGCACGAATTTCCTCAAGGAACCTAACATCATAATTTGGAGGATCGAAGTCCTCCAACAAAGCTTCTCTCAGCTGCTGCCATGTTGAAATAGACGACCTAATGCTACGGAACCAATGGAGCGCATCGCCTGTGAAGAATTCATTCGCCAACCCTAACAATTTCCTGTCGCTTATCTCCCTCGCCGAGCGCACCTCCTCCATACGTTCCAAGAACGCACGGCCACAACCTTTTCCATCGACTTTGATTTTAACTATGTCAAGGGCAGCGGAGCGGTCGCATGTTACCTTGATCCGCTCGACGGGTGTAATATCTGCGTTAGGGGCTGGCTCGTCCACCACTATCATGGGTGCTACCTGGGGCGTTTTATCGAACGAGAACGGGTTTTGTTCTACTGAATACGGTGAACTAAGCGCGGGGCTCCTGAGTGCGGGGGGCTTTGGCAGAACCACGAAACGCGACGAATAGCTATCAAAAATTTGCCGAACTCTCGCGAGCTCGGCACTTTCCTCTTTCGAGGCCGGCTTCGTTGCTCTACCTAACCTAAAGTAAATGTGGTTCAAGGCACTGCCCGTACAGTGATCTATGGTCCGCGTCCGGCTCCGCCGCCAGCAGGTCCAACCCTTCCTTAATTCGTGAAAGTGTGGCTTCCACTCCTAACAAATCCTCTGCCAGAGGGTAGTTCGATTCCGTAATCGAGTGCGCCTGATATTCGTCCTTCGCCTTTTGCATTTTCAAATCATTTATTCTATCCTTGGGTTCCATACCCCTAATATTCATATTCATACATTCATATTCATAGACTATCTCCGCCTTATTTAACTGTAGGTACTTTATTTTACGTTCCGACATGGTTCGATAATGGGCTAACTGAGAGATTTAAACTAAATATGTATATATATATCAGACTTACGTTCAACAAGATTACTAATAATAATGCGAATGCTGAAAATCTTTACCACAAAATATAATTAAAATCGCCTAATTATTTAAATAGCAACCGTTTCGGTATGCTATACTCAAGTCAAAGCTATTTTTTAAAAAAATTAAATTTTAACAGTTGTCGAAAATAAAATTTACAATTTGCAATACCAATGTGGGTAGCTAAAAATACAAAATATACAGCGCTCGTTGAGTCTGCTGGAATTTACATACACAAAATCAGCATGAAAAATAAAATCGAGAACAAAATGGAGGACGGACACAAAATTGTGCGTCTACCCTTGCGCCTTATAAAAATTTTGAAAAATCTAGAAAAAAAAGAGAAAAAAAAAAAAAAAAATGTGAGTAGGGAGATATTGGGCATTCTGTCCCACCTCCCTCGGGCACAGCCCTCGGTCACTACGGTGGGACAGAATGCCCAATATCATCCTATGAATGGTTAACCAATTTCACTTGCTAGATGATTGCTTTCGTACAGCAAACTAACCCGATGCATGTTTGTTAACATGAACACGTTAAGATCACATTTTTAAGATAGATAAAGGTGGGACAGAATGTCCAATATAACTTTGGATTGGGAACTAACGTAACTAAACGAATATCCCACATTAATATCATTTGAGCACGCTGTCCCACTGTTCGTACGTTCGCTGAAGCTCCTTGCATGTTCATTAGGGAACTATTTTGTAGAATCACAATTACGATAAGCTAAAACGTACTTACCATTTATAACGATTTGACAAAAAACAAGTTACGCCATGGAGAATTATTACCGAATACAGTACGTTGCATCATTTGCGGACCATCAAATTGTGGAAAAACTAACTTATTAATTGGTCTTCTATTACATGAAAATGGATTGACATTTCAGAATGTTTATGTATATTCTAAAACTCCACATCAACCAAAGTACATCTTTTTAGAAAAAGTTTTACAACGAGTACCAGGTATCACTCTCCAGAAATACCAAGCAAATGATGACGTTTTGAAGGTTACAGATGCGAAACCTAATTCTGTGATTATTTTTGACGATGTAGCATGTGAAAATCAAAGTAATATGCGTGATTATTTTGCTATGGGAAGACATAAATTGATTGACAGTTTTATTTAAATCAAACTTATACCAAAATACCTAAACAACTTGTAAGAGATAATGCTAACTTAATTGTTGTGTTTTTAAGCAAGATGTTGTAAGCAAGTTAATTTGAAACATGTTTACGAAGAACATGTTAACACCGATATGACATGGTTGAAATTTCGAGAAATGTGTTCCCTAATATGGAAAGAGCCTTTTGATTATGTAGTAATTAATAAAGATTGTTCTAAAAACAACGGTTGCTATAGAAAAACGTTTGAAACTTTTGTATTATTAGATGAAATTTGAATATTTAGGTAGACTGCAGTCACTTTATTGTTATTCTTTAATTGGTTCTTATCCGATTATCACCTATTTCACATAATGGATAAATCATTGAAAAACAAATTGTTGATGCGACACAAGCTGTCAGGAAAAAAATACGTAAAATGAAGGATTTAGAAGATAATAATAGGCATGCTCTTGATACAGTTTTTAAGCCTGTTACAGAATCTCTCAATTTAATAGCCAACACCTTAGCCAACCACTTAGCTCTAACAAAAAAGGAGGAAAAAGGAGAACCCCAAGAACCACAAGACCAAGACATGAAAGAAACAGATGATAGCAGTAATGATAGTAACGAATCGGAACCCTCATCAGACTCTTCATGTCAGTCATTAGTCGATACTAATCCAGATGTATCATCTTGGTCATTATCTTCACAAGTACTATCGAATGTACCATTTGGTATAAGAAATAACCGTGGACAGTTAATGTTAGGTTCCTCTAGCATAACGATTGGAGATAAAGTTATTACTGTAGCCGGACACAAGTACGAAAGTACACCTGGGTTGCGAGAGCTACTGTTAAAAAAAGACATTGATCTGAGCTTGGTTAATGACTATGACAAGCAAAATTATAAGGCAATGTTACTTGTAACGAATGCACATCGTCGTGATTTCGATTCAAAAAAACCAATTAAAAGTAATAAAGGACAAAAATATTTGCAAGTTATTAAGCCACTTTTCGAACAAGAAAGTAAAAGTCCAAGCTGTAGACAGAAAGTAGGAAAAGGATTACATTTAACAAAAATGTGGAAAAAAAACACAGATTTTATATATTGGGATGATCCCAATGAATTGGTTGATAGATTAAAGTTATTAATTGCTTCTCGAGATGCTGCTAACACAGGAATAGACAATGAAATAATATCTATCATTGAAGAACTACGTGAAAGCAAATTCATCAAATAAATAAATCTACTAATATTATATGTGTATCATTTTACTATATACCGTTCAACATAATACACCTTTAATATGAATGTAGACAAATTTGGTCATTATATTCATAAGCGAATGCGTATATCGGAAATACTTGATTTTAATGATAACGCATTAATAAAATCTGATCGTGGAGATTATGACTTGAAGACATCGAGGTTAAAAGGTGTTAAACCTCCTCAAGACGCAGATGATGCCGTAAATAAAGCATATGTAGATGAATTGAAAGGTGTACTAATGAATGACTTACAAAAATTGCAAAGTTCTATTCCAAATAGTCTTCAAAACCATATAGAGAAAGCTTTAAAAACAATAATGTCTGAGATAGTGACTCATTTGGAAAACAAATTTTACACAAGGAACGCAGTTGATAGATTAATTCAAGACGCAATTCAATCTATATTAAAAGATCGAAAAACATAGACCTCAAAGTTTATCAAAATGGCGAAACAACAAATCGTCAATGAAATACATAAAGCAGCACGAAAAAATTTTCCTCGACGATCTGTAATTTTAAAAGGTATTGATGATTTGTGGCAAGCAGATTTAGTTGATATGCAAAACCTAAAAACCTTTAATAAAGGATATAACTATATTTTAATAGTTATTGACTGCTTCTCAAAGTACGTTTGGGTGGAACCACTAAAAACTAAATCCAAACATGATGTCTCTCATGCATTTGAAAAATTACTTTCTACTAATCATAGGATACCAACTCATCTGCAAACTGATAGGGGTACTGAGTTCTATAATTCTACATTTCAAAAGCTTTTACAGAACTATAATATTAAACACTACTCAACATTTTCAACCAAAAAGGCTTCAATTGTTGAACGAGTTATTAAAACGATTAAAAATAAATTGTACAAATACTTTAGCTTGAACGGACACTATAAGTGGGTAGATGGTGGCTTGAACGGTGTTATGAAGACATATAACAACACAAAACATCGCACTATTAAATTTGCACCTGTTAATGTTAATAAGTTTAATGAAACGGACATTAAAAATAATATTACAAATTCCATGATAAAGGTAACCCAAAAATGTCGCCCAAAGTTTAAAATTGGTGACAAAGTTCGAATTAGTAAGTACAAACATATATTTGAGAAAGGATACACTCCTAACTGGTCAGCAGAATTATTTACTATAAAAAAGATAAATAATACTGTACCAATAACATATAGCATCGAAGATAATCAAAAACAAGTCATATTAGGAACTTTTTACGAACAAGAGCTTCAAAAGTCGTCCTGCCCTGGTGTCTATTTGATAGAAAAGGTATTAAAAAAGAAAGGAAACAAACTGTTTGTAAAATGGTTGGGTTTAAATAACAAAGAGAACAGTTGGATTGATAAGACTGCAATAGTGGAATAAGTTAATTATATAAGTGATATATAATTTTAAAGTATATTCATTATTCTTTGGACGATGCAAGGTGGTGGACTAATAAACAGTATCATTAATCATTTACCATTCGAACTTCACATACCCGGTTATAACTATTGTGGACCAGGAACAAAGCTTTCAAAACGATTACTACGTGGTGATAAAGGTGTAAACAAGTTAGACGAAGCTTGTATGCATCACGATATCGCATACGCAAACTACATAGACTTGCCTAACCGTCAAAAAGCCGACTTACGTCTTATAGATATGACTAAACAAAGACTTAAAGCAAAAGATGCTCGAACAGGGGAAAAGATTAGTTCGTTAGGATAGTAAACAAAGTTATGAAAGCTAAATTGAAGTCTGGTGCTGGTGTTAAGACCTTTAATAACTTTGTTAGGAAAATAAAAAGAAAAATCAAAAAACTCTCGCCTAAAGATAATAAGTCATTAATAAATATAGCTTATATGGTTGCTAGAAAATTAGTTCCATGCATTCCAAAAGTTCGCGTACCTCGAATGATACCTATACCAAAAACTGGAGGCATTCTACCTTTAATCCCAATTTTTGCTGGTTTGTCTGCTTTAGGAGCATTAGCTGGTGGTGCAGCTGGTATTGCAAAAACAGTGAATGATTATAAAGACGGTCAGAAAAAATTACAAGAAACTGAACGTCATAATAAAACTATGGAGGCTATAGCAATAGGTAGAGGTTTATACATTAAACCACATAAGCAAGGTCAGGGATTGTTTATAAATCCATCAAAAAACTAATTTATCAGCTACCTAATCGCGCTTTAACTAATATCGATATTCAGAAGTATGCCTATTGTATTCCTTACTTTCGGGGAGTTTACATGAAGGATCAGTTACCAAAAACACCTAAACGAATTGAATGTGGTATAGTTAACCTAGATAATTCAAAAAATGATGGAACGCATTGGGTAGCTTATGTTAAAATAAATAATTATTGTGAATATTTTGATAGCCTTGGTGATTTAAAACCGCCAAGAGAATTAATCCTATATTTTAAGAACTGTGATGTTTATTATAACTTTAGTAGATATCAACAATTTAACACAATAATTTGTGGACATTTGTGTTTAAGATATTTGCAAATTTTTTGGAATAAATACTATAAATTTTATATCACTCTTTCATTTCCATCATTTGCAAGATGTCACTCACCTTATCGATAACTGGAAACTCATCGGTATTATCTACCTATTATCCAAGCACGCTGCCATTAGTTGGGGAGTATGAATGTGCATTATTACATTTCTCTACATATAATTCTATTCCAAATTTTGATAATACAAACAATAAATTATATTATGGTTCTAAAAATGTCATTGAGATACATGAAGGAACTTATGAATTACAAGATATTGCCGACTATTTAAAAACTGGGATAAAAGATGCATCCATAAAACTCCATTGTAATAACAACACCTTAAAAACTATGTTATTTTGTACATCAACTATAGATTTTACTAAAGAAGGTACATTTGGAAGTTTATTGGGATTTAAAAAACAGATCTTAGAAGCAAATAAATATCATGTATCAGAGTTTCCAGTTAACATTTTGCCTACGACTGTCATAAGGATTGAATGTGACACAGTTAGCGGTTCCTATATAAACGGTCAATCCAGTCACATCTTACACGAATTTGCACTTAATGTTCCACCTGGATACAGGATTATAGAAATTCCTAAAAACGCAATCTACTTTCCAATAAACCAAACCAATATAAGCTGCATACAGATAAGGCTGTTAGATATAAATAATAACTTACTAAATTTGCGAGGTGAAGAAGTGCAGTTGTATCTACATATCAGAAGAAAACATGATAGATTATAATAAATATGTGGTTCATTCAACTAAACATAACAGTCCTACTCAAACTATCAAACCAATAAGAGCGGGATCCAAAAAGGTCATAAAATTGAATAACAATAATAAAGCTTTTCTTAAAGCGATTGGTTTGTTAAAATGAATATACTAGATGTTTTATCCGCTCCTGCATACAACAACTCTGTGGAAGGAATTGAATTTCACTCTTACAAGCCTTACGTAACAAGTTTCAATAGAAGCGATGAAATCAGGATACCTATTAATCAACAAGACTTGTATATATTACCATCAGCAAGCACTTTGTTTTTGGAAGGAACTATTGTTGTAAACAAGGCTGAAAATTCTAAAGAAAGAGTCAGTAGCGTTCATTTCACAAACAATAGTTTACTTTACTTGTTTCAAGATATAAGGTATGAGATAAATGGAGTGGAAATAGATAAAATAAAAAACGCTGGTATAACTACCACAATGAAATCATTACTATCAATGAACGAAAACGAGGCTAAAGTATCTAATGCTTGGGGTTGGAATATCGATGGTATAAATAGTACAAATGGGGGTAGCTTTTCTGCTTCCATACCCCTCTGTAACATTCTTGGTTTTGCAGAAGATTTCAAGAAAGTAGTGATAAACAGCAAACATGAATTAATATTGTTACGAAGTAATACTAATCTGAACGCCCTAAAACTTAGCGCTGGTGAAACGGTAGAAGATATTATTATAAACAAAATAATATGGCGAGTACCACATGTCAAAGTATCCGATAGAGAAAAAATAAATATGTTAAAACTGTTAGAAAAAGACCGACCACTCCAGATGATATTCAGGAATTGGGATTTATATGAATATCCGGCTTTACCAAAAACTACTAAACATACTTGGTCCATAAAAACATCATCGCAAATAGAGAAACCAAGATTTGTTATTATCGGTCTGCAAACAAATAGAAAAAATAATCCTAAATTGGATATGTCTCAGTTTGATCACTGTGACGTTCGTGATGTTAGAGTATACCTAAATTCAACCTACTTCCCTTATGAAAATTTAAATTCAAGTTTCTCGAATAACAGAATTGCTTTAATATATGAACAATACACCAGATTCCAACACTCATATTATGGAGGTCGTCGTGGTGAACCGTTATTAAGTGAGAAACAATTTAAAAATATTGCTCCGTTATTTGTCGTAGATTGTTCTAGACAACCAGATAATCTTAAGTCGGGTCCTGTTGTGGATGTCAGAGTGGAAATTGAAAGTGACATTGATATACCAGATCAAACTTCAGCATATTGTCTTATATTGAACGACTGTATCATCGAGTATAAACCGTTAAGTAACACCGTGAGAAAGATATCATGAACAAAAATACTATTATAGTAGATGTTCAGGGTTTTAAAGATCTTTATAATAACTTTATAGTCAAGGAATTGGCTGTAGCTACATTGGAACATACTCATATATTCTTAATAAAACCTCCTTATCCGTTCTCCTCGCTGACTGATGAAGAAAGAAGACACATTTGGTGGATTGAAAGGAATAGAGGTTACCGCTGGAGCGAAGGATATATAGACTACAAAGAATTTTCTAGAATAATCAAACCCTATTTGAAGGAAAAAAAGGTTCTTGTTAAAGGTAGTGAGAAAATAAAGTGGGTTCAAGAGCTATGTGGTCATAATAATGTTTCTGACATATGTGAAAATAAAAGTGTTCCTAATTTAAAGACTCTTAGTGATCTTTACTGTTATGTATAATTGTTTTGCTCATAAGAACTATTGTGCTTTAAGGAATGTATTGTGTATTAAGCAATGGTGTTTAGAAAATAACTTTTGTATTTCATAATTTTAATAAACTTAATAAATGTTTTATTACTATACTGTGTTTGTTTTTCATACTATTTCCTACACAAGATGAAATTGAAATGAAAAAATGATTGTTGTTAAACATAATACCATTTATTAAATGTCTTAAGAAATTTACATTGATCTTAAACCTAACACATCAACACTTTCATTCTTAAAAATTGAAGCTTATTTGATATGATACTTGAAATTATATTTACAGCATAATAGTAACAGTATAATTAGATACAAAATGTCGAAGCGTCAGCAGTACATCTCTAAGTATTAAGGTGATGTATAAACTTACTTAAAACTAAAACACATTAGTTAAAATGATAAGCTATCACCATGAATTTTCTTAGATATTTTCTTAATAATACCTTCAGCCATATCCATGATTTCATCAACTGTATCATGAACTACGTGTTGTGCACTAAGTATCACACTGTCACTGTCTTCACCCAACTGTAACGGAGGTTTGTCTTTGTCGCTGGTGATGTCCAAGATCTTTATCTGAATTAGCTTGACTCCTTTTGGTTGGGTGCTGATCACAAAAGATTTGAGAGTTGTCTTTTTAGATTTCTTACAAACAGTTGGTTTTCTTCTTTTTGGTTTAACTTGTGTAGGTTTAGAATTAGGTAAAATGTATGAGAAGTCAAAGGGGTCTTGAGCGTATTGAACAATACCATCACCATATGCGTCTACCATTATTTATAATGTATTATGGTTGTCGTCTCGTCCTCCTCTGCCGCGATCTTCTAACGTTTTAGATATCTGGCTCAGTAATTTCTCTGTTTTATAATATATTTCATCCCGGTGATCGTAAACAATATATTGGGTTTTCACTCTTGTGTTTATTTCCACTTCGTTATCTGATGTATCTTCAGCTTCTAATACATCTATTTTAATTACCTACGTATTTTGGAATCCTCCTATTCCTTGTAGCAAAGTAGCTGGTTTGAGCTTCAGAGATGCACTGCTGTTGCTTCGACATTATTAGTTAAAAGACTGATTCGTGTGAACGTAAAGAGAACAAGTATGAAACTGAATGTAATTATGAGTAAAAGGTGAAACAAACTAAAAATATGAGACGCTAGTGATGCTTGTACTGTACTACGTATTAATTCAAGTTCTCACCTGTTGATTTAGTTTATTTCACAATAAGTTGTAACGAGATCCTCACTACAAGTGTGCAAGTGTCATCGCTCACTATTGACATGTTCAAACCTGAAGCCTTAAGAATGATGTAAGAAATTCTAAGTAGGTATCTATGTTGAAGCCAATGCATGCTTGCACTTCCACAGACGACACTGATGCGTTACCAACCATATAAAAACTATTAGACATTAGTGGGTATATAGGATAAGGTAAATTAAACTATAATTCAATTTAAAGTATACATTTATTTCTTAATTTAATATATAATTTTAATTAAGTACCTACTTACATAGATATTAGTTTATTAAAATACATTTTCTCATATTTAAATGGATACTAAGATATACTACGATAAAAAACGTTGAGTGGAAATTTAATCTTTTTACTCTTTTATCAGACCAAACCAGATATATAGTAGGTACATTATTTTCTGTTGTACATTTAATATCTTGTTTTATGCAAATTAAAACATACTTAATTATATTAAAACTAAATGTTTATTTCATTACGAATTAATACGAAAATAATAACATATGTTAAAAATTAAAAATACTAGTATGTCCCCACGCTCGAGTTGAAATTTTATCTTTAGATATAACTCTTTTGTCATCATCACCAGATAATGCAATTTTGTTTACAGTACACGTAAACAACTCATGTTTTATTGATTTGAATAAAACATTAGTTTTACAAACAATACTACCTTCATGGAGGGTATTTTTGTAATCATCAACATTAAAATCACGAACAATATTTTTTTTAATACCCTTCGCTTTTTTTATGGTACTATGTTCGGTTTTTATACAATATAACTTCGAGCGAAGTCCTACAAATTCACTTATGATTCTACCACCCATTTCATCCTTAAACAGACCAGGTACTTTTTTATTTTGTATTGGTAACATATATTGATTAGTTTTACAGAAATTACTAGTATCAAAGTAAAACAAAAAATGATATTTTATATCATCATAAAAATCATGAGTTCGTATATGATATACAAAACTATCTGTATCCGTATAACACATCTGTACACGATTTTTATAAAAAGGTTGTATTACAGAGTAATGAAAGTCATACATGTGACTTTTCGATAATTCAAGCACAATAAAACCAATGTATATTGGTTTGTTTAAAGTTATTTGATCAGGATTTAACTGCACTGCAACTAGATTCTCAGTAAAAACCGTTGCACTATGGAAGTTTGGTCGAGCGATAAGCATTTGTGCACATTTTCTTTTTTTTAGTCACATTGTTGCTATCATACCACTGATTAACTAAATGAACATTAATCCTCTTTTCATTATTTTCTAAGGTTTTACCAAAGACACTATTGTTCAAGAGTTTAAAAAAGTCTTGTTCAAATATTGATGAACTTTTTTGCCTCAGTTCAGTGTTTAAATCAATGTATTGTTTATATAAGGACTTTGATGAAAACTAATTACGCGATAATTTTTTTTTAAAATCAATCCATGTTTCAAATAAGTTTGTAAGTGTACATAATGTATAACATATTTAAATTTATCATACAAATTAGGGACTAGCTTATACGTTTTCCCTCCAGGTGGAATACATTTTTCGGGACAAAATGGTAAATCATTGTGTAAATTATGTAAATGCTTAGGATATACTAAATCCACTTCTAGTATGTAACCATAATCTGCAGTAGTGGGTATAGTTGTTACATCTAATTTATTAATTTCTTGTTCATCAAGAAACTTGAAATCAGACAATGGTAAATACTGACACATACTATATCCATATAAATTATTACAATCGATATAAGCGATGTAGGAATCAGGCTTTGTAGATTGGTAATCCGGTAGATAAGTATTATTCGCTTTAGCAAGTCTGTGAGAACAGAGACAAACTCCTCCCCTAATACCACTCTGTAGCATACGCACCATTGACAAGTCATCAATAAGTTCTAATTGAACACCGGTTTTTAATAACATTGCATCGAATGATAAACTAGGTGCAGTTAAATAAAATGCCGGGTCTAACTGATAGTATCGCTTGCACATTATCCTAAAATTTTCAAAAATATCTGTGAGAAGAAGTACGTCGGTTTTTAGATATAGATCTGTATAACTACCTAAATCAGTGATTTTAAATGTTGACCATACTAAACAGCATGCTTATAATCAACTTCAGAAATATTTTCATCGCTTAACGAATTAAAAAAGCATTTTTTTGGAGGTAATTTTTTTTCATCATACCGTTCCCACGAGTTCATATATTCATACGGATAAATTCCTTTACGAATTAGTAAACGAAATTGCTCCCGAATAGGAAAATTATTTTGTAAGTGTTTAAACATTTCCGGTTTTAAAGTGTTAGACAGTTTATTTAAGCTTGTGCACAAAATCTTATAGGAATCAACAAAACGAAGTTGATAAAATTTATTATTTGAAACGGGTACAAGTTTAGTAAATGATATATAGTTTTCTTTTGTTTTAGGTATTATTTTTATAGCACCAGGAACATCTCCCAAAGCTTTTATAAATAAGTGACAATCATAGCCGGCTAAGTTGTGGAAAAAAATAGGAATAAACGAAGGACGCTTATACTGTAAATTACAGAAAGGGTGTGCGGCTCCTCGATAACGACCTGTAAGATGACAATGGTCACGAACTTTGTCTGTAAAAACGAAATTTTGGCAAATGTAACAACGTCGAGCATTGTTAAAATCATATTTGTCTTCAGTGGTGAATATCATCGGGACAGTCAGATTAATTATATTATATATTTTTTGTACGTCTTTCATTATTGAATCTACAAACCGCTTATCACAGTTGGGTCCCCGATAAGATACGTATCTATTGTAGCTAGGGTCATCTCGACAAACAATATAATACCCAAAGGCAACTGGTATATGATGGTTCAAAGTGTTCGTTTTCCGCTTGAACCGATGGTTTCAGTCCTGGTCTGTAACATCGATTCAAAATCTGCATAAATACAAAAAGGCATGTTTTGTTTACGTTCATAGTTTTTAAATTGAATTACCGAGCCCTTATTCGGGAGAACAGTTACGACGCCTCCACACAAATGGTCATTAACTTCCTGACAAGTATTAAATGATATTAAACATATGTCACAAAAGTATAACTTACTATGATGGGAAGTAACTTGGCTTCTAAAAAGTCTAGAAGTATCTTTTATCAAACAATAATGAGAAGAGCTGTTATTTTCAAGAAACAGTAAATGAATAATTTTTCCTTTGTATTTTTTATCAATTTCAGATTTATACAAAGGTCCTACGATAGTTGTAAAGTTTTTTAATCCATATATTATAAATTTTATGTTAGGGTTATTCTTTTCAAAAACGCTAATATCATGAAAGGATACTGGAAAAGACATATTTCTTATATCAAATAGTTCACGAAAATTAGGATAAGATGAAATTCTCTCAGGGTGTTTCTTAGCCGGATATAAAGCCGCTGTTACACACCATAAAAAGCAAAATTGATCCTTATTAACAATATTTAAGCACGCCTTTTTAGCTTGGATTGATTTAGGCAAACTGATATAACTGGAACCGCGAAATGGTTGGTATTTATTAATATTTACCTCAATGTATAGATTGTTTATAAATGTCCATCCACTGTCACGATCTTCAAATTCTTCAATACTTGTTTTTAAATAGCTAAGTGTTTCAAAATATAAGTTTTCAAAATCGAAGTGTGAATACAATATTTTGTTTTTGGTTCCAAAAGATTTGACTTCTTGTGAATTATCTTTGAATTTTAGAAACATAACAAATAGTTCAAAATTTACCTTAACACATGTATGTCTCATAAGACATTCATTTAAAAGAGATTTTAACTTATTACGAATACTGAATAAGAAGGAATCCAGTGAAGATAATTGAATCTGGTCAAAGGGGACAATTTTATATGTTGTAATACGATTACGAAATGCTGAGCTGACGATTTCTATACCTTGACTATGTTTAATTGTATGTCTACTTTTTCTATGTGAATTGCTCCGTAAATGTCCTACCCATGATCTACTGTGTACAGATGTGTTACACGTAGTACAGAACGGCATTTTTATCGCTTAAGATATTGGGTACTAATTATCTATATAACGATGATATATAATTAAAGTCAAATAATATAATATACTAGCTGTTGCCCGCAGCTCCGACCGCGCGAAAAACTTATCTAAGTTTGTGTTTCCTGATTCCTACAATCTGGGCTTTTTCAAATCCTGAGTGAATTGGTATCTTCTATGCAAGCGTGCTCCATCTTAGATCACATATGCACTTACCATCAGGTGAGATTATGGTTAATGTAAACCTATCAACTATAAAAAATAAAATAAAGACATACATACACACCAGACTAGTTCAATAGTTAGTAATCTGGCTGCGACGTTGGAGTTTCGATTCCTAATGATTTATTTAATATTTAGATCTAAGTTATCTAGATATGCTTAAGTGTAAACAGAAATAACTCCTTATTTATTTATATATTTATTTTGTTACTGTAATGAGTCGGTTCAGAGTCCTCAAACTCTACAAAAGCTTGACCCAAGTACGCTTGAAGTGCTTGCCACGACGGTGATGATTCATCACACTGTAGCTTTATGGTTATCAGCGCTGTCTTATACCGAACATCAACAGCGTGAGAATTCAACAGCGTATAGTCAGTTGCTTTGTACAGTTTGAGGTCAACGAAATACGCACCACTTCGTTTTATTGCCCGACGCGATGTTCCTGTTGACACTCGGCTTGCAAAGCTTGATGTTAGACTTCCAGTGACGGCGTCCTTTTTCGGTGCGCTGACGCCGGCTTCTTCAGTTTGTAAGATTTTAAACAAACCCAACGAAGCTGGTTTCTTCGTTCTATAAAAATGTAAGAATGGAACTATAAAATATACTTGTGTCATTAACATAGAAACACATACACATTCCATATAGCTCTTAAACTAGATTGTACTTTACGTTTTATTGACATACAGTTGAAGATAAATTTACCCCAACTAACACTGTTTTAACATATAAACTGATAAAGAAAAAGTGTAAAAATAGATTACAAGCTATTCTCAAACCTATTCTTCTAATTTATATCAAAAAAGAAAAAACTGTATATAAAAGACTTGGGACGAAACGGTTTCAGTGGTTAATACAATAAATAAATATAAATATGGTTCGAACATATTATACACATCTAGATCAAACACAAAATTAAACATTATGTCTATCATATAAAGAGTTATCTAGGGTGGGAATCGAACCCACGACATTTGACGTACTTATCAGAGTTACTAACTACTACACTAAACCAACAGGTTGATAAATATGATAAATATTCCTAATAAACTGATGCTATGAAAATCACATATACAAAAGTATAAAACACTTGTTTAGTAAATAAATAAAAATTGTGCAATACCTATGTGCTGTAGGTGTTCGCTTGTATTGAGCGGGTATCGAACCTCCAGCAAGCTCCTCCGAATGCGACTCGTCGTCCTTACGGCTGCGTTTGTTGGTGGTTGCAACACTACCTTTAGGTTTTCTCTTCTTCACCTCTACAGGGGTAACTTCAGATGTACTTTCAAACTCTGAATCAGACCTGTTAAATTAAAATGAAGACCAATACGTTAGTCAAAGTCATACTTAACCCAGATATGATTTTTCCTAAATTAATCACAACTAAAAAGAAAAAAGATTAAATTATAATATTTGATCATACCTAGTTACACCAGTCGACATGAATTATCCAAGCCACTCACATAACAATATAACTACATTGCGTGGTGGCGGCGGGTGGGAATTAACCAAGCAACTGAGCTGGATAACAATTAATCACATTAATTAATTAATTATTAATATAACAATTAATCACAGTATTATTAATTTAATAGAACTTACTCACATTTTTTCTTATCACTGGAAGATACTGGAGAGAAAAGTGAGAGGTCACTGGAAGATACTGCTGGAGCGAATGTAATTTTATTTGATCAATTGTGGGGTTTTATGCATAAAAAATATAAATTCAGCAATATTCAGTTCACATCAAAATTAAAACTTAACTTCATACTTTCACGGGTGCTTATTTTAATTTATGTTACTTACGTCTAATTAAATCAAAGTGTTGTAATTCTTTTATAATAATTGTAATACAAAACCACGTCTTTACCAACGCCGCCAAAGGTATAAACCGATATACATAATAAATTTACCTATAATTTCTGTATGTTCGTTGATCGTTCATTCGTACCTACTTATATATTATCAACTAACAGTTATACATACTGAGTTGCCTTCACTGATATGATGAGTAATGATCAGTAGATATAAGCATCCTAAACACGATTTAGATACTTTCATTGGATGAAAAATTCGAATTTTTAGACAATAGGTATTTGGTTGTCTAATACACTTCTACCTAGTCCTGGGATAAACAGGTGATTGTATGTAATTAATTCTATTTAACAGACATATCCAGAAACCCACGTAGTTTATTGCGGTATTTAATGTTAACACTTTGTAATATAATTTCCGACATAAACAGAGAAGATTCAATTGCATATTCATTAGGTTTGTGTGTGTGTGCTTGCGTCAGCGGTCAAACGGATACCTTACCGTTTTTTACTGTGTAGTCAGCAATTCAATATAAGAACGACGACGTCATATAGTTATTTACCCGACTAAAAAAGGAGGTGGGTACCTAATTTATTTGAATGTGGTTTTATGTGTTTTTTCTCATAATCTTAACATAACTTTTTTTCTATATAGGCACCTAATACGATTTTATTGATTATCTTTATTTGAAAGGTAGAATCTATAGTACAGGTGGTTTATATAAATTTGATTAAGGTTTAACGATAAAGAGAAATCTATCCTAGAGAAATCGAAGAAAATTATTAAAATATTAAATGACATTCAAAGTGATTTCGCAATAATTTTACAAATATAACAATTTGAAGTCCTTTGAATATTGGAATTGTTTAGAATTGAAATTGTTTGAATTGAGCTTCCAATAAAAGTGTTAAAAATAAGTTATACACGCTTACGCTTAATGAAATATTTTTATGCTTTATTATTTATTCCTTTAAAAATATTCATTTAGCAATACTTACTTTGTTCATACACCTCTTTCTATCACAGTCGGCTAACAACGTTACAAAGCTAAGTTTTTTATTCGCTCCCGATCCAGTTCAGGAGGAAGGCACATAAGTAGACACACTTACACACATACAATAGCGCATCCGCTCACAGATATATATTTGTGATCCTACCTACGACACACTTTATTTTTAGTTCGGGCGCCAGTGATACGGCCCCTGCTAGGAAGTACAAATGAAACGACTTAAAACAATTAACGTGACTTTAATAGCAGGGAACCTAGGGTTTATATAATAATAGTAGCTAATAGTGTGTCGGTCGAATAGGATCACATATACTGTTTACGGAAGTGCCCGGTGCACTTAACTTTGGGTCTACAGGCGACGGTGGTCGGCCGGCAGGGTCCGCTGGTGTCCTCCAATTGATTTCGTTCTCAACAGGCCGAGATGCTCCAGATGGTAGGCCACGGAGCGATGACGCAGCTTCAGGCTGCTCAGCAACAAAATCTTCACAAATAGGCTTTTCTAAGCCCCAAGGTAGTTCTGGAATAGACACAAGCAGCGGATTAGATACCGGCTCGGCACCGCTTGCCGTAGGCCCCACACGTAAATCGCCGTACAGGTTCCCTAGTTGTCGGACGCGCTGCACAATTATTTACATGTGGGTACACTGCAAGGTTACACATAACACAGGATAACACAAACATGGGAACAAGGAAAACACAGACAGGTGGTTGGCCCCTTCCTATATATCGGTCTCCGACCGGCGGCAGAAAGTCTCAATGCAATATTTAACTAATAATAAAATAATAAATTTTAGTTATAGGCCCAACACAAATGTGGGTACATTTCAAAAGACTACTTTTCTACCTATTACGCGTCGGAGACGACGTTCCTACAGAGTCTGCGTTATGCGTAATTACCATCTAACAATTGAAACTTTACTATGGTTCACTAGATTAGGGAACCCTAAAATGACGGTCCCTAAATGGCAGTCTAGATAATAAAAATGTTACTGAATAGTATCTCCCAATGGTTCACTAATTTAGGGAACGCCAACATGACGGTCCCACTATGGCCGTCTCGACAATACAATATTAAATAATAGGGAATATTCCAGATAGGTGGAATATGATCCCGGTATTTGACTTTACGTTATCCAATAATAAAATTTATAAAATTAACGGTTTCCCGCTTAAGGCCGCGCCTCAAGTGGTACGGCTTCACAATAAATTATGTCGGGTAGAAGTATTTTCTCAACCCGGATTCTCCTTCGTGATATTCACAAATTATAATTATAATAATATAAATTACTGCTTAAGGCCGTAGGTGAATAGCCCTTAAGAGAATTTTATGCATAAATGTTTCTAACAATTTATCATTACATTAGACAGGGCAATGTTATTATATTCTAGCATCCCCTATCGGTTTATAAAATGAGTATTTACGTATACAACACATATACATATACAATACATAATATAATTAACGCATTTAAGCGTGGAGTAATTTTAACTTCCCCGTCCTAAATGTTTTCTCGTATATCTTGTGGTAAGAAATTCAGCATCGTCTGATTTGGACATTCCGAAGTAACGGTGAAAGTTTATAAATTAGTTATTTGTAGGTATTAAACGCGATTGGAACTACACTGACCATGACTCTAATCTAGACAATTACAGGTGTCCTTGGGTTACTAATAATCTATGAAGTTAATCTCTGAAATAGTTATTTGGTAATATCCTAATTATAGATCGCGCGGGGGCCGTTACACGTAAGCTAATCTGTTCGCAGCACTTACCCCTTAGTCGGGAACGGAATTCACTGCACCAGTTTTACCAGGAATATCAATTTAGATATAGGTTATCGGAATTACTTGGTTTATTTTACAGTTATATTTTAATACTTCGTTAACGGTGTTTACGACTGTTAGGTGTAGATCGGAGTGGTATTATGTAAAATTTGGCCTTCGAAGGCTGCGCGACGGCTTTTATCAACTCGGTTTGGCAATTAACCATAATGGCCCCGCCTCCCGGCGTCTAGTGACGTGACCGCTACTCATCGAGGCGTCTTCCCATTGGTCGGCCGGTCGAACGTTATCGGTGCGATCTCAGCCGGCACACTAAACAATGGACTAAGGAATTTCTTGTTTAGAAAACCGGTCTACCGATATTCTCGAATATTCGAATCTAGTGATATGACCCAACGCAAAATGTGCATTGTCGATGTATGCGCATCGTAACAACAGATAAAAAAATATTGTAAACGGTTGTTCAAAACTAAAAAGTAAATGCTTGAAATGCATTTGAATTACATTACAAATTAGTTGCAAATGGGTAAAACCATTTGAAAAATACGTAAAAATAAAATTGCTTTAATTCGCAGCGTCACAACATCCCCATAGGTTCCATTCCTTGCTATGCACGTAGTCTAAGAGCGCAGAAATATTAAAAGAAGACTACCCTTGAAAAAATTATTCTTCGTCTTAAAGAAGCACTTAATTCGGAGGCAATTGGAACAGGAAAAGAGACGGAAGATAGCAACGCGGCTACTTCGTCGAAGACTATAATACCGCTGGCTCCGAAACCTGAACTTCGGCTATTCGGTAAAGTGATGCCTCCACTGTTGCCATTTCCATCCAGGGTGGATAATAAAAACAGGAAAACCGACCATTTGACGCCAGCACAGATAAAAAAATATTGTAAACAGATGTTTAAGTTCAAAACTAAAAAGTAAATGCTTGAAATGCATTTGAATTACATTACAAATTAATTGCAAATGGGTAAAACCATTTGAAAAATACGTAAAAATAATATTGCATTATTTCACAGCGTCACAACATCCCCATAGGTTCCATTCCGTGCTATGCGCATAGAAGAGCGCAGAAATAAAAAAGAAGACTACCATTGAGAAAAGAATTCTTCGTCTTAAAGAAGCACTTAATTCGGAGGCATTTTTCATTTCCAACACAAGGATTGTACTCAGAACAGCTGCCCATCAAACAAGGCAAGCTTAAAGATGTCAAGAAGCTTACACAGTATCTGACGAAGGCAAAGGCTATAAATTTCTATAATAACTTGTATGCTGGCCCCACAAATAATAACTCCAGTGATGAAGAATAAGTCCATGGCAGGAATATGAAACATAGTCACTAGAAAAAGGTCCCGTTATTTTAAGTTTAAAAAAAATATTTTACATTGATTAATTAACATTTGACATTTTTTTTATACTCAGTTTTAATAGGCAAGCGGCAAACCCCCGAAAAAGTGCTTAGAAATGAAAATGACTGACCAATCAGTGAAAATGTCATTTCCTCTTTACAAATTTGTACTTTTTGTAAACCGTGGACCAAAAGGCGTCGATTGGTAAGAAAACAAAATTTGTGCGGTTGGGCTATTAATTGTTATAAACAAATTAATTCGTTAACTGATAAAAAGTTGGTTTTTATTTTGGAACATGATTTCTAAGGGTAAAACGGGCAAAATAGAACACTTTTAAATAGATGATTTTTTCGAAAAAATGCGTTTTAAAGAAGTTACAACGATTTTAAAGCGCAAATATGGTCACATTCAACATTTTTTATCTCGACGAGTTTTGATCGAATTCAAAAAATCTTGCGGCAGAATACTTATCAGATCTTAAGCTTCAACTGACTATTTTTCATAATGAGAAAATTTACATTTTTCACCCCCAATTAAACTAATTACAATTTTAATATAATTTAATTTTAAATTAATCTCTACAAAAAAAAATCACTAAACGTAATAAACCATAACCACCTAATTTTAATATAATACCAGCTAAAATTATAGACCCAGAAACAGGAGCTTCAACATGAGCTTTAGGTAATCATATATGAACAAAATACATAGGTATTTTTACTAAAAAAGCTAAAACTATAATAATATACGAGGGTGGATTGAAAAGTAATCGGCCTAACCAAGAAAATAAATACATAATAAATGAAATATATTTTTATTTTTCAACGTAATCACCATCAAGTTCAATGCACTTTTGCCATCTTTCCTTCCAAGCATTTAGCCCGTTGAAAAAAATGATTCTCCTTAGAGTCAAAATATGCGTCTACTGCTGCTTTGACCTCGTCATTTGTCAAAAATCTTTGACCTCCCAAGTGCTTTTTTAGGTTAGGGAACAGAAAAAAGTCTGACGGTGCCAGATCAAGTGAATAAGGTGGATGCGGTAACAGTTCAAAGCCACAGTTGTGAATTTCTGCCATTGATTGGACAGACGTGTGAACACGAGCGTTATCTTGATGAAACAGGACTTTTCTTCTGATTATTCCTGGACGTTTTTCTTTTATTTCCTCTCGTAAACGACGTATTAAGGTGCAGTAATAATCAGAGTTTATAGTCTGACCCCTTTCAAGATAATCAACCATAATCACACCCGAGTCACAGAATACTGAAGCCATCACCTTACTTGCCGACAAAATCGACTTAGCCTTTTTGGGGGGTGGTGAACCAGGTCTTTTCCACTGTTTTGATTGTTGTTTTGTTTCCGGTGTACAGTAATGAACCCATGTTTCGTCCATAGTAACAAAACGATTCAAAAAATCACATTCATCAGCTTCAAATAACTCCAAACAGTCGCGTGCAATAGTCAATCGCATCCTTTTTTGCTCAACTGAAAACAGTCGCGGAACCCACCTCGCAGACACCTTGTGGAAACCCAACACGTTGACTATTATGTTTTGAGTACGTTCATAAGAAATGGCTATCTCTCTAATTTTCAATCTGCGGTCTCCCATAATTAAGTCGATTATTTTTTTAACATTTTCGTCAGTAGTGGACGTCGAAAGCCTTCCAAAGCCGGGTTCGTCTTTTACACTCTCTCTACCACGCTTGAATTCTGCTATCCATTTTTTGACGGATGAATATGAAAGAGCGCAATCCCCTAATGTACTGACCATATCATCATGGATGGCTTTTGATGACAGCCCCTTCTTATGGAGGTACTTAATGACGGCACGCTGCTCGATTTGCTCCATTTGCGGAAATGATGTCAGATTTCTTTGTTAATAAATTTATAAAATTAATTTAATATAATAATTATAAAATTCTTCTTATTTCATTAAATATAAAAAAAATACCCATTAATAAAGGTAAAGAAACAATTAAAGTATAAAAAAGTAAATACATACCAGCTTTAATACGTTCAGGTTGATATCCTCACCCAACAATTAATATTATAGTAGGAATTAATCTACCCTTAAAAAATAAATAAAATATAAATATATTAGTTATTCTAAAAGTTAAATATAATATAATTAATAAAAAAATCGCCTTCGGCTCGCTTCAGCTCAATTATTTTTAATAGTCACGAGTTCGGGTAGAAATATCAGCATTGCAGAACGCTCCAACATAATCCACCAGTGCGATGAAGGAGCTAATATATCTCAAATAGCCAAGGAGCTGAATATGACGGTGAGTAAAAAGCATTTTTTTCTTACATTGTAAAAAAAATACACGTCAGAAATTGACCCAGCAACCGACTGACTTCAAACTACCGAAATAGGACCAAATAGTTGTCGGAATGTAACCAAATTGAAATGTACCACTTCAATGTCACCACTTGAGAAGTAGTAGCTTGTTCAACACTTGAGGGCTATATCGAATTCTCCTCCAAGTTCTGTGTCGTCGGTGCCTTATCCCCAAGAAGTGTAACTTCATCTCAATCAGACACAGCCACTTTTAGGTTTGATTTAGGTTTGGACCTCATCTGGCAGCACGGAATCGCCTTTTTCCGTCGCCCTTTCTCTTTCTGTCGCTTAGAACTGCCATTTACTAGACCGAGACAGAAAGCATAATGCGATAGCACGCGGCGGAATCCTCGAGGCGCTCGGCATCACGGACAAAATGCAATGGTCGGCAGGGAGACTCCGGAACGCTGAAGCGCGCGATAGCATGCTAACGCATCCTTTCACCGCCGATCACTTGCTATCGCATGCTGTCTTACTCTATCGTACAATGGCGCACGCGGCCGCTCGTCAGCTCAGTGCAGCCTGTTTATTCATGCCGTACGGATGAAAATAACAATGACTGATGAAAATTTTATAGTTTTAGTGCAGAAATATCCTTGTCTTTATGACATGGAGTCGGCGGAATACAGTGCCCACACCGTAAAGAGAACGCTTGGGAAGAAATAGGGAAAATAATAAATCTCAGGGGTAAGTATTTTTATGAATTCGATTTATTTTTTAAAATTTGTAGGTAAACACACATATTAAAGAGAAATGTATTTATTATTCTAATAGATACATATTATTTATGCTAGACGCAGTCGTAAGACTATTTATTTCCCTAGGTCAAGATATAGTAATTGATAGTCCAATCTATTACTGCAATACTGATAAACGCGTAATTTTTAGTTTATCATGTCCTATGTACCCTCTCGTACTGCCAAGTTAGACTTCCAATATCGGTATTAAAATATCTTTTAAAATTTTCTCTAACCACAATCGCACTCATGTTATTATCATTTCCTACGATTGGCATTAAATTCTGCAGAGCCCGTTCTACGTTAGGTGTTGACGCATTATTATGTGATGTTCTAGGTTGACGTCCTCTTTTGTTCAAAAAGTTATGTAAACTAATGGTAGCTAAAACTACTTCTATTAATTGGTTAGGCTCTAAACGAATTCTTCTGGAATATATGTCGAACCTCTGCGTCAAAATTCCGAAAGCACACTCCACTATCCTTCTAGCACGGCTAAGTCTATAATTATATATTCTGATTTCATCGTTATTGCGTGCTTGCTCAGCTGGATAAGGGCGCATGAGATTGTAATCCAAGGGAAACGCCTCATCACCTACGAATACATGTGGCATAGAATCAGCAGTACCAGGTAAACATTCTACTGGGGGTATGTTCAGTGTACCATTCATAAACTTTCTCCCAAATTGAGAGTTTGAGAAAATTCCTGCATCACTATTTTTACCGTAGGAACCAACATCCACAATAACAAAATTATTTTCTGCATCTACAACTGCTAGTAGTACTACACTGAAAGTTTTTTTGTAATTAAAAAACATGCTACCACTATTTTGAGGTGCTTGGCACACAACATGTTTCCCATCGATTGCGCCGACGCAATTAGGAAAGTTCCAAATTGTTGCAAATTTGTCTTCTATTGCTTTCCAATCTTCTGTAGTTAGTGCCTGTACTACTATCGGCGATAATATATCCCATAATGCTTGACTTGTTTCCAATACAATTTGACGAGCTGTTTCCTTCCCCATTCGATAATCATATGCTATGGATTTCAGACTGTTTCTGTAAAATAAATACCTGCAAGAAAATTAGGGTGTCTTATCAATCATATAAATGTGCCTACTTGCCTACAATTTTATTTTCTTATTTTCAGTTGAAGATTGCAAAAAAAAGTGGACCAGAATTAGAGAAAACTATAGGAAGGCTTTAAAAAAAAGACAAACTCCCAGGAGTGGCTCTGCGGCAACAGTGACTCGTCCTATAAAATATGAAAACATTCTTTCATTTTTAAATAAAAATTATAAGGACAGAGCCACAGTTACAAACTTATCACCAACGTCTCCACCACAAGCACAAGACTTAACAGATAATGAGAGTCAGTCAACTGAAACTACAGCTTATGATTCAAGTACACATCAAACAAACAATCGTAGTAGATCAAGCGAGTCATATACAGGAGAACAAAGTCTAGCAAAAGTATTAGATAATTATTTAAAGAGCAACAAGGCCAAGGAAAATAATGATCTCATAACAATGTTTTTCTTAAGTATGACACAAACGGTCAAAACATTTCCTTTAGAGATACAACTGGAAGTGAAGAAAAAATTTTTGAAATTGTAAGTGATGCGGAATCTGCCTTAATTCGTACTTATCACCCTAGTACTCCTCATTTTTCAAGCTATGGTTATACTAGTAATATAGCGAGTACAACGACGTCGTCTATGGGGTATGCATCAACTGCAACGACGTCTTCTGCGAGATATACACCAACTATAACGACGTCGTTGGAAGGGTATACACAAACTACAGCCACGTTGTCGTCGACATACAATGAACAGTTTGATGATTCTATCTACTAAGAAAATGGCAAAATTATGTGTAAATCTACATCAAACACTTATTTGATATTGAAGTTGTGATTATTAAATTATTGTTGTTGTTTCCCATGGATGATTTAACTTGTGATATTGTTATTTGAGGAGAAAAGCGTTAACTTATTGTAGTTGTGATTATAAAGAAAAAGTTGTTAATTGTTTCTCAGATTTGATTAAAGGATTAATTAATAATAGTGTATTTTACTTACTTTAGACAAACACACAATCTTTGTTTCACTGAGATGCACTTCCGGTACTTTGTGTTTTGCTTTTGAAGAGTAGGCTGCAGTAGGTCAACTAATTCATTAAAATCATTTAAAGTCATTCCATAATAATCTACGAAACTATCTGGATATGTTACTAAATCCGGAAAATGCGTAACATATTGTCCATGAACCGCTCATTGCTTCCAAAAAGGATGAACCCAGTATCTCCGTTTTATTTTGCGAATGCGTTTCTTTTTATTATTTTGATTTTGCATTTCTTGCAAAATACACGCTAGAATCACTGCTCTCTCTTCCGTAGTCCTATCCATCTCGTGCTTGAAACTAAACTGATCATGAAAGAACGCGGCAGTATGCCACCAATGCTGCAGTATGCTGACGCGTGCGATCGCCTTTTTTGTCTGCGGAATGCGACAGCGCGCGTCCGCATGCGGCAGCATACTGCAGCGCGTGGTAGCACAGGCGGAACAAATGCGATTCCGTGCTGCCAGATGAGGTCCAACACTTAATAACACCAGGAGATTTTTTTCAAAGTATGCCTGCTCCTCCTAAGAAAATATAGGGTGTATTTTCTGATTCTGATGAGTCCGACATTTTTCCTATGCCATCAACATAAAAAAGAATAATCATCCCATTTTCGGACAGTGATAATGAAGATTCTTTATTTTGATTCAAATAATAATAATTACTCATGATTATACAATCATTTTCAGATTATTCATTTATTTTTAAATTAAATAAATCTAACTACTTTGCAATATTCCGCCACATGCAAATTACCCAACTCTCGTATTTATTCATGCACAAGTCCGTCCTCCAAACCCACTTAGGCCGAAAGAATAGAGAAATAATTTTGAAAATAGAATAAATATGAGAGTTGTGTTATCGTGCAAAAAATAATAAAAACCTCGACGGCTCGAGGCGGCTGAGCTAATCGATTTAACTTCTTTATGCATGAACCAAAACTATTTTCAATTCAACAACAAGTACTATCTATTTAAGCATGGACTGGCGATGGGTTCACCTTTGAGCCCATTTCTGGCCGATGTTTTTATGGATAGGTTTGAAAATAGTTTCATTGTAGGAAACGAAAACATCCATTATTATTATAGGTACGTTGACGATATATTGTTGTGTTGGCGGGGCACCGATGTGGAACTTACGGATTTCTTATCTCATTTGAATAGTGTTCACCCTAAAATCAAATTCAAACTCGAGTTAGAGAAGGATAGGTACAAAAATTTCTTAGATTTGACTATTACTAGAAATGAGGGTGGGCATGAATTCCGGATCTTTCGCAAACCCACTCATACTGACACAGTAATTCCTGCTACTTCCTGTCATCCTTGGCAGCACAAGCTTGCCGCCTTCCACAGCTATGTTCACAGGCTATTTTCGGTTCCACTTTCTCAAATAAATTTTAACCGCGAATTAAATATTATTTATCAAATTGCTAACTCTAATGGTTACAGTACCAAGCTTGTGGACAACTTAGTTGGAAGGCGGCGAGCCTCAATTACGCGTAGTTTACTATATGCTGTTCCCCCGGATCGTGACGTCCATCGGTATAGAGCTAGTCTAACTTATTTAGGTCCGATATCTGATAAAGTTGCCAAAATTTTACGTAAAAATAATATTCATGTCGCGTTTAGAACGGACAACACTATCCGGAGAAACATTTGCAATGTTAAGGAGAAAATTGGGGATGACAGGAAGTCTGGTGTGTATAGGCTTAAGTGTGGGGATTGTGAGGGTGTTTATATTGGCCAAACCGGCCGTAGCTTCGCGACGCGGTATAAAGAACATATATCAGCTTTTAGAAACAATCGCCCAGAACGGTCTCATTTCGCAAAACATTTGTTGGATTCCGGTCACTCCCTACCTAATCCTCACACTTATGACGTTCTGCACACCTGCAACAAAGGACTGAGGCTTTCGGTTTTGGAACAATTAGAAATCTACAAACATAGACGCTTGAACCCCTTATATTTTAAATGATCAACTTAATTTCGCCTCTTCCTCTTTGCTGCGGGTAGGTATACGTCATTCAAACAACGGTGGTGGGTAGACATAAAATAATTTGGTATTATGGTTGTGGGTAGAAATAAAAAACCTAGGATATAAATAGGTGCGGTTTACGAGTTGTGGCTCATTCGGTCGCCGTGCGCCGAGCCATCGACATCTCCTGATGATGCCCCTGGTTGGGGGCGAAACACGTGTCGAGGTTTTTATTATTTTTTGCACGATAACACAACTCTCATATTTATTCTATTTTCAAAATTATTTCTCTATTCTTTCGGCCTAAGTGGGTTTGGAGGGCGGACTTGTGCATGAATAAATACGAGAGTTGGGTAATTTGCATGTGGCGGAATATTGCAAAGTAGTTAGATTTATTTAATTTAACTATGGACTTCCGAAAAGTAACGCCTGATAGTATTAACTTCATTTATTTTTGATATGATTATTATTTTTGATATGATTATTTTGATATTTATATTATTTTTGACAGGGAGGGAGTATGGGAGGGAATATACAGGGTGATAGGGAGAGCCACAGCAAGGGAAGAAGATCAGCCACTAATTCATAACGGATCATACCTGGATTCTTGGGGTTCGGCCAACCTCCTCGCTCAAACCTTCTATCCAGAAGATAGAGTTGAGGAAGATAACGAGGGTCATCGTGTAGTTAGAAAAAAGGCAGCGGAGACAGATGGAGACGACGGCAGCGAGGGTCACAGGTTAAACCCCAAGAAAGCTCCGGGGGCGGACGGATTTACATCCGATATCTGCACTCACGCTGTCAGGGCCGACCCCTTATACTTCCTGGAGCTGCTTAATCAGTGCCTCCGGCACGGCTATTTTCCTAAGATAAGGAAGGAAGCCGTGGTGGTGGTGCTGAAGAAGCCATGCAAGGACTCGTACACAGTTCCCAAGTCGTACAGACCAATTGGCCTGTTGCCCGTCTTGGGAAAGGTGTACGAGAGGATGCTGGTCGCCCGAATCAAGTTTCATCTTTTACCACGAATGAATCCCCGCCAGTACGGCTTTATGCCCCAGAAGAGCACCGAAGACGCCCTCTATGACCTCATGGGGCACATAGTGACTAAACTCGACGCAAAGAGGATAGTCACTATGGTGTCCTTGGACATAGAGGGTGCCTTCGACAGCGCCTGGTGGCCGGTCATAAAAGTACGACTGGCGGAGGAAGGGTGTCCGACAAACTTGAGACGGGTGGTCAGCAGCTACCTTAGCGGAAGGAAGGTAAGGGTAAAGTACGCGGGCGACGAGTGCAGCCGCTCTGCGGACAAAGGTTGTGTCCAAGGCTCGATCGGAGGTCCCTTGCTGTGGAACTTGCCATTAAACCCATTGCTGAATTGGCTCGAGAGAATGAGTGTGTATGTGCAAGCGGACGACGTGGTGTTGGTGTTCAAAATAAAATAAAATAACGTAATCTTTGAATTTTTTAGAAAATTATTTAGATTCGTCAAAAGTTGGTGTGACTCTACCGAGGGTTCCAAAATGCAACGAGACTGAGAAGAGCCCTCAAGAAACTCAGTTCGGCTTTTTTCCAAAATATTTCATCTTAAATCTAATACAGAGTTATTTAGAAAGGAGCAATTCGTGTTACAACCAGGCAGCCTTGTCATCTAAGAAATCATTAATACTATAATAAGCGTTATGGCACAATTTACGTTTTATTAGTGTTTTAAATTTATTAACAGATAAATTTGCTATTTCGGTTGGCAATGTATTGTACATTCGAATAAAGTTCCCCGCAAAAGAATTACTCACTTTATGAAGCCTAAATTTAGGAACAGCCAGTTTATCCTTATTTCTTAAGTTTAGATTATGATTATCACTATTTTTCACAAATTTACTTTTGTTCTTGTGGGTATACAAGTAAATTTCATAAATATACTGTGAATACACTGTAAGGATGTTAATATGCTTAAACTTATCTCTTAATGACTCCCGAGACCCCATTCCATAGATAGTCCGGACAGCCCTCTTCTGCAACACAAAGATGCATTCAATATCGGCAGCGTTACCCCACAGTAGTATGCCATATGTCATGATACTGTGGAAGTAGCTGAAGTAGACAAGACGCGCCGTTTTAATGTCTGTAAGTTGTCGGATCTTTTTGACAGCATAGGCTGCTGAACTAAGCCTGGCCGAATTTTTCCCGATATGAGGCCCCCATTGCAATTTGGAGTCTAACGTTATGCCCAGAAAGACAGTGTCATCGACCAATTCTATTATATCATCCCTAACCTTTACACTGGTTTTAACTTACATTAGGTAAGGTGAATCTTACACATTTAGTTTTATTTTCATTTAATAATAAACTATTAGCACAAAACCAGTGGACTATCCTAGAGAGGGCAATGTTTACATCGTCAAGTTCGCGCTGTCCACGATTAACTTTAAATATTAAAGAAGTGTCATCAGCAAACAAAACTACCTCGTGGTCGTCTCTTATGAGGTGAGGGAGATCATTAATATATACTAGAAAAAGAAAAGGTCCCAAAATTGAATCTTGTTTCAACTGCACATATAGGGGCTCGTCGAGCTACAGGTTGCAGTGGATCAAATGTTCCCGTGTAATTTTGTCTCCAAGATCCTGGTTGGATTAATTCTCCATTGAGATACTTATCTACTGAAGTTGGGGGACTGTACACATGTCGAGATGTTTTACTATTTCTTAAGAAATTGTGCAACAAGACACAGGTCATTGTAATTAAAGATGCTTTGGTGACATTCAGTGGTATAGGCTTTTTATTTATTTATTTAAACTTTTATTTCAGGCAACTTAGACTAGTTACAGATCTTATAAACTAATCTACGGCCCATAGATATATACCTTAAAACTAAGAATACATAATAATATAAATATTGATTAGGCATCAAGGCCCATAACAATAAATACCTAAACCTAAAATACATATCTATACATAAAACTTAAATCTATGTCGACACGTTCCTTTGTGCCTTTTGTTCGGCGTCTCTCGGCCTGCCCCGGAACCGCCGGAACACCACATCCCTCGGCCACAAGTCTTCTTTGGTGAAGGTTTCCAGAGCCGTCGACGGCACACGCACCACGAACGACTTGAAGTTCACGTTGTGACGCGACTCCAAAGGCTCCACCCTCACGACGTACTTGGTCTTGGCTGTGATGTACTCCACGATGTCCTTGGTCTTTGTGGAGTAATGCAGGCGCGAGACATACAGCAGCGTGGTGGGTACAGCAGGTCTCAACAGGAAGTTGGGCCCTGTGGGTGCAGTACCACACTTGTTTCGGCAGGGTTGAGTCCTGCGTTACTTCTGGACTCTAAGAAATCCATCACGGATGCTGATCCAGATGCTTAGCGGCGGGCAAACTGTTACAACTACTGTATTGCCTTTATCTGCCTTCGTAATATTAAATTCACTATGGAAATAGGATATAACAAATTGTACTTTCTGGACATTGGGATCGAATTATTAGATCACAAACACAACTTTCAAATATTTAGGAAACCGACTTTTACAGATAATATTATTCCGGCAGACTAACCACCCGATGAGTCACAAACATGCAGCCTTCCATTCTATGGTACATAGATTGCTTTCGATTCCAATGTCTAGCGAATCATTCAATAAGGAATTAGATTTAATAAAAGCAATAGCGACCAATAATGGCTACTCAACAAGACTTGTGGAGGGTATAGTAGCGCGAAAGAGATCTACAGCAAGCGTTGGGCTCGCATTCCATACATGGGTCACGTGTCTTATAGATGCTCTAGATCTCTTGGCACAGTCAAACCAGCATTTTATACCAGACATGGATTGGGGTGTCTGATCGGTAATAGCTACGACAGAACGCCTATTAGACTAATGGGCGGAGTGTATGAGCTCACATGTTCGCACTGCAACAAAAAATACGTCGGGCAAACCGGTAGGTCGTTCCAGACCAGGGTCTCAGAACATACCAGCGGATGGAAATTAAAAAAGACTGAATCTAATTTTGCAGAACACCTTATCACCGAAAACCATTCGTTTAACCCAGAAACTAATTTCAGAGCGCTGCACACATGTGAGTAGGGTAGAAAATTGACCACCCTGGAAGCTCTTGAAATTAATAAAATCCTGATAGGCAACCGCGACGCCGTATTCAACCAACAATTAGATATAAACAGTTCCCCTCTATTAAAATATTTTAAGTCTTGAATAGTGTCATCCACGAGTTTTGTTTTTGTTTTAATTTTTTATTATTTTTATTATTTTGTTCTTTATTATTAATTTTAGCTACAGTTTTTGACATGCTATGGTTAATTGGAATTTTTAATTTTACATAGTGACATGAGATTTGACATTTAATTGGACTGGTTTTAATGATCCCTTAATTTTTTATTTTATTGACATTTAATTTATTTGACATTTTTAATATCTAAACTAAGTTTAATATTTAATTGCATAATATAATAATATAATTAATTTGCGAAGGAATGAATTTCCCCAATTTCAGGGTAAATTACTTACACTGCCTCTTAAATTTTATTTGTGTCTACCCACATATATTTTAAGAATTTAGTTCAACAATGGCTTGAAGATATGTTAGACAGTGTAGTAAAATATCTGTTTAATAAATATGTAAAGTGAACAACAACCTTTGATAATGCTATAAAGCGAAACCGGTCAGGTTAAATCCTGTATATTAAATAAAAGTGAAACGGTGTACAAGTGTTTTTTGTTAACATGTATAGTAAACATAAAACAGTAGTCACTATCAACTAGTGCTAAGAGTAAAATACTGAAATGTCCTTTGTAATTAAAATACTCCAATGCAGAGTGAGGTGGCGGTAGAATCATGATATGTTTCCCATCTAAAGCGCCGACACAATGAGGAAAATTAAATCCTCTTGACGTTGAAAGCCATTCGTCTGTAGTTTTGCACAACGCCAGCATATTCACGCCTCGATCGAAAACGGCGATCCAGCTAAAATTTGGAAATTTTTGAAAACTATAGGAGTTGGAAAGACGAAAGAAGTAATATCTCCTAAAACCGTCAACCTTGAAGCACTCAACTTGCATTTCTCCTCTTCGTCCAATTTTACAGGGACCACAAAGGCAAATACACTGAATGATATTTAATTACTTCCGACTCCTGATTACCCACCGTTTGTTTTTGATCAATTCACTGATGGTGTTAAGCAGAGCGTTATGTCCATTACATCTAACGCGGTTGGTGGTGACTGTGTCAGCCGGAACATGATCATTCCTATTCTTACCCAAATTCTTCCTATCATTACTCACATCTTAAACTTCTCTATCTCCTCCGGCTTCTTTCCTGCAGTTTGGAAGGAAGCACAAGTTATCCCACTTCCTAAAAACCGAAATCCTACCACGTACTCCCACTTTCGCCCTATTTCTATACTGCCTTTTCTCTCTAAAGTACTTGAGCGCCTAGTTCACACCCAGCTTACTTCCTTCCTCTCCAAAAACTCACTATTTAATTCCTTCCAATCTGGCTTCCGTCCCGGCCACAGTACCGCTACCGCCTTAGTTAATGTCACTGAGGACATAAGATTTGGTATGGACCAAGGAAAAGTCACATTACTGTCACTTCTTGATTTTAGCAACGCTTTTAATACTGTTGACTTTCAAATTCTTCTTGGAACTCTTCGCTCTATTAACATATCTCCAACGGTGATTGATTGGTTTCGCAGTTACCTGTATGGCCGCCGGCAACGTGTACGCATTGAAGACACCTTTTCTTCCTGGACTGATGTTACTGTCGGTGTGCCGCAGGGTGGCGTTCTATCTCCACTTCTCTTCACAATTTTTATAAATTCTATTTCTGTACAATTAGTTTCATCCTACCACCTTTATGCAGATGATCTCCAAATTTACACACAAGCGCCACTGGAGAATTTACACGAAGCATTTACTACGATCAACCTGGATCTGGAGATAATATGTGATTGGAGCATTCGACATGGGCATCAAGTGAACCCCGCAAAGACCCAGGTGATTCTAATAGGTGGCCCTAGGACGATGTCACGTATCGACTTGTCACAGTTGCCCCAAGTTATCTTCAACGGAACTCCAATCGAAGTGAGTAACAGTGTAAAGAACTTGGGTATTTACTTGGATAGTACGATGTCTTGGGATCGTCAAGTGCAGGAGGTTGGACGCAAAATCTTTGCATCAAATGGCTCACTGCGCAGGCTGCGAAATCTCCTTCCAACAGCTACTAAAGTTACGCTGGCACAGTCTCTATTGCTCCCACTTCTCGATTATGCCGACGTCAGCTATCTTGACCTTACGGAGGAGCACCTTGATAAGCTTGAGCGCCTTCAAAATGTCTGTATTAGATTTATATTTGGCCTACGCAAGTATGATCATGTGTCTGAGTTTCGGAAAACGCTCAAGTGGCTCCCAATTCGCCTTCGCCGAAATACACACATTCTTTCACTGCTATATAGTATACTCTTCAATCCTCGCACTCCCCAATATCTTAAAGAACGGTTTAGGTTCCTTCATGACACACATTCAAGATCTTTGAGGTCATCGGCAAATTTGATGCTGGAAATGCCAGCACACTCGTCTACTTACGCAGACAAATCTTTCACGGTCAGGGCGGTTCGTTTGTGGAATGCTTTGCCACTTCACATCAGACGTGCGCAGTCTCTTACTTCTTTCAAAAATATGTTAACTGTTTACTACCTTTCTCTAACCAATATTTAGAATGTTTATGTATTTTAAGTATTTATGTAAGTATTCTTTCTTTTCCTATGATATTATTACTACCTGGGTAAGTTTATTAGTTCATTTATATTGTTATCCTACTCTTTCTTATCTTTATTTTTTTTTTATTTACTAAGCTTTATTTTTCTTTTCTCTTTCACGTTTTGTACACTACCCTTTTAATTTCTTTAACTCGCTATCCATCCAAAGGTTGTCTGGAAGAGATCGCTTTTAGCGATAGGGCCGCCTTTTGTACTATCTTTAAGTTAAGTCTCCTAATTGTATGTTTTCTTTTTTGTGTACAATAAAGAGTATTTGTATTGTATTGTATTGTATTGTTTTAGGCATCTGAAAACAAAACAAAAGTATTATAGGTATTTTAAACTTTATTTTGACTAAATTAATTTTAAAGATGCTAGTTAGCTCTTTTCTGTAACTTCTTTAGATTCACTTATATAGTATTTTTCTTTCCCAGACACAACTTGTTGTGAATGAAGAGACTAGTACTTCCAATGTACGGGCTTGTGACATCCCACCAGAAGCTAAAAAACGCGACGATGACGACGCGGACGTCCCTGTTACCCCTCAAAAGAATCCAAGTATTCAAGGACAAAAACGTC
Source organism: Nudaria mundana (assembly GCA_963556515.1). Taxonomy (NCBI): domain Eukaryota; kingdom Metazoa; phylum Arthropoda; class Insecta; order Lepidoptera; family Erebidae; genus Nudaria; species Nudaria mundana. Next base: position 18,618,021 of record OY748302.1, on the reverse strand, counting down.
GTGTTTTTAATCCGCCTGAATTGCAGGAAGCCGGTAGAGAAATGAATACTGCTTTAACTACATTAAATAGCGCATTGACCAGTAAACAAAACGCAACAGAAGAAGACCAATGCGATTTATTTTGTAGAATGTTGGCAAAGCAAATTAAGGAATATCCAAAACTTGAAAGGGAAGAAATAATGTATGAAATTCATGGTGTTATAATTAACAGACGTCGTCGGTACAACAGTATGATGCAAAGCAGGTCGTATACTGTTTCGTCTCCTTCACAAGTTGTACTTAGTCGCCCTAGCACTAGCAACAGTGTATATTTATCAACACTATCACCGAATTTTGTAGTTGACTCTCCCTATTCAGTTGAATCAGTGCTACAAAATGAGGCAAACCAACAATCCGAAGTAATTAACATTTTATCACAAGAAGTTATTCTACCAGAAACAAGTAGAGCGGGTTATGAAAACTTTGGAAATATGATGAATAATAATTAAGAGAAATATTATTTTTTCAAAAATATTTTTCAATAATTTAACTATGTTACTTTTCAGATAATATTTCAATTTTCAATTTCATAGGCATTGTGTAAACTTTATGTGAACAACAAACTTGTTGATTTGTCATTATTCATTAATAAAAAAATAAATATTAATTAAATTAATGTTGTATACCTTCACTAAATCCTTCAAAACGTCATTGAGCGCCAAACATACTTCAGGGACAATATTAGATATAATTTGGCTTGAAATTTTAAACAGATAATGTAAGCTTCTGTAGCTATCTCCAGTAGCTAAATATCTTAATGTTACTGCCAGGCGCACCTTCACTGGTATTGCATCCCTCCAATCGGTATCTTTTTTAGCAACCATTGGAGATATCTTTTGTAGAAGGTATTCAAAATCGCTGCATGACATTCGAACAAAATTACTAAATTCACTAGATGGCTCCACACAAAGTTCTGCAAGCTGGTTATCCATGCTATTCCTGTAAAACAATAGTATTGGGTAATAATGTAGGTAAGTACTCACGTAGTACTACATTGATTTGAAGGTCTAAATCAAAATTTTACCCAATCTAGTATATATTCCACTTACTTTGTTCTGTTTCTGTGTATAGCCAGCATCCACCACCTTCTTCTTTTCCATTTCTTTTTGATAACTCTACTGCGATGCACACTCAGGTAGTAGTTATATCCATTTTTTAAATGTTAATGTGCGAATGCGAGTTGCGTCTGTCCAGAATGAACATAGACTGATCGACCTACAGACGTGTGGACAGCTCGTGGAAATTCATCTGCGGACATATCTACCAGAGTCCGCGGACGCATCTGTTGGCGTGTAGAGGAGCCTTTAGACGCGTATCGCTTTGGCGATTAGACAATTCATGTTATGAGGAACCGAAAGTACCAGCAACGAGACAAAGTGGTCGTTTGACTCTAGGATTTTGGGGTTGGATGTCGTCGTCTGGACCTGGAGAATTGATAGAAATTTCATCCAGATTAAATTCAGTGAATTACAGTGATATTTTGTACAAAACGTATTCGGTAACGGTAGGATAACTTTTATACAGGATAATTCATCGGTACATAATTCTCGAATAGTCAAAGGTTGGATTCAAGAGGATGAGAACCTCAATCTTATTAAATTGCCACCAAAAAGCCCGGATTTTAATCCTATAGAAAACCTATGGGGATTGATGGTACAGAATTGGGATTCGACAGATATAAGGAATGTACAAAGTTTAAAAGAACCTGTCTACCATCTATGGGATATGAGTCGCGGAAGCAATTTCTGTGAAAAATGCGTTCTGTCTATGCATGACCGGCTAGCATCCGTTATACAAGCTGAAGGTTGAAGGAACGAAATTTTAAATAAACCTTAGAAATTAGCATAATTATACGAGTAGGTTTCAATTTTTATTCTAAGGGATATATTTTGTTATTTTCTGTTTTGTTATTTTGTCATCGTAAGTGTAAATTCTTTACTTATAAAAATTTATAAATGATAAGTCTTTGTTTTCTTTTATCCGTGATTCAATTACTTTAGCAAAATGTGGGATACAGATGTTACGAATAATGTTGTTATGTTTTTTATGATGGTTACATTTATTTGGAATATTAAATGTATACAATTTTCTTTCACAGTATTTGGATAGATTGTTAATTAAGATTGTAAGTGCACATATCACAGGAAATGTAGGAGGATACATAATTATTGCTCTTTGTACATATTACTATCAAGTTCGGTGGATACCATGTTTGTCACAATCTTTGGGTAGTTCATGGTGGCACTCTCAGGGCTATATCAATTTGTGAGATTAAATTGGATACATCTTGCGCATTGTACTTCGCATATGTAATTTTACAGAGTTTTGATATGACTGTTATTGCGTTAAGAATCTAACTTTATCTTTTCTGTTACGCTTTGATCTCAAAATCTAATCATAATATGATCCTTTTATTACATTTTATAATTATAATAAAGGTTGATTTTTATTTATTTATTTATTTATTTATGTACTCACAGTATATACATTATTGTAAATGGAAACATTATATACATGTATACAGAGGCACCATTTATCTCTAAAGAGATCTCTTCCGATGGGCCTGAGAGAGGAGACGTGAGTTGAATCAGGTACTGGTGTGTGTGCAGGTTAATACTGTTATTCAGGTTAATAAACATACATACACTTTAACTACATAAATACACAAATACATACATATTAACTTATCATAAATATAGATACATAAACATACAGATTGTTAAGGAAGGGAAGTGAGATAATGTTCCTTCACTCTCTTCTTGAAAACATGTACCGTCTTATTAATAAAAAAAGCCCTAATCAATGGATACTCTTAAAGCGCGTATCGACTTCGCGCGGCAAACCAACGAACATTGGCTTGCGCGGCGGCCGCGCATTATGGGTACAGCGCCGCCGCGCGCGGCAACTCGAACATCGGTGCGCTCGAACGTGCCGCGCTACGAACCAGTTTGTGTCGGTTTTTGACGGCGCGGCAAAGGAGCGTCACTGCGTTGTGCGCGTGCAATTGGGACAGACCTGACGACTACTCACGCATTTTTAGTGGATACGCGCAACAAAAACATCGGTAACGAGAAGTTTCGTACTTCAATTATATTAATAAATGTAGTGATTATCACAACAAATCATTAAGAAAAGATGCATGGAACGACATCAGTGTAGAAATGGGCATGTCTGTACATGAACTGAAAATAAAAAAAAAGAAGATTATTCGCACATAATAGAAGATAAATCTTTAAAAACAAATACAAATAAGGCGAAAGGCGGTCGGGGTGTCGCAAAGAGGGTCCCATACAAAAATGAAGTCAACATTTTCTAAGTCCCGGATTGCTTAAAAAGTATATATTTGTTTTTTTTTAATTTTTCTTTTAAAGATTTAAAACCTATTTGGTCTAATATGAACGATTAACAGATAGGTCGGCGGAGCCCCGCGGTGCGGGGCTACTATTTCTGGATGGTTAAAAAAAAAACCGATCCGAGTCGTGGTACTCTGGAGTCGGGGTGTTAACCATAATGAGTTTCCAAGGTCATCCCCGACGACCCCCGCACCTCCCCCAACCGGTTGACAAAAATCGTGCAAAATTTTACAAGACCCCGCTCCATACAAAAATCATTCGAAATTTTGGTCTTGACGCAAAATGTCATCGTGAAAAATTTGGTCACTTTAGCACAATGTCACTTTCGCAAAAATGTCACCTTCGAAAATATGTCACTTTCTTAAAATGTCACTAACTCAAAAATGTCACTTTCGCAAAAATGTCCTTTAAGCGTTGATTTCGCAGCAACAACCTGAACCAAAAGAGAACTGTTTATTCATCCTATTAAAGTCGCTACTCGCTCGCGAATATTTTTTCTATATTTAGTAATATCGAAGCACGTATGAACATTTTGCTTTGTAGACGATCCGATCCTAAATCTACATATATCAGAAGCGTTAGGCAGAGGTGCATTACACACCCGTACTTCGTCTGTATATTTTTCGCCCCACGTAACATGAGGCAAAGCTCAGCTTATCCCTCGCGAGCTATACTACTGCATAATATACTCATCAAGAAAATCAGTGCAACTATGATAGTTAGACAGTAACAATTTTCCCAGATGATGTATTTCTGTTGCCGCTATAACATTATTACAGTAAAAACAGAATAAAATAACCTGCGGGAGTCTGGCTCGTAGTCTTGGACAGTTTATTCTAAACTTTAGCTTTGACATTTCTTATATGAAGTTAAATTTATTTTAGAATTTTCAAAATTACTCAGCAAACCCAGAGCCAGTCAACCAGCAGCCAGCCATGACAGGCAGCGCAATGAAGAAATCAAATGTATGGATTACAAATATTTGGTATTGTTGCAAACACATACTTTTACACCGTCTACGAGTCTTTTAAATGACTATAATATAAGATACCTGCTACTTTATTTTACAGACATTCAGTTCTCTTGGCAAGAGTCGCACCGCACAAACGGTGAAGTATAATAAGGTAATTGTTTAAAAATTAAAACAATTTATTGTAGTTACATATGTGGTTCCTGTATAATAATAGAAATATAAAAGTGTGGGTAGGCGAGAAATAAACATCAAAAATATTTTGCTCCCAGTATTTGTTTATTTAAAAATACTAAACCCCTTAATTACTGTTAGTTATGCACTAATTGTTCATCAAGCTCACCTTCTATAGCTACGTTATATAGTCTCCTCTTATTATTGTGATTTAAGCACCTTTATAACAATGGACACCAGATTTGAGCGAAGTCTGCAGGATCTTGAGAACCTCTTTACCAGCCGCCTGCGTGACCACGAGGACAAGTTGAAGATGGTCTTACAGAGCTCTACTCCAGCCAGCCCGGACATAGCCATGCTTTCCATTGAGTTCAGTGAATTTAAAACATTTGTGCTGGATTCTCTGGGGCACTTAAAAACACAGGCGCAACTTCTATCTTTGGGCATGGATCGCCACGAAACAGCTATGCGCCGTAAGGTCCTCCTGCTCCATGGTGTGCCCGAGAAACCACATGAGAAACTGTATGACACTGTTATCTATTTTCGTAAGTACAGAAAAGTTTTGATTTTAATTTACCGGTACCTAACATAACCTCGAACTACCTACTTGTATTTTCTAAATTGCGTTTAATTGCACTTATTTGTCGAGAATATGAATACCCGTAGCCGTAGAGCCTTATCCCGCCAGCAGGAGGAGCCCAAACTTCAGCTGGTGTTGCAGGAACTTAAATCTAAAACAGAGCTCTGTTTACAATTAGAAAAAGAAAGATAAGAAAATGAAAACTTGTTGATAGGTGCTTTAGACGATAGTAAAAAACTAAAATCTGAACTAGCTAGGCTTCATATTAGTTATGATGAAATTGTAATGCAGCGGAACCACCTTCAATCAATAGTAGATAGGTTTCAAGAGTGCAGTGACGAGTATGAAGGGACCTTGAGGAGGACTACCTTGCTGGAACAGGAGCTACGGGATGCCCAGGGGCACATCTTACACTTGGAGTCAGCTGCCAAGCAAGTCGTAGTCCAACAAACGGATAACCTTTATAACGAGCTAATGAGTGGTACTCCGCAGTTTGTTCCTTCTGCAACAGTTCCAAACCTGGACTTGTCTACTATAGATCTTACCAATGACAGTTCATACCAACTGGACAAGCGAGTTTATTTTTGCAGCCGGAATAAACTAAAAAAATACCTAAAAATAAAGAAATTCATTTTAAAATCAAAGAAACAATTAAAATATCATAGAATCTTAATCAAAAAGTGTAAAAATGTTAACTCTAGTTTAAAATTAAGAGAACAAGCTAAATTATCTATGTTAGAACTTAAACAAAGTCATTTAAAATATTACACTGACACACAACGCTTAGAGTCACAAATAAAAAATTTGCAATTTGAATTAGAGTATGTAACTAAGAAATATGAATGGTCTCTAAAAGACTTTAATAAGTGTTCATCAAGTATAGATAAGGTACTCAAAACATCTAATTATAATACTGAGCGCCTTAATACCTTCATAAATAACCACTCATGCAATATCAATTGCACAAGTCCTTCTCAATCATTGGAGAACCAGGCTTCCCTTACAACTTGCTCACCTTCTACTTCATTAGTGTATGAATTGTGTGACAGTGTAAAAAGTAATAGTCATACTGGATATACTAAACTAGTTTTATTTAGTGATGATATTGGAACTGATTTTAGTTCTTTTCTAATACAACAATTTAATTCAAATTGTTATTCAATTATTAATAACTGTTATCCAGGTGCATCTTTAAATGAAATTATGCAAAAGATATTAGAATATAATTTTGACTCAAACAGTAAAATAATTATTTTCTGCTAAAACAGGGGTAAAATTAACAAAACTGAACTATATAGTTATTTAAACTGCCATGGTCGTTATTATTATAAACTTTGGAAATGTATTCGGGAAGGGCATTTCTAAGATCTATGCTGACCTTGTGCATCATTGTTTATTCACAAATTACTTTGTGTACAGTAACGAATACTACCTACAAATAGATGGAGTAGCAATGGGTAGTCCAGTGGCTCCTGTGGTGGCCAACTTATGGATGGAACATTTCGAAGAACTGGCTATCACTACTGCCCCGCAAAACAACATCAAACTTTGGAAAAGGTATGTGGACGACATCTTCTGTATCATGGAGGGCGATGAGCGTGATGTACAGGGTTATGTGGCTCATTTAGACAACATCCATAATAAAATGAGCTTCACCTATGAAATGGAAATAGAGAGGTCCATTGCTTTCCTGGACGTGAAGGTTGGTGTTCGTTCGGATGGGACTCTCAGCCACTCTGTGTATAGAAAACCGACTCACACAGACCGCTACCTACATGCAGACTCGCATCACCACCCACGCCAATTGCATTCAGTCGTGGCGTCGCTTACTGACCGTGCATATAACTTATGTGACGAGGAACATTTGGAAGCTGAACTAACACATATAAGCGGTGTCTTACAGCGCAATGGGTACAGTGGACGGATCAAGCCACCTAGATGCACGCAGAAACAGTTAAATTACAAGGTAGAAAGACACCCAGCATTCCTACCATATGTCAGAGGTGTGACTGATAAGATCGCTAACATTCTCAAGAAAATATCCGTAAGAACTATCTTCACGCCTCTGAGAAAGGTATCACAGTCCTTGCGCTCGCCCAAGGACAGTTTCCCCTTGGAGAAGCCGGGTGTGTATAAAGTCGACTGTAGCTGCGGTAGCTCCTACATTGGGCAAACTAAGCGATCGGTTGCATGCCGAATGAAGGAACATATTAGGGCGGTCAGAAATAATGAACCACAGAAGTCTGCGATTGCGGAGCATATACTTGAGGCAGGTACTGATCATTGGATAGAGTTACATAACCCACAAATACTTTCGGCAGACCGTCATTACATACCCAGGTTGGTGAGAGAAGCCATTGAAATAACAAAATATAAAAATTTCAATCGTGAAGACGGTTTTCAGTTGCCGGGTGTCTGGCGCCCAGTGGTCAGTTTATGTAAAAATAAACAACAACCTAAACAAAAACCGCGAGTGGATACCGTGAGTATTGTGTGCCGTGATCATGTTCGAGTTGGTAGTGAGAACAATGCGGACAATAGTAGTGGTGCGCGACAAAAACGAGTGAGAAGGAGGGTAGACCGATACGGTTTACCTTAAAACTATTTCGCGATGTACTGACAGTTCCTCCGTGACCATGGCGCTTGCAATAGTGCCGAAATATCGGAAACTCGACAACAAAATAATAATACATGGTAAATATCCCGAATACATTTCCAAAGTTTATAAAAATGAACTATCCCTATACTTTGACAAAATGCAAAACTTAAATGTTGAACATGTAGTAATGTTTACATTACCATACATAAAAGGTGTGCCAGACGTGGAAAATTCTCTTAGATATAAGATAAATTTACAACTCAATTTAACTAGCTAATATAATAATAAATTCCATGTAATTGACTTTAATTCTGTTTTTAAGAGAACTGTATATAAATACAATTTGTCAACTTCTGACAGTAACTTTAACAATAACAAACATATTGTTTATGTAAACAAAGGCAGGTATTTTCTACCAAAGCATTATAAGAGACAAATAGCAAGTTTGCTATTCAATTATTTTTACACTTCAGCCAAGAACTTGGCTGACAAAACTGCTTTTATTGAGCGATGTAGATTTAGTGTAAGACTTTGGAATCTGTTCCAAGTAATTTAAATTAAGTTCTACGACAACAGAGGCAATATTACCCTTTAGCAGACATAGTCAATTAATTGAATTAAATTTAGTTACAAATATTAATTATGTTAAAAAATGCCCTCCAAATCAAACCAAATCAAAAAATGTAAATTATATCAACATAGGGCATCAAAATATTGGTTGTTTAACACATGGCAAAGAGTTAGAGTTGGAACTGTTAATGAATTCAGACAATATTGATATTTTTTGTATTACAGAACATATGCGTAAGTCGTATGAGCTCATGTTCAATTTCAGTAATCACCGGGTTGGTAGTGCATTCTGCAGGGTGACCACAGTACGGGGGGGATCTTTGATTTTATTAAATAAACAACTTAAATTTAAAGAACGGAAAGATATTATGTCTCTTTTTCTAGAGTGTAAAGTCGAACTGTCGTGCGTTGTAATGGAGCAATTCATAGTAGTATGCGTGTATAAACCTGGAACCTCACCCTTTTGCGAATTTGAGGAACTTATTGACAAAGTTCTATGTAAACTTGGAAAAACTAATAAGTACCTAATAGTATGTGGTGATTTTAATGTCGATTTACTTGTTAATACGCCTATGAGTTATAATATTTTAAATTTATTTAAATCACACAATCTTACAAACTTATTTTTGGAGCCTACTAGATATTGTAATACAATAGCCACTTGCCTGGATAATATATACAGCGATATGTTGCCAGAAAGTAAAAGTATTATAAAAAAGCTAGATTCAGACCATTGTGGGCAAATAGCATCTTTTAAAATCACTAAAGAAAAAGTTATAAAACGTAAAATATTATGTAGACCAATAACTGGTGACCGCTTTGAACGCATGAGGGTTGGACTTTGCAATAAAATTCCATTCTTAGACACTGGCTTAGATCCAAATGTAATGTATAAATTATTTTTTGATTCTTTTTACAACGAGTTCAACTCCATATTCAAGTCTAAGGAGGTCATGATTAGTGATAGTCCTACTTTCAGTGAATGGGCCACTGAGGGTATACACAAAAGTAGACAAAAACTTTATGAACTATACTCAGAAAGACAGCTTAATAGATCAGTTGAATTTCTAGATTATGTTAAAACTTATTCAAAAAAGTTTAAAGCAGATTGTTTAGCAGCTAAATCAAAATATATAAGTGATAAAATTCTCAATAGTGCAGACAAAGTTAAATCTACTTGGAAAATTATAAACGCGGAAAGAGGTCAACAAAAATTAAATGATAATCATTTTAAACTTAATATAAATGGTAAAATAACTACATCAGACTTCGAGGTCGCTATCGAATTTGAATATTTTTTCTTCCGAATTCCTGTAGATTTGACAAAAACCCTAGGCTCTTCAACCCCCATTGCAGAATCTTTGTTAAAAGCAAACGTTCCTTGTTGTAACGTTATATTTAAATTCAGTAAAGTTAACATAAGCACTATCTTAAAAACTTTTAAATCTTTAAATATCAAGAAAACAGCTGACCTCTGGGGCATCTCTGTGTATTTAGTAAATTCTTTTATTGAAATGGTTGCTCCTGAACTAGTAATAATATTTAATAATTGTGTTGATAGTGGTGTGTTCCCTGATTTAATGAAATCTAGTAAATTAATTCCCCTGTTTAAATCGGGTAGTAATTCAGATCCGTCCAATTTCCGTCCCATTTCTGTACTACCTACATTTAGTAAAATTTTTGAAAAAAATATTCTTAATCAAATGCAAAATCACTTTAACGTTAATAAACTATTACATACAAAACAATTCGGTTTCACTCGTGGTCGGTCCACCACTGATGCCGGAATTAAATTATTAGAGTGTATATACTGGGCTTGGGATGAGTCATATGATGCTTATGGTGTATTCTGTGACTTATCTAAGGCCTTCGATTGTGTTCAGCACCAGACTTTAATTAAGAAACTTGATCATTACGGAATCCGGGGGACGGCCTTGAATTTCGTCAATTCTTACTTAAGTGATAGGGTTCTGATTTCTTGGCATTTCTCCACAATGCCCTTGCAAAATGGAACAAACACCCTTGTATTTTCACTACAGGAAAAACAAGCCTAGAAATCTGTAGTAAAAGTATTTGGGTTGAATTCCGGAGTACGGGTCTTTATAAGCCAAAGCATGATCTTGTATGTATCTTTTTTTTATCTGAAAGCAGGCAAAATAAGACACGCACAATGCTGTTGGTTTCATCTGAACTCCCAACATCAACATGTAGTGTATATACGAGTCTTTCTGAGATGACGATGACGAGATCTTTCTGTCTTAGATTTTTAATGTGTCCTTATTAGTGTTCTATTCTAGTCCTAGGACTTTGGTGGTTCCTCTATTATCAATGTCTGGTATTTTCTTCATTAATTCTGCCGAAATAGAACACCATTCTCTCAAATTCATGGATATGTCCTTAAAGGATGTTTTAGATTCTTTGTATAATGTAACAGCTTGTTTAAGCGCCCTTGTCACGAGGTTATCTACGTAGATGTCATTGGCTATCTGTTTTAGAATGTCCTTACTAGCATGTGTTAGGTGGTGCTTAATGGTGGCATTCAGCAGGAATGGGCTACTGATTATTCCGAAAGGTACGCGTTGGAATCTAAGGCATTGAATCTTCTCCATGATTGATACCCTTGTTTCGGTATTTAAGTCATAAAAATCTTGTTACATCCTTGTCTTTATCCTGCAGAGCTATTTGTAGAAAAGCCTTTTCTACGTCGGCTGTTAATACAATCCGATGCTTTCTGAACCTCAGTATCAGGCCAGTAAGATCTTCTAACAGTATTGGCCCACGGTGTAAGCACTCGTTTAAGCTTTTAAATCTTTGGTCTTTGTTGAGGCATCATATACTACATGGGGCACACTAAAAGTTTTGCACTTCTAGCTAATCGGAACTATTTGAATTTCGAATGTTATATTTTTTTAAACGTTGCAACCTTCTTAGTAATAAAAAAAACAATTGGCGGGAAATCATTTATCAATTGTTTTTTATCACTCATCAAAGTTCTACGTATGCAATGAAAATGGAATTAAGTCGAAAAGATTTTAGAGCGATGATTTTTTATGATTTTAAAAGATCTCTCTCTCCGCAAGACTGTGCCGCTCGTCTTCAAAATGCTTTTGGGAGAGAAGCACCTTGTTTGAGCACCGTGAGGCGATGGTTTGCTGAATTTGAGAGAGGTCGAGTTTCTTTACATGACGAATCTCGTGAAGGGCGGCCTTCAACTGCCGTCAACGAATATAATGTAGCTACTGTTAAGCGGTTAATTGAAGAAAATCCGCGGATTACCTATGAGACAATTCGAGGACTATTGGGGATTGGTATGAGTCAAATCCAGAAAATTTTACACGAAGAATTAAAAGTTCGGAAACTTGTTGTCGTTGGGTCCATCATGAACTGACAGCGGAGCAGAAGCGGGCTCGCGTGGAATGGTGCTCACAGATGCTACTGAAGTACGACCACGGACATTCTAATGCTGTTTATGACATTGTCACAGGAGACTAAACGTGGATTTATTTTATTGTTTTGAACCCGAAAAAAAACAGCAATCTTGTGAATCGGTGTTTGAAAATGAGAACAAGCCAACAAAAGTGAGGCAGGCGAGGAACGTTGGTAAAAAAATGATCGCGTTTTTATCTCAGCTACGGGTCCCATCTGTACAATTCCACTTGAAGATCAAAAGAGTGTTAATGCCGAGTGGTATTCTACCATTTGTTTCCCAGGGTGTTAGAAAAAGTTCGCGAAAGACGACCCAAAAGCCGCGTTCTCTTACATCATGACAACGCTTCTTCACACACGGCCAACAAAACAAAGTCATTTTTAGCTTCCGAAAAAGTACAACTCGTCACCCATCCTGAGCATAGCCCCGACCTAGCACCCTGTGATTTCTGTATTTTCCCCAAAATCAAAGATTTGATGAGAGGTTTCACTTTTACCAACTCCGGCAGTCCGAGGCAGTGATAGCGTTCAATCAGCACGTAGAAAACATGCCTTCAGATCTGTGATCCTCCTGTTTTAAAAAATGGTTCGATCGCATGAAAAAATGTTTCAAATGTATAGGAGAGTATTTTGAAAAGCAATAAACATAATATTTTGGTTTTAACATGTTGTTTTTTTAAGTTACGCAAAACTTATAGTGTGCCCTACGTATACGTAGATTCTTTCCGGGTTGTTTCACACAGTGATGAGGTAAATAATGTTTTGGATGATCTGTGGTTTCTTGAAACGAATGTGGTACTACCTCAATGATGCCTTTTTCCAGTTGCTCCTTTAAGGTCTGGTCATATTCTTGTAATGTCGCACTATCCAGTCTCTTGATCAGGTTTGTCAGACGACCATAAGCTAGTCCTAGGTCTTTCTTGTTTACCCCTTGGAATTTCTGATGACCTCATCAGAAATTCCAAGGAAACGCTGTGTGTTATCATGGGTTCTACATTTGCATATATATAATCCTCGAGTCACCGTCTTTCAGTTGAACAAATAGTCTAACAAGCGGACTTTTATATTCTTTAGCGGAGCTAGATCCGAAGGTGAAAACGGAGAGTAAGTTTTCCTCTTCCACTGGTAGATGTAGTTTATTCATCAGCTCTCGTGTTATGTAGGTTCTTTCACTTCCATAATCCTCACTTTAGTGCTTCCCCATTCTGGGCATCCTTTGTCACGTTAACAATAGCTATCTGGAGAATTGTGCTGGACCCCTGATGTCCAGAAAACATGACCTTTGTAGCGTCTTTCTCTTCCTTTTTCTTAAAGGAACTTTAAAACCTCATAGGGCATAATGCGCGATTATGTGTATCCTGTTTACAATGGTAACATGTGACTTTCCCCCTACATTCGATGGCACGGTGTCCCTTACGAAGACAGTTGTAGCATAGTCTCTGCATCCTTATCTGCTCCTGTCTCGCATCTATGGATTGGAATTTCTCACAGGAGTCGCTGTAATGTATCTCGTCGCAGAAGGCACAGGCTACTCTAGATCTCTTCTGAGGGTCCTTGTATTCATCTGCCTTGTGGTAGGTTTTGTCATAAGTCCTTTTCATATTGCCTCTATTGTTTCCCTGATTATTTCGGAATTTATTTTGGTTATTGTTTTCTGTTCTTGTACGGTTGTCATAAAAGCTGTTGTTTCTATTCTGTTGGGGTTGGCGCGCTTCTGTAGTAGTACGTGCTGTTTTAGTATCCATGAGCTCTTCTTCCTTTCTCTACTTTATACGATTAGCGGCCTCTTTAGAGGAGATTATTCTCTCTAGTTGCTTTCTCATCTCATCTATAGTGTAGTTTGTACTTTTAGACCTTACTTCAAATACTATTTCTTCTGGGAATTTTTCTATTAAGATGAATCTCAAAGTGTTGTGATTAACATTCTCGCCAACTGATTGCAAAATTCTAAGGTATTTTTCGATTTCATTCAGTGTCTTTCTACATTCTTGCGTTGTTTCTGCTGGTCTTAATTTTTAGAGTGCAGAGTAATGTGAGTCGATTATTTAGGAATCGTTGCCGAATCTTTCTTTCAGATGACTTATGGCAATTTGATAATTTAAACTTCGCATTTCCAAGCCCTCTATGGCTTCCTTAGCTACTCCTCTCAAAGACGATTTAAGATACATAAGTTTATCAACATCCGACAAATGCTTGCTATCTATACTAGATAATGATAATATGAAAATAAGATGAAAATCAAGAAAAAATATAATGTTGACCAGAGCTGGCGCCAAAAAAGCACAATTACCAACCCCGGACTTGTCGCACAGCTCCGCCTTACAGTCGTCGACAACTGTGACTACTGGTGAGGCGTCGAGCTCAAGCAGCGACGAGTTTTTCTCTCCGCCGACGTCGCCTCTACCTGTACGTCGGCAGGGGAGAGGCCAGCCACCGACTGGCTTGGGACCCCGAGGCCCTCCGGCTTCGATTACGGACCCCGCTACCGGTGGTAATGTGCACCGCATTCGATGGAACTTCGGTATGAATGAAAACGTGATGCAAGCATATTTTGTGGCTACAGAGGGGGAACTAACCTCACTGCGTACCGTGTTCGCATGCTACCTCTGTTTCAGGTACTTGAACCAGATGTCAACGTATCGGCACAACGCCTATCGGATCAGGTGCGCGCTATAAAACGCTGTCACCTGTTGGATGACGCTACACTTGAGAGGCTACGCTTAGAAGTGTGTAGTGGTATCACGCCTTCTTCATTGCAACCATTACCTGTGCCATTACAAAGTAACCGTAATGAAATAACGCAAGAAAACATCATCTCACATGTTGGTGAAGAAGTGAGTGATGCTGCTATACCTGTAAGTACTCAATACAATGAGGAATTAAGGAGCGCTTTGGAGCGACCGATTGGTGAGTTTCAATCTGTCCCTATTGAGTGTAGACCGCGACTTCCGCGTTTGCCCACACATAAAAAAAACGTGGCGCTAGTGTGTGCCCTAGACTCGATGTTAACATCGTTTTTTAACAACTGCAGAAACATTACTGATGCCCATTCCATTCTGTACTGTGCAGCTGTTGCAGTATGTCGAATAGCTAGTGTTAAATTGTTTAAACAAGAAACAGCTATTCGACCAAAGCCTGCTGTACCAGCTTGGCAGTGCAGAATTGAACGGCGCATCAACGAGGCTAGGGTGCTCATTGGCAAGCTACACTGCTTCAGGACGGGCAATACACGCCCGAGAGTCATGCGCTTTGTGACCCGTGCATTCGTGGGAACTAATATTAGGCCCTGTGAATACTCTGTTCGGGTCACAGAGCGCATCGATTACCTGAAGCAGAAAGTTTATGCGTGGGCGAACCGCATAAGGCGGTAAAAAAAAACAGTGGACAGATACACTCAGAATCGCTTGTTCCAAAAAAATGAGAGGTGGGTATATAGAGGGTGGGAGCGACCTAACTCGGATGTGACTGATGGGAGTCTACCTGATGCTGTTTCTATAGTTAACTTCTGGAAAAGCATCTGGTCGACGCCCATCAGTCATACACAGGATGCGTGGATTAGGGATGTTGAGCGGGCGTGTGAACCAATTCCAGCTACAAGTCTGGTAGTACCACAGACCCCAAAAATTATAGCCCTATAACTTGTCTACCTACCATATACAAACTTTTTACATCCATCCTGCGAGTAAAAATATATTCACATGTACAAAACAATAACATCTTGTCAATCTCTCAGAATGGATGTAAAAGTGGGGCACGTGGTACGAAAGAGCTCCTTATTATTGACATGGCTGTTTGCCAGCAGGTACGCCGCAACCGAAAGAACCTTGTGACATGCTGGATTGACTATAAGAAAGCGTACGATTCTGTGCCTCATACATGGCTTCGGAGGGTGCTAGAGCTGTATAAAGTTGATGCAACTCTATGCACCTTTTTGGGGTCATGTATGAGACAATGGAGTACGGTTCTTGTTTATCCAGGGTGTCGTCAGGTTCTAGGAGGTGGTGTACCAATAGGGATTGATAGAGGTATTTTCCAGGGTGATAGTCTGAGTCCGTTGTGGTTTTGTCTAGCACTGAATCCTCTCAGTACGTTACTAGAGGGTTCAGGGTTAGGCTATCGGATGCGCAGAGGGGGTCAAATTTTGTCCCACCTTTTTTACATGGATGACCTAAAGTTATTTGCCCCTAATGGCCCCGATTTGATGGCTTTGCTAAAAGTTACTGAAACTTTTAGTAAGGCCATCAGTATGGAGTTTGGGGTAGATAAGTGTGCGGTCATGCATGTAAAAGGGGGCGGGATTGTGGAATCTGAAGGAGTCAATCTTTCAGATTTCACACGATTTGGGTCGCTCTCCGCAACCGAAACCTACAAATATCTAGGTATGTCTCAAGCTCTGTGTATTGCTGAGACTGACATGAAACAGAAGTTGCAGGATCGTTTCTTTGGCCGCCTGAAAAAAATACTGAAAAGTCTTTTATCAGGCGGTAACAAGGTGCGTGCTGTCAACGGCTGGGCCATGCCAGTCTTAGTATACTCTTTTGGCATACTTAGATGGACTCAGACGGAGTTAGAAGCTCTGGATAGGAAGGTGCGTTGTCTATTGACTTCATATCGAATGCACCACCCACGTTCGTCAGTAATGAGGTTGTATATACCACGGAAATGCGGGGGTCGGGGATTTTTAAATACCAAGACTCTCCATAACCGTGAGATATGCAACCTTAGAGAGTATTTCCTGCAGGTAGACGTGGATGTGCATCGAGATGTTGTGGCAATAGACAACGGACTGACCCCGCTGTCCCTTGCGAAAGAGAACTGGCGCAAACCTGTAATATTAAGTGTATCTGATCGGAAGGAAATATGGAAGAGCAAGGAACTGCATGGTCGATTTTATCGGGCTCTAAATGGGCCCGATGTTGATTCAATAGCATCGGTATCCTGGTTACGATTTGGTGATCTCTTCGGAGAAACTGAGGGTTTTATCTGTGCAATCACTGACGAAGTCGTGATGACGAATAACTATCGGAGATTTATTGTCAAAGATGGGACGCTAGACATCTGTCGGGCATGTCATCGTCCCGGAGAATCTTTAAGACATATTATCTCTGGTTGTTCCCGTCTTGCGAACGGTGAGTATTTGCACAGACACAACCAAGTAACCAGGATAATCCACCAGCAACTTGCTCTAAAGTATAATCTTGTCGACGTGGAGGTACCTTATTACAAGTATGTGCCCGACCCAGTTCTTGAGAACGGTCATGTCACATTGTATTGGGATCGATCTATTATCACTGATAGGACTGTTATAGCTAACAGACCTGATATAATGAACCTGATAATGGATCGATTAAAGCGCCTTGCAGTAATTGTCGATATCACTGTGCCACATGACGAGAATCTCGTGAAAGCAGAAAAAGATAAACAAATTAAATATTTAGACCTAGCTCACGAGATTGTCGACATGTGGGATGTGGATTCGGCGATTATTGTTCCGATAGTCGTATCTGCGCATGGTCTAATAGCCAAGAGCCTCGACCTCCACCTACAGA
Source organism: Nudaria mundana (assembly GCA_963556515.1). Classification (NCBI taxonomy): domain Eukaryota; kingdom Metazoa; phylum Arthropoda; class Insecta; order Lepidoptera; family Erebidae; genus Nudaria; species Nudaria mundana. The sequence goes on along the minus strand of OY748302.1, from coordinate 18,600,761 downwards.
GGCTCGCGTTAGGCAGCTGGATCAAGGGCTTGATGCAGAAGGCGGTTCTGTTGAATACGGCCCGTATTGTGCGGAAGTTTCTGTCTTTGGAGCCCTAACCACCGGTAGCTTGGTCCCTGTGTAGTAAAACAGTAACCCACCGATGCCGGTGGGTTACTGTTTTTTATATTTTTAAATTAATTTTTTTATAAATCTATTTAAAAATGTAATAAATATGTGTTAAGTGTTAATAAAGAGAATAATAATAATAAACGTTTATTATCAGGCAAGAAACCCATAGTTGTACTACATTGTAATATGTCATAATTATATTTATATTATATTATATTAAAAAATAATAAAAATATAATACTGAATTAACTATTAGTTAATTGTATCATTCAGAATTTATAAATTCATAGGTTTTAATCATTCGTATTAAATTACATTTATACATTATACATTATTGTGGTCAGTTGTCATTAATTAATATAGCAGATGTCAAATACATAAATATGTCTAAACACCGTGCGAATTATCCCGTTCTTTGAGGAGTATAAACGACCGTGGAATGAGGTCTTCAGCCCTTTTAACAGCTCCGTCATATTTTTGGCCCTGTTCTCCTCAAACATGCCAGACGCGCTACACCGCCATGGCAGACCGAGCATAAGCCTGAGCGCGTTGTTGTATTGTACACGGAGGGTATTGTAGGCAGCCTTCGTGTGGTTGCTCCACAGTTCACTGGTGTAGAACGCCTGACAGTACGCCTGGAACAGGGTCAGCTTCGTCTGCTTGGAGCAGAGTGCGAACCGCCTCGCCAGCATATTACTGCGAGCTGAGAGTGCACGCCGCTGTCTTTCAATATTGTCATTATCGTCAAGGGTACTGTTGACAATGTGTCCTAGGTATTTAAATTTAGAAACTATACTTAGGGAGCTGTTACAAAGGCTGAAGTTGGGTATCTTTTCTGGACCACGTCGGGATTTAAAAATCATGACTTCCATCTTTTTTACATTATAAGTAAGGCCGTGTGCGCACGCATATTTTTCACATATGTTTATCAATTTACGAAGCCCAGTAGGGGAGGGGCTCAGCAGCACCATGTCGTCTGCATAGCTCAGGTTATTGACGCATACGTCACCGACGTGGCAGCCGAGCCTCGTGCCGCTGAGCTCCTCCATCAGCTCGTTTACATAGAGATTAAACAGTACCGGCGACGTCAACCCACCCTGTCTGACACCACAGTCGAGTTTATATGTGTTCGAGAGTGCTTCACCCCATCTGACTTGATTTTCTTGTGTATTATACCAATATTCTAAAAGATCAGTAACCTTTTCTGGTACTCCTGTACATCTTAGCTTGTTCCACAATATAGAATAGTCTATTGCGTCGAAGGCGCGACTTATATCTAAAAAGCATGCATATACCGAAGTATTTTTGGATGTATAGTACTTCACAGTATTTTTTAAGGCAAATATTGCGAGGTCTGTGGACAAGCCCTTACGGAAACCGAACTGCGCATTATTTAACGGAATATTATTTTCATTTAAGTGTGTATTTAATATTCGCTCAAATATTTTAGAGATTATTGTTGCGAGTGAGATGGGTCTGTATAGAAACATCACCGGTTCTATTCTTTACAATTGGAGCTACAATAGTCTTCATTAATTCCCTAGGCAGGTAGCTACATTCAATACACAAATTATAAACCTGGCTTAGTTTTTCATACAATAAGTCGCCTCCATATAGTACATGTTCCACACTGAGACCGTCGTGGCCAGGTGACTTGCCGCGTTTCATGCTTCGAACATAAGTAAACAACTCGCCCGCTGTCACGTGAAGGTGCCGTGAGTCGCCGCATGCAGCGAGGGGGCGGGGCGCGGAGGGCCCCGGCCGCGGCGGTCCCAGCGCAGCTAATTTACTGATTACTGTTACTACAGGCAGAGGATAGTTAACTACCTAATTTGAATTTTGTTAAAAACATGTTTGCTATTTCAGTTTGATTGTAGCTACCCTCAATTGATAATGGAATACAAGGTTTAAACTTGAGTTTATTCGTTTCCTTCCAGAAGTTACAAAAATCTTTTTTATGCCGATACATAGCAATAATATCTGCTTTAATTTTATTTTCATTTCGTTGGCACCATTTTAATTTATTTTAAACTCTTTTCTTGTATTATACATATTATCATAAGTGTTACCTTGCAAGGGGCAGTCGCAGGAAAGCCAAGTCTGATAAGCCACCGTGCCCTCCCACGACTCTCACTCACATGATAGTTCCAGCCGGTTACATATTTTTTATTTTTCACATACTTACCTATATACGTGCGCTCAGCGGCCTTTTGCATACAATCTATAATTTGCATATACATCTGTTCAATAATCGTTTTTATAGAAGCATGTTGGGGCGATAGATGATCGCATGAACACGGCACTGCGGGCCATTTGTAAGCTTTTAGGTATTTGTCGCATAACGAATTGTAGTGCCGCGTTTGTTCGGGCGTTCTAGTACCCCACAGTACCCTGTTCACACGGCCATCACTCTGTTTATTAATTTTAGGTACCACCATGTCAACATCATATTCAAAGACAAGAGGAAAGTGATCAGAATCAAAAACACTATTTATTACGTGAGCACCCGTAAACATACGGCGCGCGGCTTGCGTCGCTAGACAATGGTCAAGCCAACTAGTTGTATGATGAGCATAGCTTCTATATGTATAAGTTTTAGACATTAAGCCAATATAAGATATGCTCGCAGACCTCTTTGCGGCTAATTCCCGGGTCGACGACCGCGGCCTGCAGCCCCCCGCCATCGCCAACTGTGGCCACACTATGCCTGACATTGTACTCATGCAATGCGATGTACGGGCAGTGCTGCGATCACTCGACACGCGGAAAGCCAGTAGCCCTGACGGCATTCCGGCGGTGGTACTACGGAAATGTGCAGCTGAGTTGTCTCCTGTACTAACTCGTCTGTACCGCCTGTCTTACTCCACAGGAATCGTGCCGGAGGTCTGGAAAGAGGCGAACGTACAACCGATCCCCAAGAAAGGGGATCGGTCTGATCCGGGCAACTATCGACCCATAGCTGTCACCTCAGTCATCTGCAAGGTGTTTGAGTTCCTACTCAACAAGCAGCTCATGCGATACCTCGAAGATCACTCGCTACTAAATGATCGGCAATACGGCTTCAGGCCAAAACGATCAACGGGTGATCTTCTGGCATTCGTAACGCATGTCTGGGGTGAGGCTATAGAAAGGCACGGCGAGTCCTTGGCGATTAGCCTGGACATCGCCAAAGCCTTCGATAGAGTCTGGCATGCTTCGCTCCTTTCCAAGCTTCCGGCATATGGTCTACCTCCTCAACTGTGCAGCTGGATGGCCAGCTTTCTGAACGAACGCCGAATGCGGGTCCTCTGCGATGGCCAGGCTTCTCGCTTTTTGCAAGTGAATGCCGGGGTACCGCAGGGGTCCGTGCTGTCACCAACTCTCTTCCTTCTGCATATCAATGATATGCTATCCCTCGGGAGCATTCATTGCTATGCAGATGACAGCACATTGCACGGGAGCTACTGGGCTCGTCCGGCGGCAGGGTGGTTGGAGATTGAGGAGGATCGACTACAACTCGTGGCTGATCTCGACAGGAACCTGTATCTCTCAATGGGGTACCGAGAACCTGGTCGTGTTCAATGCCCGCAAAACACAGGCGTGTGCATTTACAGCGAAGAAATCCCCTTTCCTTGCCCTACCCTCTCTTCAGAATGCATTATTACCAATGAAGGACAACCTTGACATCCTTGGCATAGACGTTCATCGAGAGCTCAATAATAAAAACCACAGTATTTTAATTTAGCGTAGAAATATGCAATATACTAGCTGGTACCAATCGTGTGGGTGATAAATTTGTATCTCGGTTTTTTTTTTCTTTTTTTCGATGATAGCATGATCCAAATCTACTTCCATATGTGTATGACCTGGTACCATAAACTTGTGATGAATGCTTTTTAGTGAGGGTTTTAATGTTAATAGGTAAGTGAACATTGCAGCGACGTGGGTGTTCTTATTCTGTCCTCCACAAGTATCGGAGTATAAAATGACTTCGGAAACGTCTTCAGGTAAATTTTTCAAGTACTCAAATAAACAAGATGCTATTTGATTGGCACCACGACCTGAAATGCCCTCATGCCACATGTAATGCATTGAGTTTCCAGAAGAGTTGTCATGTATGGTTAAATTAAAAGTCCACAGTTGTCTCTTGTAAAAAGCTACAGATGATTGTAACGCTGGTGTTGGTAAACATTGTTGTAAGTCAAACGTTAGACATTTAATTTCTGTTTGTATAGTTGATTTTGTTTCTTCATCAGCAGCTATGTTTATTTTCATTCGCAATTATGACATGTATCGACTTTTGGCTTCTTGAAACTTAAGTTTAGTCGGTGGAATTCTCTGCGGTATATTTTATCACTTACGGTTTTGATGTGACGTTAAATACAAAGAATACATTTTTGAGATTGTCTAATGAGACGGTAAATATTTCCGGCTACTTTTGCGCCTAGTATAGTGACTTTCATACAAAGGAAAAGAGTTAATATGTTTAATGACCTCTTCAATTTTTTGATCGGTTTTTGATTTTGTTTGACGGTGTTGTCTTTCCACGCTTGTCAGTTTGAATAATTCCAGTAACACTGTTTCGCTTTTTCAACCCAATTAATTTTATAAAATTATCAGTCACTGATAGGGTTTTCGTAAAACATCCTTGACATACAAATATCTTTTCACTCACTTTCACCTCAAAAATGTTAATAGGCGGCCGAGAATAGTCGGACATAGCTACGAGTGTATGCATGACTTGCATGCAACATGTCAGTGCCCAAACGTTGTGGTGGTGGAGACTTATAAGTATCTAGGACTGTGTATAGACTCCAAATTTTCATGGAAGATGCACATAACGATAGTATGTGAGAAATTAAGAGCAGTGCTTGTAAAATTCCATCACCTCAGTTTTACACTAGATAGGGCAACGTTGTATGCCGTGTACTACTCACTTGTAGATTCAATTATTTCTTATGGGGTAACTTGCTATGGTCGTACGTTCATGACTTACTTAGATAAAATAAAGTCATTGCAAATAAGATTTCTTAAATTGCTAGTAGATAAAAACACAAAAAAACCAATGTAAAAATAACTATGACCAGCTTTTTAGGGAATGTAAAATGCTACCAGTGCACGAGAAAGTGTTGTTATTGATAGCAGTTGAGCAGCACGCTAGCGATGAGTTTAAAGTACATAAGACACGCCCGTGGAGACAATGCACTAACATGCTGGAAATACCCCCCTGTAATAATGATTACGGCGAAAGAAACAGACATTATTTGGTGCCAAAAATATTTAATGATCTTCCCCCATCTCTGTCAAATAGTAACATTACTAAAAGAATGTTTAAAAATAAGACAAATAAATTCATGTTGCAAACATTTTGTAATAACATTGTTACATAACAGACAGACTATAGCGGCGATTAGCCACGGCTTGAGCGGCTATACTATTACATATACCTACCTAACAGTGTTTGTCATGTTTATGGTATATCTATACCGAGCTTGATAGCTTATAGAAATCGAATCTGGTATCGTCTTAGGCACAAAATGTGAATATAAAGGTTATTCTTTATGTAAATGTGTGTAAGTATATATATTGAATGTAAGAATTTATTAGAAATAAAATTTTATGATAAGAAAAATGTAAACAGGGAGCTTCATCTGCCAACAAACTGTTATACAGTTTGGCAGAAGTAATATATTATTATGTAAGTGTAATTACGTGAATAAATTTTATTTCAATTTCAAAATTTTATTTCAATTTTCAATTTCAATTTCAAACTATTTATGTTAAAATGATACTTGTATGTATATTATCTAGATTTCGGCTTTTAAACCTCTTCTGTACGTCTTCGCTCTGTTTTTTTTCTTGGATTGTTATCAAAGATGAAATAAATGCTGCCCTTAAATTGTAAGAGCCAAGTTCCCAAACCTCTTTGTGTATTATGGCACGTTGTTCGTCACTAATTTTATCCCGGCACTTATTACGACACTGAGGTAACTCTCTCATTTGACGCTTTTCAATTTTTTTTCCAGAACACGAAACATAAGCTTGCCCAAGATTTTTTTTCAGGTTGTTTTCGCGTTTGTTTTTTCTACTGCGCTTTGATTGTATATTTTGTTGCAATGAGGTTCCTTCAACACTTTCCAGAGCTTCATTATCTGCTGATTGTGGTATATTCATCGATGCATCAGTCGGATCAAAATCTTCACGTAGTGCGAGCAAACTAGGACTACATGGAGAATAGGTGGGATCAGCAACAGAATCGTCACTAGAAAAGTCACGTACTGTTTCTTCAGAAACAATTTGTTTTTGACCGCCAAATGTACTTGGTTGAGGATTATTAAAAGGATCTTCTTCACCTGAAAACATAAGTATAAAAAAAACTAATAAACAATATCTGCACCAGAACATTTTAAATTATATAATGAAACGGTTTAAAACGTACCTGTATTTTCATTATTTAGGGCAAGATTCACTAATTTCCGTGCTCTGGAATCCATTTCAACACAGCTCAGTATAACACCAACGTCAAACAGGAACAAATCACAACTAATTTTAAAAATTGTATTCCTTCGACTGGCACTTAAAATATTTGTAGTTAACAAACCAAAAAAAAGAGGGTTTTCGAAATAAAATTATCACAGCAAAACATTTCACTATGACCTACCACTTATTTGAGATTTATGAAGTGCGAAAAGGAAAAAAAGATACAGTAAAGCGGCGGACATAACAACTTAAATCATACAATCATATCTTAATCATAAATCATATCAACATAAGTTGTTTGGGAAATACGACGATTGCGGTTGAATTCAGCGTCGTTGACTTACGTACTTATTCCAGCCGGTGGATCGTGCAATAATAATAAATAATAAATAAATATATTAGGACAATGCACACAACGCCATCTAGTCTCAAACTAAGCAGAGCTTGTGATATGAGTACTAGATAAACTGATATAAATACTTATATACATATTTTTTTTTGTAAATACATACATATTATACATAGGAAACATCCAGACTTCGGTACAAACGCATATGTCATCACACAAAGTTTGTCCCGACCGGGAATCGAACCCGAGACTCCGGCGTCGAAAGCCGATGCATTACCGACCACGCCACCGAAGCAGTCGCAATAAAATGATTACTGTGACTTTTTCAGATTTGTACCGAAAATTGACTTAAGTACTTTTGGTCGCCGTGTCTAGAATATATAAGTGATAAAATTCTCAATAGTGCAGACAAATTTAAATCTACTTGGAAAATTATAAACGCGGAAAGAGGTCAACAAAAATTAATTGATAATAATTTTTAACTTAATATAAATGGTAAAATAACTACATCAGACTTCGAGGTCGCTAACGAATTTGAAATTTTTTTCTCCCGAATTCCTGTAGATTTGACAAAAACCCTAGGCTCTTCAACCCCCATTGCAGAATCTTTGTTAAAAGCAAACGTTCCTTGTTGTAACGTTATATTTAAATTCAGTAAAGTTAACATAAACACTATCTTAAAAACTTTTAAATCTTTAAATATCAAGAAAACAGCTGACCTCTGGGGCATCTCTGTGTATTTAGTAAATTCTTTTATTGAAATGGTTGCTCCTGAACTAGTAATAATATTTAATAAGTGTGTTGATAGTGGTGTGTTCCCTGACTTAATGAAATCTAGTAAATTAATTCCCCTGTTTAAATCGGGTAGTACTTCAGATCCGTCCAATTTCCGTCCCATTTCTGTACTACCTACACTTAGTAAAATTTTTGAAAAAAATATGCTTAGTCAAATGCAAAATCACTTTAACCATAGTAAACTATTACATACAAAACAATTCGGTTTCACTCGTGGTCGGTCCACCACTGATGCCGGAATTAAATTATTAGAGTGTATATACAGGGCCTGGGATGAGTCATATGATGCTTATGGTGTATTCTGTGACTTATCTAAGGCCTTCGATTGCGTTCAGCACCAGACTTTAATTAAGAAACTTGATCATTACGGAATCCGGGGGAGGGCCTTGAATTTCGTCAATTCTTACTTAAGTGATAGGGTCCAGAAAGTAGTGATCAATGGTAAACAGTCACCTGGTTCTCATGTAGCAATGGGGGTACCGCAGGGTTAAATTTTGGGGACCTTTTTTTTTTATAGTATATATTAATGATCTCCCTCACCTCATAAGAGACGACCACAAGGTAGTTTTGTTTGCTGATGACACTTCTTTAATATTTAATGTTAAACGTGGTAAACAGCGCGAACTTGACGATGTAAACATTGCCCTCTCTAGGATAGTCCACTGGTTTTGTGCTAATAATTTATTATTAAATGAAAATAAAACTAAATGTGTAAGATTCACCTTACCTAATGTAAGACTTGTTAAAACCAGTGTTAAGGTTAGGGATGATATAATAGAATTGGTCGATGACACTGTCTTTCTGGGCATAACGTTAGACTCTTAGTTAGGCTTAGTTCTGCAGCCTATGCTGTCAAAAAGATCCGACAACTTACAGACATTAAAACAGAGGGGCTCGTCTAGTCGGTCTAGTGGTAACCGACAATGTTAACACATTGCAAAGGTTAAGCAACATCGAGTCAGGCCGGTCTTAGGATGGGTTACCATTTCTTAAGACACTGAAACCCCTCCGTGCCTCGGAGAGCACGTTAAGCCGTCGGTCCCGGTTGTCATACAAACATCTATGGCAGTCGTTAGGGGTAGTTGGAGCCCTAAATCAAAAATCCGACCGGTCTAACTACAGAACTTCGATGTCGCCCATGGGTTGTGGAGGTCAGATGGCAGTCGCTTCACGGAAAATATCGATGTTCAGCCGCATCGCAGTTAGACTGGAAAGCCTTGAACTTACAGACATTAAAACGACGCGTCTTGTCTACTTCAGCTACTCCCACAGTATCATGACATATGGCATACTACTGTGGGGTAACGCTGCCGATATTGAATGCATCTTTGTGTTGCAGAATAGGACTGACCGGATTATCTATGGAATGGGGTCTCGGGAGTCATTAAGAGATAAGTTTAAGCATATTAACATCCTTACAGTGTATTCACAGTATATTTATGAAATTTTATTGTATACCACAAGAACAGAAGTGATAGAAGAAAAATAGTGATAATCATAATCTAAACTTAAGAAATAAGGATAAACTGGCTGTTCCTAAATTTAGGCTTCATAAAGTGAGTAATTCTTTTGCGGGGAACTTTATTCGAATGTACATTGCCAACCGAAATAGCAAATTTATCTGTCAATAAATTTAAAAAACAAATAAAAAGTAAATTGTGCCATAAAGCTTATTGTAGTATTATTTATTTCTTAGATGACAAGGCTGCCTGGTTGTAACACGAATTGCTCCTTTCTAAATAACTCTGTATTAGATTTAAGATGAAATATTTTGAAAAAAGCCGAACTGAGTTTCTTGAGGGCTCTTCTCAGTCTCGTTGCATTTTGGAACCCTCGGTAGAGTCACACCAACTTTTAACGAATCTGAATAATTTTCTAAAAATTTCAAAGATAATAAACTTATTTTATTTTACTTTATTTTATTTTATGTTACCGTACCTCAGAACAGACTCAACCAGACCGTAATATGCGGATAGCAAAGCTTCGGTATTTGTGATTGGAGCAAGTTTAAATAGTGCGTATGAGATGCTACTTATTTTCTTACAGAGTGCGTCAATGTACTCCTTCCAGTTCAGTTTACTGTCTAATACCAAACCAAGGATGCGATTTGTCGCCACTTCTTCAATTTGGATATTATCATGTTCAATATTTATGTTCAATCTGTTTTGTTCTCTTTGGCCAAAATGCATAATACTTGTTTTTTAAAAATGAATTCGTAAATTATTATTGTCTAACCAGGAAATAATTGATGTCAGAGATTTGTTAATGTCATAGTTATAAGATTTTATGTCCTTACATGGAATTACCATTGTACTTCATAAGAGACGACCACGAGGTAGTTTTGTTTGCTGATGACACTTCTTTAATATTTAAAGTTAAACGTGGACAGCGCGAACTTGACGATGTAAACATTGCCCTCTCTAGGATAGTCCACTGGTTTTGTGCTAATAATTTATTATTAAATGAAAATAAAACTAAATGTGTAAGATTCACCTTACCTAATGTAAGACTTGTTAAAACCAGTGTTAAGGTTAGGGATGATATAATAGAATTGGTCGATGACACTGTCTTCCTGGGCATAACGTTAGACTCCAAATTGCAATGGGGGCCTCATATCGGGAAAATTTCGGCCAGGCTTAGTTCAGCAGCCTATGCTGTCAAAAAGATCCGACAACTTACAGACATTAAAACGGCGCGTCTTGTCTACTTCAGCTACTTCCACAGTATCATGACATATGGCATACTACTGTGGGGTAACGCTGCCGATATTGAATGCATCTTTGTGTTGCAGAAGAGGGCTATCCGGACTATCTATGGAATGGGGTCTCGGGAGTCATTAAGAGATAAGTTTAAGCATATTAACATCCTTACAGTGTATTCACAGTATATTTATGAAATTTTATTGTATACCCACAAGAACAAAAGTAAATTTGTGAAAAATAGTGATAATCATAATCTAAACTTAAGAAATAAGGATAAACTGGCTGTTCCTAAATTTAGGCTTCATAAAGTGAGTAATTCTTTTGCGGGGAACTTTATTCGAATGTACAATACAATGCCAACCGAAATAGCAAATTTATCTGTCAATAAATTTAAAAAACTAATAAAAAGTAAATTGTGCCATAAAGCTTATTATAGTATTAATGATTTCTTAGATGACAAGGCGGCCTGGTTGTAACAACGTAACGAATTGCTCCTTTCTAAATAACTCTGTATTAGATTTAAGATGAAATATTTTGAAAAAAGCCGAGCTGAGTTTCTTGAGGGCTCTTCTCAGTCTCGTTGCATTTTGGAACCCTCGGTAGAGTCACACCAACTTCTGACGAATCTAAATAATTTTCTGAAAATTTCAAAGATAATAAACGTTATTTTATTTTATTCTGTCACCGAGATTTTGGCCACTCAGATGAAGGTGCCCGACATTAATGATAACATCCTTGAAGCTTGCCATCGCCTTGGATCCAGCCAAGAGAAGTCACGTCCCATTGTGGTTCGTTTTCGCGACATGGAGCACCGGCATCTAATATGGGACAACAAGACATCACTGAAGGGTACCGGAATCACTGTGTCTGAATTCCTCACAAGGGTGAGACATCGCCTCTTTACTGCTGCCCGTAAACACTTCTCAGTGAAATATGTGTGGACGACTGGCGGGGTTATCAACAAAATATCTCCTGATAAAGCGCGCCACAAGATAGAATCAGCTGCGGAACTCAATGCGTTGACGGCGCAATATGCTTGTCCTGCTGTCGCCGATGTCATTGTTACGGATGGGCCACAAGAGACCACAAGGAGCACAAGAAGCCGGCGTCGTCGCTAGAGCCGTGTGTTGTGTACATTACATCGTACATGTACATTCTATTTGGTCGCATTACACCATACATCGGTATGCAAAATATCACTATGATCACTACCCGGCTTTTACTATTATTATTTTTACTATTGTTTTATTTTTCGATGCCGCTATTTTCTATTTTATTTTAATTTTAGAGTATAATGAATGATGTAAACAACAATTATATTTTGCTGTCTGTCAGTGTTATAATGATAAATGATGAATGTCAAGAGTGACAGTTGCCAAAAAGTTGTTAAACAGACAGCGCACGACTTGGCTGCATTCCGATTGTTGCTAATCGAGAGCAGAGTCGACGCCAGTGGCGGACAGCATTTTTTGTGTGTATGTACCTTTCAAGCCTTTTCTCTTTGTATGGTTTTAGTTGCTATTTTTCTTTTGTATAATTTCCACCTGTGCTTAATTCTTGTAGCTTTATAATATATTTTGTATTTTCTTTTTTTTTTTTTCTAAACTGGTTAGTATTTTAGTTCTAACATTAGTAATATTCTATTTTGTTTCTCAACTTACTGTAAAATCTCTTCTCGTTGGCGTATGGGTGGGCTTGGTGAATATCAATTTGGTGAATTTATTTTGTAAGTACTTCTGTTGATTCTTTAAGTATTTATTATCTGCTATATAGTACTTATTTATTTTTACCGTATTTATTTTGTACATAATAATATTATAATATTGTATTTATTTATACATTATATTTATTTACCTTATCTTATATGGATGATAGTAGTAGTGATGAAGACGCTTTTCTTTCCTGTTCCACACCTAACGACAGTTTTCACAGCGCGGACAGCGATGGGTCCGGTTCGGCAGTTCTGACTCTGCATGACCAGTTATCCTCCATTTTCACTAAGTTTCCCAAGAACTTTAACGTAGCACATATAAATGCCCAGAGTATTTCCTATCACCATTCTGATCTTCTGGCATCCATTAGCAGGGACCATCTTGACGCGCTTTTGGTTTCA